>CM042318.1:7225307-7590307 GCA_023566125.1 Zingel zingel
GAAACCATGAAAAAGAAGGGTTATCTTTCTGCTACTTTCACAGCTGTCTAGACTGCACAATCCAGAAACAAGTTTGGACATTTGCTGCAAAGGCAGCCAGTGGCAGAATGAGTGCAAGGTGAAACCAGAGAGTCCATCTTCTCTTTTATTTTGTTTCATTAGTAAAACTGACATTTTCGTATTTTGTGAAAGAATCAAAAAGCTCTTTGTTGGGGATTTTGAAAGGGAGAGTTTAGCTGAAAAGCAAGCTGTCCCTTGCTTGGACCAAATATTCAAAAGTTATTCTGGCAAGTTCTTTAGTTTCTCAAAATGCTGGTGGTTTGCAAAGGTTAGTATTCAAGGACCTTCAAATAAAATAAAAAAAACATATTCCCCATTAAAAAGTTATTCTCATAGTAATTAGTTAAATACTGGTACACATTGGTACATCGTTGGTACATAAAAGTTGTGTGTCCCAAATGTAAATTGGGAGGAATTACGCTGTACGTTGCTGGCTGTATTCTAAAGCATTACCATGATTTTTATTGTTGATTAATCTGCAGATTTTCAAAACCTGGATCTACGTTCTCTGGTTTAGATATGAGGTCAGAAAACTCTCCTGTGGGTCGTTCGCGAGGGTAGGCCTAAACGACCCATATCGACGTACGGTTTGGAGGACTTGGTTAGAGAATTCTGACACTGCCCTCTGTTCAAGTCTTTGAGGATATTCTCACAACATATGTCCAAAGAGAAGCACAGCTGACACCTTCTAATGGAGAACGACTAGCCATTAATTGCCTTCATCTTCTATTAATTATCATCAGTGACGCCTCCTTGCCCATTTATCTCTCACACGCACTAACTAACCATTTCTACTGATCGCTATAACCCAACCCATCCCCCATCGCACCCACACTGACAGACATGCACATCATACACACATGCACTCACATCCATGCACATCATACGCATACACCAACCCCCATTTCTCCCAGACCTTCTTCAATTTTCTCATTTCCCCCTCCCCCTCCGTTCTCTATCATCACTCTCTCCTATTCTGTCTTTAACTCACCCACTCACCGCTTCATCTTTGCCCCCATTCCTTCAACCCTTCATCACCATCCTTCACTAGCACTTGTATCAAACCCAATCTGACTACTCCAGCCCGATTTCCATTGCATTGTCCAAGGTGACAAGGGCAAAGGAAGTGAGGATCTCCTTGGAAGCAACCCCACAGAAATGCTGACTGAAAAAAATCAAGGGCCATCCTTTCTGAAAGCCCCTCAAAGTGCTGGGTTTATTGGTAGCCGTCAGCTTATTCAGAATTCCTATCCAATCAAATTTAAGTATGAGCTGGAGTCTCTCAAGGTGGCCTGATTGACATGCAGCATCTGAAGGTGCTATTTTTTGGGGGCAGCATTATAATAAGTAATTTTTTTAATAACAGGCACAGCAGGTACGAGTTTGGCTGACACTTTTTGAGTCTGTTATGTATGCAAGAAAATGTGAAACAAGAGAAAAATACAATCCTGTTTTTCTGATCCATTAGAACATTTGCTTTCGGGGGTGGGAGGTGATGGAAAATATTGGAAAATGACTTGAGTCTTTTGCAAAAATGAAGTGCACTGTCGTGAAAAATGACCTATCAGCATACCGAGCAGATACTTGTGTCATCAGGTATGATGGATGAGCACCCAGGTCAATATTATTCTGCCAATACAGTAGTATTACACAACAAAAAAACAAATGGCATAACTTGAGCAAACAAACCGTTTGCTGTTTCGAGCTGAATTGATACAGGGAATGGTAAAAACTTCCCTTTGGAATACCGTTGAATGGGTATCTCAGGTTTCCAAATGGAAACTGACAAACGGGAAACTTTCTGTCCATTCAGGTTTCATTAATGAACAAAAACTTTTACTTTCCCAGATAGACAATGCTAGCTATGCCACTTTCTTTACATGAACATATTTTATGTTGTATTATGTTGTTTGTGCAGGTTAAAGATGAGTGAATAACAACATACAAACACTCAATAACATTTCTCAGTACCCAAGACTGCATGCGAACAGCACACACACATACACACACACACACAGACTCATGCACTAGCACGCGTGCTGACAGAGACTCCTTTATACCCGCTGGGGGAAGAGCATTCAAGCCTCTGTTAAAGCCCAGCTGTCAGATCCCCCCTCATTCTCTACCTCTTGATTTTATCACTGTGCACTGACTCTCTTACTCCACCTCTTTATTGCCCACACACACACTCCGACACACTCCAAAAAACACTCATACACACATGTAAGCAAACACATACTCAAAAGCACATGCCCACACACTTGGCGTTGCTTTGATGTTGGCATCGTATCCTTTAGCATGCATAGCCTTTGAGCTAAAGACCCATATTACCTTCTCCATCTTTTTTTCGGCTGTTGTACATGTGTCTTAATCTATTCCCCGCAATAGCACCAGCTACCAGAATGCAGCGGGCAAAGGTTTGCCTTGGGGGAGCTTCCTTAGCTTTGCTTTGGTCCACACATATTTGCTTCCTTTGCCAAGTGAGTGTGTGTCGATATGTGTGAATTTCTGCAAGTATGTGTGTGTGTTGGTATGTTTATACTGTATTGTCCTAATCAAATAAACTTACAAACTTAAACTTAAACTTACATGCTTGAGGTTATCTTTCCCTATTATTGGCATCTATGGACATATGCGTATGTTTCTGCGTACTAACATTTAACATTTTCCTTTCATTAATCCCTCCACAGGACATATAGCACTGAGAACAGATTAGTGCTGGGGTTAAGAAGGAGGTGTGAGAGAGAGGAGCGTGTAAAGAGTGGCGAATGCCTCAAACACTATAATGGGGCTAGCATCTGGCAGCACTATGCTGGCTAAATCTGAAAACACAATTTTCTCTGTTTTTGCTCTCTAGCCACGTTAAAGAACAAAAACCAGGCTCAAACTACAATAATTAGTTGACTAATATGTGACAATTACAAAATCTAAGCCAGGTGCCAAATTAAGCTTACCTGACACACTAGATGGTTTGTTACCCATAACCATTTGCGAAGCCGTCATTGGAAACAGTTTAGATACTTGACAGGTGATTGGATGAACCATCTGTCTTTCACAACCCCCGTTGTTGTTGAAACGGCCGTCACACACATCTAAACCACGCCTGTAGCTGCCAGTAGACACTAATTCGTCGGTCCGCTGCTGTTCAGACGCAAACGCTTTTACTTGAAGCCTAGTCTACGTTCAAAACAACTTTTGAACGTAGACGTTCCACCAAAACAAGTTCCTTCCTGAGGCTATTTTGCAGAAGCACGGTGGCTCTGTCCGGCGCTGGCAAAGTGAGACAACTTGAAGCCTGACAAGATGGATTTTCCTGTGATACCTGCATTTCTAGCATGATATCGCGAGAATCCAGTTGCCGTGCACAGTTAAAAAAAAAAGCATGGTTTAGAAAACAATGTCCAGAGTGCTCAAATCTAAAACCCGGCTAGGGAGAATGGGTGAATCCAAGGTTTGGGAAAATGATGACAAATGATTTAACAACCATTAAAACTGGTTTGATCGACATATCAGGGCAGCAGCCCAAGGAATTGCTGTTCTCCTTGGTTAACAAGTGGCATTTAGCCATGATCAAATCACTGTTTTAAGCCTGTTCAGTTGATAAAAATACACGGTATTAAAAGACAGAATTTATGAGAGACGACAGAGGGAACAGAACGGATGTTTAACTTCCTGAGTCCGTAAAAACAGACACAGCTTCAAGATATGATGAAGTGGCTAAATCTCTCCTGCTCTCTGCCACCTTTATTGTTATTTGGGAAGCATTCAACTAGCAAAAGGATTTCACTGCCTAGCCTTCGTAAGAAATGGATGTAATTAACACAAATGCTCATTAGGTGCAAAGAGACTAGCGCTGTAATCTTTCATATTGGCCTCGGGTGAAAACCCTGCATGGTTGATGCTTGTATTCCCAAACAGATTTTATGTATGTACTCCTTCAGGAATGGCTGTGTGGAAAGGCGTGTATTGAGGAAAGATCAAGTGCCAGCATTTCTTCTTTCTCCTCGTCTGCAGGTGATGCTCATGTGTATAGCTCATGGCAATTAACCATGCAGTGTGTAAATGGATTTACATAGATGTCGGAGGAATTTCTTTTTTTCCACCTATTCCTTATCATTATTCGGGTTGCTTGGGGCTCTAGTGGTCTCAAAGAGAGTGTCTTAAGAGCAGTGATGACTGGAGGGAAGTGTTGCTTAATTATTTAGAATTTATTATATAATGAAAACAAATAAATGAAACCGTGAAACAGTTTTGACGATATTCTGTAACCCGTGAGCTTTGTCCTCTTGGCAAAATGCATTTCATACCTCCTTTGTTGCCTCGTAGTTTATTGCAAATATATTCTTCAATTCTTAAGGGTTATTGATATTAACCCCCTACCCTCCTTACATTTAATTTTGATTAATTGTTTGACTTGATACACAATAATAGAAAAAAACATCACAGTATACCTAAAAAAAACCCCAGTGATATCTTTACATTTCTTGTTTTGTCCGACCAACCCCAAACACAGTATGCAATTGGCAATGATATTCTCACATTTGAGAAGCTAGAACCAGAAAAGATTTGGCACTTTTGCTTAAAAAATACCTGAAACAAATAAACAATTATCAAAATAGTTCCAGAATATTCCTTTTTATTATCTAGCGGTTTATTAGTTTATTAATCGTCACAGTTTTAATTAAAAGTTCATTCTTATTGTATCAACAGCCTGGCTAGACTTCGGTATTGTATTTTTTTCATACTGTACATCAGATTTCAGTCACTAATCACCGCTCACAGACAGCATGCCAAATCTTCTTTTGAGGTTATACACAAACAGCTTTTATGCAGTCTATGTATGATAAACTGTTTTTTTTATGTTTTCAGTCTTCAATCAGTTTGAAGTGAAACAAGGTTGTCTGACAGTCCTGTATGAGCTTTGCATCTTCTGTTGGGGATTTCTGTGCTACCCCAATGTATCTTTTCTGCTTACATACATGAGTATACAGTACATGCCACATGTCTGACAATGTATAATTCATAGATGCATAATCAACCTTTGATCTCTCAGGACAGCAGATAGTATCAGGTCCATTTTCTGCACGAGGATTTGAAGATTAGTTTTCCGTACATTTAAGTAGCAGCACTTTGATTCGCTCTCCACGGAAAACATTTAAAAAAAATCAAGTTGTTGATGCAAGCTGCTTGGCTTTGAACCACTTTACATGGAGAGGAGAGCCGAAGAGAGGAAAGTGAGAAGAGACCCAGGACCCAACCAAGGACAGATTTTCACCAAGGGCTCAAGAGTTGAACCAGGGTTGAAAAGGGTTAAAACGTGTTGCCCGACTCGGCATGACAACCCAGGCTGAGAGGTGGGTCAGTCACGGGTTGGACTAGGGTCCATTTCAATGTGAATTGCACACGACCAGGGTAGCTAACAAACATAAACCTGTTCTGCATTTCTGCGACAGTGAAATCGTACTTGAACCCGACACTTAAATTCAACTAAAATGTAACAGTGAATAATCAGTGTTGGACCTACAGTCTGTTGAGATGCCTCTCCAAACTCACCATAAAACGTTAAGACACGTTGAAAAAAGATCCGTATTTTGCCGTAATCCAATGACACGAAAAAAAAAGTAATCCACAGCGATCAGTAGGATCTACTGATCGCTGTGGATTACTTTTTTTTCGTCACGAAAAAACAGAGTCACGGTGTATCCAGCAAGGCCTATACGAGCGTCACATTCACCAGCCAGCTCCAAACAGGTGAACGAGGCTTCTCCACTTCGCCGTTTAAACAAAGTGGAATAAACGTATACAAGTCCAAATCTAAAGGAAACCTTTATTGCAATGTTGGCACGGTAAGATGTCCAGACATAGTGCAACAGTAACTTTCGTTTTTTACGTCCTGCTGCTCCCATCGTCAGCCAGGTAATATCTTTTTTTTTACTAAAGCAGTATATGAAATCTGATGTATTACCTACCACCATTTAGTTGTTTTGTGTTATTTAAGATATTTATAAAATATCTGGTCATGCCAGATATAATTAATTATTCCACTAATTTTTTAAACAATGCAATTACCTGTTTCAGCCACCAGGGGGGCAATGCTCCCTCTGCCCCCCCAGCAAACTCATGGGTCAGACCCATCTGGTAGCGAAGGAGGGCAGAGACTAAGAGCTACATGAAAAAATATGCACCAAACAAGCCACTTTGAAATGTTGCTTTTTTCATAAATACAAAAGTTGGGTGACCCCCCCCCCCCCCCCCCCCCCACCCCTTCTAGACTAAAAAATGTTGGGTGACCCTCCCCTCAACAAAGAATAGAAAGACATGACCCTCCCCTATTTTCCTCCGGTGGTCCATTCCATAAATACCGAATGGTCCCTTATTGCGGGGACTGTATAATGATTTGTTATTTTAAAAAAGACAAAAAGTGAGGTAGCAAAACTATAACTTTGCTCCCCCTAATTGAATAATGGGAATGCTATTCTCCACTTGCTCTGTTGCTCAGGTGCCTTTGTTAGGATCTATAAACCTCAATGCCGATAACTGCCAAACCTCTTGTGCTGCTGTGTGGAGCTGTCTGGAGTCTACATTTCTTCTTTTAAAAACATTGTTGGTAAAAGCATGAACTGACTCTGTGTTCCATCAAAGCTTGAGACTGTAGCACTGTCTCTCTATTTCTCTATTTCATCCCCTTTTTGTTGAGATATGTCAGTCAGAACCAAAGTGGTGGATCAACCGACTGTAAGTCAGTAAGTGAACACAGTAATTCAAATATCATAATAAAAGAAGTCACTTTTCTGTCTTTCTTTTGGTGTTTTTACCTTTTCGTCATTATTTGTAACATGATAAATAAAACTAGTAATGCTCATAACTTGTAATTTCTTTATGAGCTCTTTGGGATTTCATAAAAGATGAATAAACACATTCATATTTACTGCCCTGCATGGATCCATGTAGCAATGATGATGCTAGATGACATCATGTCAGCAACTTCATTTCTACTCCTTTTGGCGTGTTTGTAAGACATGACTGGGACCAGAACTGTAGGGCAACAATGTATCATTTTGTTCCTTGGTCCAGACAAAACGCAGCCCAGTCTCATGGCAGTTCATGAAATGGTGACTTTATTTAATCTATTGATTCGTGTACAGGGACACATTTTTCTGTGTTTTATTGTGTTGGTGAGCACGAATTTTAAACTAATGTATTTGAATGGGAAGCATATTACGTGACAATAGCACGATTATGGTAGCGATTAGTAAAGTTAATAAAATTAGTAAGTTGAAAAGCCGAAAATCCGCGTCAAAAAACACAGGACTTTCACCCCGGAGACCAGGGATCGTGTCCCGTGTGTGGTAGTTCTTTTGCGCATTCTTCTTCTCCTAACCACAACCTGTCCCCGTCTTTCTTTTCCTAGCCACAATCGTCCCGTTGTTGTAGCGCGTCCCGTTGTTGTAGTGCGTCCCGTTGTTGTCGGTGTTGTTGCCGGCGTTGTTGCCGGCGTTGTTGTTGGCGTTATTGTTGTCGGTGTTATTGTCGCCGGCATGCAGCGTTTAATTTCCCCATTGTTGTGTCCCATCGTCGTGTAGTCAGCATCTCCCCCAGAGCAGGATGCAGCCCAGCTGGAGCCCAGCTGTTTCCTTGTACACGTTTCCTTGTACACGAATAAATAGATCAAAATACCATCACCATTTCACGAACTGCCGTGAGACCGGGTTGCAAAATGAGCTAAACTAAAGGTGTTGAAGCACCTTTAGGGCCCTATCTTGCACCCAGCACAATTGACTTTGTACACAGACGCATGTATCGTTCCTATTTTGCACCACGACGCACAGTGGACTTTTCCCTCCACAGACTCAAGTCTGTAAATTAGGGAATGAACTTGCGCTCCCGGGGGAGGTTCAGCAAAAAGAGGAGGCATGTTCCGGCGCAAACGTTCCCTAGTAATATTTTTGCAGTTTCAGAAAACAATTCCACCACAGACCAGAAAAAACCTAGTCTAGAGTCAGTGGCGCGTTATTCAGATGTTATTTTAAGGGCGCGTGCTTGGCCGTAATGTAGAGTGTGCACACCGCGCATACACTTTGCTTCTCTCATCTCACGGACCCAGCAGTTTCCGTTTTTGCAAACCATACATAAATACAAGGAAAAATATGACCTTGTTTTACACAACATTTCCATGAATCATGGATGTGTTGATGACATAAATGAGAAAATATTAGAGGACTTGATGACGTGATGTTGAACTGCATGTGCCGATGCCACTTAACCCAAATGCCCCAGCAGCAGCACGGGAGAGGAGAGACAGAGGAGCTGCATCGTCTATAGTGAGGAAATCTCGGTCTAATGTTCAAAAATGTGCAAAAATATCACCATGCATTCATAACCTCGTGATTCAGATTTCTTTATTTACATTTTGTCAAAAAGAAAAATCAATAGCAAACGTCGGTCTCCTCGGCTGTGAACTGCTCCTGGCGTGCGCCCACAGATGTATTAAGAGCGTGCGCCTAGCAATCTGCCATTATAATAGCAATCCACCATGAAACAAGAGTGCCTGCTTTTAAAGGGAATGTGAGATAACGATTGGTTTATTGCACGTTACGCCCAAACCACACCTATGAGTAATGTAGCTACTTCAGACCAACCCATTTTAGATTTGCGTCGGGCGCAAGAGTCATTTATCCCGCCGGTATAATTGCAACAGCGCCCGAGATCCGCCCACAAAGCTACTTGCGTTTGGCGTTTGATACTTGGGTTTCAGATTGTTAAAATAGGGCCCTTAGTGTTATCAAAAGATATTGTCTATAGTCTTGCATTGCCAGACCTTTCTTCACAGCGCTGTGTCAGTGCTGAAGTATGTTCTGGCTACACAGCTTATCTGTTCTTAGATATAGGGAAACTTGTCTGTGACAGCAAATGCAACGTAAATGCTGACAGATGGGAAAGTGTTTATATAAAGTACATATATTCAGTCACGATCATTTAGCCTCAACTTCCTTTCTTGTGCATAATTTAATGTTTGCATGCATCAACTACAGGAAAAAGCATGCCCTGAGGATTTGCTATCCTCAACTAACCCAAGATTTATGTTTGTTTGTGTGTGTATGTTTTGTCTATTTATGTCTTCACTTGTGCTTATAATTGAATGACCCAACATGCCATCTGCACAAATCTGATTATAGAAATGCTGGCAATAGGCATGAACCAATAAAAGCTTGGGCATTGTCAAGAGACAAAATCCTTACTGGAACAGAAAGTAGAAACTTAGTAAAAGCCTAACCAAAAGAGATGCAATACATTTTTTCAAAAACTTTTTTCATGATTATATTTTAGGGCTTGTATCGCCTTTTTATTAAAGCAACTGAAAAGTAACAGGAAAAGAGGGAGGGTGTGGATAACACGCAACATAGGGCTGGTATGATGATGGGTGGCATATTGCCATGAGCCGTATTTTGTTAGTAAATCTGAATATGCGACATTCTCTGCCAGGTAAATGTAGTACAATGTTTTCCTCTGAAGCAGAAGTACACCATAAGTCAGTAGTAGGCTATACAGTGTGGTTGCATATTAAGTGCTTTGGGGTCCTTCTGTAAGTACATTTGGGGTACAATGGTTCTGGAGCTTCTACAAGCAGCACAACCACAGGCCAAGCAATCGGCCCGTTCCAAACATGCACATTTTGAACGGGTAGTGTACTAGTAATTTTCAAAAATGATACAATGGTTTTTAATTGCTTAATATAATTAAATATAAACTTCAGGCCTCTGAGTGGGCAATGCAAAATGTAACTGCACAACAGCTGCTAGCATTGACAACAAGGTCAGAAATGGCTGGAATTTGTTATCCATGTTAAATTAACCACGGGTCATCACGTCATCATTTTTCAAAGGTCTTCGTTTCAGCCCATCCAGACGCAACCACAGAGTTTTCAAACTAAAACGGGGTCAGCAGCGTTTTAGAGGCTCGAAAAGGCCGGAGTAGCGTGGACAGGAGACGTAAACGTAGCAAAATATATGCATTTTAAAACAAAAACGTATTGGTTTGGATGTAGCCTGAGTAACTAATGTATGGAAATACAGAGTAACATAGATAGTAGTCTCGCTATGCCAGACCTTCCTCCACAGTGCTATGGAGGAAGTTCTGGCTAGTCCACACAGCATTCCGGGATGGGTGAAAAACGTGCTGTGGTTTATTGGCATTTCTTTAAACCAATCACATTTGCGATGGGCAGTAGCGGTTTTTGGCACAGGCGAAGCGGGCAGCCGCTCAGGGCGGCATTTTTTCATGGGGGGCGGCACGAGCACAAAAAAAATCCTCGAAGCGGTTTTCTACTGTATTATCTATCATTTCACCGTGTGGGGAATTGGCAAATTGGCGCCCCTGCTTGCTGAGAAGGTACCGTGTACACTGCACAGAGAAGCTGTGTGAGAAGGGGAAAGGGGAGGGGGGAGCGGGGGACAGTTCACCTCTGGGTCGAATGGATTGCTGGGCATAGACGCCAATACCGTTGGTGCTCCGCTAATACTGAGCACCCATGAAGCTGATCGTGGTTATGTGTCAGTTAAACTTTTCATCTCCAATCCTATCCTGAGTTGAAAGATCTTTTTTTTTAAAGGGCGTGCGCCCCTGAGCACCCACGGAGGAAAACATAAATCGGCGCTTATGTTGCTTGGTCTCCCAAATGGAACGGTCCGGACAAGGGGGGGAACGGGGGATGATAAGGCTCTATTGGCGATCTACCCCAACTTGTGGACTGCTCTCAGGATTACACTTACTCTGCCAGTCACTGTGGCTCAAGCAGAGAGGAGCTTTTCAAAACTAAAGTTGATCAAGTCATACCTGAGGTCAACCATGTCCCAGGAACGGCTCACTGGCTCACTGGCCTTTCCGTCAGTCCCTCGAAGGGTTTCTCGCCTGTGGTGTAATTCAATATAGAACCGCCACTGGCGATGGGCAGTGCCATGGTGCTGCTGCAAAAGAGACTCAGGAAGGAACTTGTTTTGGTGGAACGTGTACGTTCAAAAGTAGTTTTAGTCATGCAACAGAAAACTCAGATTGTTCAGATAGTCTAGCTAGCTGTTTGGATTTACCCTGCAGAGATCTGAGGAGCAGTTAACCATAGTCCTCAGAAATCCACCGGAGTTTAAAATTCCAACACAAAGAAAGTAGAAGGTACCGAAAAGAGTGAAATCCGGCGAAATCTTCGGAGACAACGGAGCAATCCCGGAAGTGGAACGTCATGGATATAGACTTCATTGGGAGTAACAGTTATCTACATCAGCCCTTTAGCTGATTATCTATTGGTACTGAAGTGATATTACATATTGCACCGATCAAATACTGACAATAAATAGTCAGGCCCCCTAGCAAACACTAATGAAGAATATGGCAGAAAAGTAAATCTTAAATTTCTTCTTTTGGTAATAACAATTTTGAGCGAGTTGCTGAATGGGGTATTACATGCAAGTGTGTATGCATGGGAAGTTATATGGAGTATGGAGGCCATGTGTGTGCAAGTATAAGACACCCACACACACAAATATATTATATATACACAAGTCCGTGCTGCTACCACTGAGATTTAATTATTCACAATGCACTTCAATCATAAAATGAAAGAAATTATGATGGAGCAGCCCAGCTTTTGATGTTTCTTATGTATGTTCAACATTCATTATGTTTATTGTAGGCAACGTATGTGCAAGTAATATGTCTATGAAGGGGGAGCTGTACTGAATGCATTGAGTCATTCAATTGTGATTCCACAGTATGCATCTGTATTTGCTCTATACAGTATATGTGTGCATGCATTTATAATTCTACATGCATGTACAATATGATGAGCCCATGAAGCACTGCTGTTAAAAATGTAAATTCACTGCTGCCTTCCTATTCCCCCTCACAGTGCCTCATTACCTGTGCATAGTAAATCAGCAGGCTGATTAATTCCATATATGTTTTCATGAGGAATGGCATGCACGCAGAGCTCTTAGGCCCCTGTGACACTGCGTGACATAAACCACACCCTAAAATATTGATCAAAGTCTGTGCAACTTCAGATAGAAAGACACAGACAATGAATATGAATGCTTCTTAGATAGTTGCAGTCGAGGGATTCAGGGTGGATTTTCCAAAATGAAGAGGCTCTATAAAGTGGATTTCGTTCATATTTAAAATTCATTATTTATTATTTATTTGATTGGATACCCATTTCTAAATTCAGCCGCAAGGTTACAGTTCATCCCTGTGGGATTACTGAGGGCCAGTGTAAACTTCACAGCTCTCAATAGATGGATAAAAGCAAGTAATCTGTAATGGAGAGGTAAATTGAAGCATGCAATACAATTTCTTTTGTTTTTATCATTCCCAACTGTGCATTTGCCAATGGGGTAAGTGTGTTCCTGGAGTCCACAAAAAGAAATATTAAACCCAAGGGGGCTTTGTAGGGGTGTGATAAAACAAAGCAATCAATGCAGTGAGTTGAAATATGCATTTTATTTCTATCCAGCCTGATATGGGCTAACCTTGCATTCACATAGAGTTTTAAAAAATTGCATCTGGAAATTGCTCTAAAGCCATACTTGCCAACCTTCCAGATTTTCCAGTAAAGACATTTTTCATTGCCCTCTCCGGTTTCCTCCTGGAGTCACAATTATCTTGTATTACTCCAGATTTATGACACATTTCCACAGCACAAAGTATCTGAAACTCAAATATTTTTGGGGGAGGACACCCAGACCCCCCTGCTTGGGTTTCAAAATTCTCCCTATTTTTGAGGTCTAAAGATTGGAAAGTATAAATAAAGCACAGACGTATTTAAGATGATTTCCAATGAAAGTGATTCACATGATGAAGGAAGAATATACACTTGACACTTATCTTGCCATTTTCTTCTGTTTAAGAGAGTCTGTATGTAAGTGTGTATATATATGTGTATCTGTCTGTCTGTCTGTCTGTCGGTCTGTATTTGTGTGTGTGTTGTTGCTACTTTTGCATGTTGCAGTTTCTTGGAAACCAGGTCTGACTAATCTGGCCACCCAAACCGTAACACTAACAACATGGCTGAAAGATGACCTTCAACCACACTGAGTATATCACACTCACACAGACACAGGCGCACATTTGTCTGCAGCTTCACTGTCTACCTGTCATTCACGGCCATCTGGCTCCAACATTAATGATAATATGATCACAAAGGATTTCTTATTGCTATTGGATTATCTTAAGGTCACTATGTCACATTCAGGATGTAAAATCCCCACTGCTGATATGCACAGGAGGCTCATATTTACATGTACATTCTTTTTACATCTGCCAAAATTCCTTGAAATACATGCATGCACACACAAAATAAATATTCCTGCAAAACAGAGCAGGTCATAAACACAGCTGTGATTCTGTTTTTCTTTCGTAAAGTATCCATGTCTATTCTTGTTTTTGTAATGAACTGTGAATTGTGAAACGGGGCTACATGTACATGCATGTATTGTTTTAATAGTGAATTGAAGGTCAGGGTCGGACGTAGACAGGATTACCTGGGATTAACACAGACTATCACAAGCCAGTTAATGAAGGCCAGAGGTTTCCTCTCTTGGTCCTGCCTGTGGTGTCAGCGCCAGAGTATAAATAGCATTTGAACCTGCCACACTAATCCGTGTTACAAACAAACGTACCTAATCCATTTTCATTCATTCATACTCGGGACCAATTTGTAGTGGTTAATCTGTATGGAAGCTCATTAATGATGGTTTTACTACTCAGGTAGTTGTTTAAAAAAAACAGCCAAGTAGTGGCCAGGATAACACATGGTGTACTCCTCAGCTGTCTGGCTGCCCTTTGCGAAAAAAAAAAAGAAATGTTTGCAAGAAAATCTGTACAAAAGTCAGGAATAACTGCTCTTGAAGCATTCTCAGTAGCATTCTCAAGTCTGGAAAAATAACCCTGATGATGCAATAGTAATGATAGTGTTGTCATTAGGGGTATCTCAGCTTGGGCTGGAAAAAAAAGCCTGCGTTGCAAACTGAAGGTGTGTGGTTTGAATTAAGTTGGCATGTAGGAGGCAGGGCGTGTCTAATGTAAGACATGCATTGTGGGAAATGTAGGGTTCAGCTTTGATTTAGACTACTTCTTTTTCAATCTGTCTCTTTCGGGTTCTTTAACTTCATGAAAGTGCATTTCTGAATTGTTGGTTTACCCCTAAGTAAGGTATTTGTCACATGAAATAAATATTGAAGAAAATTGTGCATACAGTATGTTATAATTTATGCGGGCCGTTAATTAAACGGCCCCTAATTTCCACAGTCTACATTGAGGGCCAGATTTACATTTGAAAATAGCTTAAAGTTTATTTTAGGAGTATTTCCTTAATCAAAGCGAGGGTTTAACAACAGAAGGTGTTGTATGCTGTAGAGATTGTAAAGCCCTTCAAGGCAAATTCAAGATTTGTGATAGTAAGTTGTATAAATAACATTTACTTGACCTCACTGATGTACTAATGCAGCTGCTCATAAATGCATTAGCTTCATGACTAACGCTGGGTCTGCCTTCAGATGCACTCTGCGAGTGAAGTAGACCTCAGTAGGTGCAGTTCTGAGGTGGCATTTGTTAGTCATCTTTATTACAAAATATTTACTTTGGAATACGCCACCTGAGAAGAACTGCTGACTTGTTGGGACACTTGAATGCAACAGAGCCATTGTTAATGTTGGTAGTAACACCTGTGCTTCTACTACCATGACAAATCAAAACATCTGCTGGGAGAAAAGCATATGCTGCATTATACCGATGTCATAAGATAATCAGTGGGCAATCAAAGAAGCAAAAAACTCCCATTTTCACAACTGATCGCTAAACTGGGTCAAAATCACAGATATGTCTTTAAAACCATAAACTCTGTGATTAGTATCCCGCCCAGCCAACCAGATGAATCTTCCCCAGAGATATGTGTAGAATTTCTTTATTATGTTTACAACTAGTGGAGAATCACCAATACATTAACCAAGAATTCAGATAGCTTGGGGTTAAGTCCTGCCCACCTTGACCTCACTTCATCCACCTACCCTTCAGACTGTATTCCCACTTGGTTTTTTAAAATCTGTACGGTTGGTCCAGATATTTTAGCCATTATTAACTGTTCTCTGTCTCTTGTCATTTCCCCTCCAAATTTAAACATGCCATTGTTCACCCCTCCTTAAAGAAGCCATCTGGATCCCTCTGTTTTGAGTGATTTTGGACCCATCTCTAAGTTGCCATTTTTATCCAAGATTTTAGAAAAACTTGTCTCCATTCAATTGATTTGACATCACGTCAGCCTTTAACACAGTGGACCACAATGTCTTAATTAGCCCATCTGAAAAACTATGTTGGCATCAATGATGTGGCTCTGGATTGCTTAATCTCTTACAGGTCAAACATGTCCTTTTCTGTTATGCTTGGAGATACCTCCTCATCACATGAGTCTCTCTTTTTTGGGGTCCCCCAACAGTCTATGCTGGGTCCCCTGTTATTTACTATATACCTTCGCCAAATCATCCATACACATAATATTGATTTGTAGTGCTACGCAGATGATATGCAACTTTATGTCTCAATAAAACCTGGTACCACCAATGTATCCTGTATTATGTACTGCCTCACAGAAATTACATTGGAGGACCAAAAATTCCCTGCAGTTCAATGACTCCAAATCTGAAATAATTAATTAAACATTTTATCAAGATCAGGTCATTCCTTTCTTCTGCAGATCTAGAAAAAGTCATCCGTGCTTTTCTCTCCTTCAGAATGAATGTTTTATGAACACTAAAGGGTGTAAACATGTTCTAGTAGATACCCACGAACCTGGAAATGAGCATATGTTTCCTTTAAAACAATTTTTTAAACATAGTTAAAATCTTTGCCCACACAGGGCACAAAGGTTTTGAAGGTGAAAAAATTCTTACCGATGCTAACTACTAAACTTTGGCTAGCATTAACATTTGAAAATGGATTTTGTTGGATTGTGTGTTGGGTTTAAATCATTCAAATGTGCCATTTGGTAGATGGTTTTACTATAACAGTGTTGTGTAAGAGTTAACTCTCATGCAGACTGCACCAACAGAAATTCAAACCATACAGTGACTGGCGTGCTCTTCCCTCTAAACTAAAGCTGAATCAAAAGCAACTCGGACTTGCTGTCTGGGCTTTTTTCATCGCACGGAAGGTCAGCAAACATGCCATGTGGTCCTGGATGCCATCCATTGCAATTTCTTTCTTCCTGTATAAGCCTGAATGGGCAAAAAAAGCGAGAGCAACACAGGAAACAAAACCTGCACAGCTGGTGATTTAAATTTTCAATTCTGAAAAGATCTGTATCTTGTTACAAGTTGTGTATTTACAGCTGTGTTGATTTAATTGGTTTCTCTGTGTTAAATGGTTTTACACAAAATTTACATCATCCTGAGTAGCCTACACTAAGGAGATTAGAGCTGAAGTGTTTCCTCATTTCAGATGAGTTTTGGTTCATCTTATAAAACACCCTGAGTGCAAGGAGCCATCATTGCTCTCTTAAAAAAAAAAAAATAGGAAAAACATAAACTGCAACTGAAAGGGTGTCTGAATGCTGCACCAAATGGAGAATAATAAGTTGCACAGCTGTTTACAACCACTCCTGTCCCGACATATTTCTCAGGCCGAGTCACCGACAGCCTGTTTGTGCCAAGGCTTTGTAGACAGAATTTTTGTGGTTTAGAGACCAAGTAGCAACACATCATTTCCACTGCTGGTGGTGGTTTTTAAGTCTGTCTGAAAAACCACGTCTGGCCCTGTGTGTCACATCATCCTGACCTACAGTACATCCCTCCCTCCTATATTTCTCCACCTCTCTCCCTCTGTCTTTATGTCTGTGAGTGTTTTCATGTGGGGCGAATGAGTTCATTTTCTGACCACGAGACAATACCTCACCCTTCCTCTCCACCCCTCTATTTGAATCACAGGCTGAGAGGAGGTGGAAAACATCTCCATCTCCCATACTCTCCTCTGTCTAGCTAGCCAAAACAAAGTGTGTGAGTCCAGTGTGAGTGTGTTTTTGTGAATTAGCCAATCAGGCACATAGTTTTCTAACAGATTTCCAGTAGCCTGCTGTCAGGTTGCCAATGCAGATATCCACCTGCAGGGAGACACAGTTATAGCTCCACTGGTGTCTCTGTGGACTGCTGGTCTGACTGGATAAATGGTTAACTGACTCACTGCCTGACTGACTGAATAACTGGTTGAACAATTGGTTTATATTCTGATTGGATTGTAGGTTAACTTGACCTAATGACTGGCCCGCCTACCAGCTAAATGACTGGCTGGATGGTTGACTCAGTGAATAATAATAATAATAATAATAAGTCACACCCGGGCTGGTCAAATACCAAACATACAGTATTTTAACGTTCAACAGTTTAGCTGTGTTCATCACAATAAAATTCAACTTTAAACTAAGATGGCAAACATTGACTGCTAGTTATTAGCATGTTAGCATTGGCATTTGTGAGCATATTTTCATGCTGATGTTTGCACCGGTGACCTCACAGAGCCCGAGCATTGCTATAGACTCTTAGTCTTGTTAAACATTGTTTATGTAGTCAAGTCAAGTTTTCAACCAAATTTTATCGCAAATTCAAACCAAATTTTCTGAAAATTGTCAAAAGAAAATGCTAATTTATTTTCGTCAACTACAGTTATAGGAGTTGGTCGAGGCGGGTATCAAGAAACCATTGCAGAAGAAGATGCAATGAGATGACAATCAAAAGACTGCCAGTCAAAACCTCAAATGAATGAAAATTGTAAATGGTGATGAAAATATGACATTGTTTGTTTCCTGCTCCTCATCAATCCACACAGATGTGATGCATTTGTCTGCCGTCATTTTTAATCTCTCCAATGGAGCAGAAGCTGGGGTGACAAATACAACACATGATTCATGTATGTCTCGATTTATTCACTAAGTCTGTTTCGATTACACTTTGGTGCATTCTGTTTTGTCGCTACAACAATTGCTCTACCTCAGCTAAGTGTAAAAACTTTTTTGTAATATTTCAACGTTTTTTCCGGCATCTTACAATCTGGTCTGTTTATGCACAAACTGAAAATGCATCCCCCTCATCACCCATCATCCACAGTAATGCCAAAGTGAACAAAACCTCTTCACATGTGTATGATTGTTTTGAAAAAGCACAATTTTGAGAGGGTGATTCACTGGCGAAATGTGGATGCATTGCAAAAACTGGGAGATGCGTTTATAAATGTATCTGGAGTTATGGTATTTCTTCCTTGTTACCTGCTTGCTAAATGGCTGATTGGGTGGCTTAGTTGTTTGATGGGCTGCTTGTTGTATTTTTAATGATTGAATAACTGATTTGTTGGCTGACTTGGTGACTGAAAAGCTGAGATAATTTAATCCTTGGCCAGCGCTGGAAGGAGGCGTCCACTCAGCAAGGAGTCAGAGACATAGGAGAAGAGAACAGCAGGAGGGGAGAAAGGAGACTTGAAGAATTTGGGGGATGAGGGGGGATGATAAGAGGAAGACAAATGAGGTGCACAAATGAGTGAGAGAGTACCAAGAATCCAATATTATTCTTTTAAGAGTGATTAGGTTTTGAAGACGGCTCTGAGCTTTAGATCTGGTGAGATTATGAGCCGAGTCCGTGACAAACATTGTGATTGTTTTTAATGTGCAGTTTTACAGGCAACTGCAGTTTTGGCAGAGACACCAATGGAATATATGTGGCTAATATGAATTTTCTGTACATGTAACGACTTACACAGCCAACTGTGTACATCAGGACACTGAAGGATGCACCAGCAGCTGCTGGTCCCA
Organism: Zingel zingel; assembly: GCA_023566125.1. Lineage (NCBI taxonomy): Eukaryota > Metazoa > Chordata > Actinopteri > Perciformes > Percidae > Zingel > Zingel zingel. The sequence goes on from CM042318.1 coordinate 7,244,203, forward strand.
GCACGGTGATGGTGAAGAATATGGTGGAGACCAGACTGCGGGAGGCAACACAATCATGTCATCAATGGTTACACCTTAAAGGAACACGCCAACTTATTGGGACTTTAGCTTATTCACTGTAACCCCCAGAGTTAGACAAGTCAATACCCTTCTCGTGTCCGTGCGTGTTGTAGCAGTGTCTGACGGTTCCACCGGTAGCTTAGCCTAGCACAGAACATGCAGGTAACTGGTTCCAACTAGCCTACTGCTCCGAATAAGTGACAAAATAACGCCAACATGTTCCTATTTACATGTTGTGATTTGTAGAGTCACAGCGTGTACAAAAAACAAGGTAACATGAGACACAGCCATCTTCTAACCAAACAAAGCGGGAACTATATTCTCAGGAGGAAGAATATAGTACTTGGGCGGAGTGATTTTTGCTTTGCAGCAAGCCTGTCTGAGACCACAACATGTAAGTAGGGACATGTTGGCTTTTTTTGTCACTTATTCAGAGCAGTAGGCTAGTTGGAACCTTCAGTTACCTGCATGTTCTGGGGGTTACGGTGAATAAGCTAAAGTCCCAATAAGTCGGCGTGTTCCTTTAAGTCACAGGTTGTGCAGAAGTGAAGAAGGACGGAAGTGTGTGTGTGATTTGAGACCATTATTTCACATAATAACATAACCAAACCTCAACCATGACAGTAGCAGACCAGAAAACACCTATGCAAGTTATATTCATAATGGTCATATGTTTTGGAGGCACTGACAATGCCATCCTCCTGATATGGGTGTTAATAATAGTAATGATGTGTAATGTTGCTTATTTGATAGCTAAAATGCACAAACCTGTAGCCTTACAACAATACGTTATTGTCATGATTCATGTTTGATTGTTACACAGCATTGGTTTGTGTGGGATCCTTTCAGCAGGTATATAATAGTGGCATCCAACCGCTAGAATGTGAAAATCTCCCAGGCTTCTCTCACAGAATGGCTTTTGCATGAAACCAAGCGCTGGAAAATCAAAGGTATTTGCAGCAAATACTTACAACAGAGCCCAACTCTTGCTTTCAATGGTTCTGGCTCTAAGCGGAGAGCTAAATCTGTTCAGGGAATCTGTCGCCGTGGCAACAGATGCTGTACTGCTGCCATGTTGGCTTGGCTCCCACTACTACCCTTTCCTCTTCCAGGAACCATTGTGGCAAAGCCGGTACACCAAATCAGGAGTTGTATTTAGCGTTACAATTATATTGTATCCGGTTGTTTTTCAATTTAACATATCTTTCCTCAGGTTTTTCTCAGATGTTAAACATATTTAGTCATGGTTGTGTGTCTGTTTATGTTGGTGTGTTGTGTGTCTGTTTATGTTGGTGTGTGTAAGAGCTGTGCAGCCGCACCAGATCATAGTCACAAGGCCCCAAAGCCCAAAGCAGAGTCAGGAAACATGATAGCTGCTTTTACAACTTGCTGCAGTCCTTTGGACACCTTCTGTAGAGAATAACAATCTGAAGAGAAAAATACTCATAATTTGGACTTCACTTGCTTGTTTGTACACTTTGTGTGCATATACTATGCACTGCACAGTGTAACCGGCTGTGCTGTTTTCTAAGTATTTGGTTAGGATGGAGGTTATGTTTAAACAGGCCTGTTTTTGTGGTGAATGGTACCATCGCTCCGATAGATGGGTTCCTGTGTGGTTTCATAGTCGCATGGGTTAATCTGGGTGATTCTCGATGGTGGAGTCACTTATCACCTATGCAGGTCTTGAAATGCATTGCATCTGTAAAATTTCTCCAACTGTATATTATTAACCTCATTCAAACTCCAAGGCCACATATATAAGTGAGCCAACATCCTTGTAGCTTTCAGAAAACATACACGTTTAAATTAACGTGTAATGTGTACTCATCAGCTATGCAGGTCTTGAAATGCATTGCATCTGTAAAATGCCTCCAGCTATATACTATTAACCTCATCCAAACTCCAAGGCCCCTTATATAAGTGAGCAGACATCCTTGTAGTTTTCAGAAAACATACACGTTTAAATGAATGTTGCTTGAATTAATTTCAAAGTGACAGGTATACATAAAAGTTAGTTTTACAGAGGAATGCGTAAATACAGCATGGGGAAGTAACAGGAGCAAACATGGTGAAAGCCAAACACTCTGGCAGTGAGCACAAAGAGAAATGCTTGCTATACGAAAAACATGAAGGCAAGCAGATGGTGAGATGGCAGAAGAAGAGAGAAGAGAAAGGGAGATGTAAATCCACAGAGAGAGACAGTCATTTAGGGACGGCGCGAAGAAGCAGAAGGAGATGTGGAGTGGCAGACAGCAAGCAAGCAAATGACTGTTTCAGAAAACCACTCAGCCGCTTTAGACAGCTTGAGAAAATAGACCACAGAAACCCACAGCAAGGTTCATCTCAGGTAACGGCTGCTGTATTCATCCGTACGGCTGATAATAAGACAACAGTGCAGCAGAAAGCCCGGCTCTTAGCGGTTAGTTATCTCCATGGAAGATCATCATCTCTAAAACCACATTGTCATCATCTGTTGTCATTTAGTTCAATATCAGTCAGTTTATGACAGCAGGTTTTATAGAGGGTGTTTGTTCTTGCTATGTGCTGATTCCAGGAACTGATATCTTCTCATCTCACTCAGAAAGCAAATAAGTGTATTGAAAGCATTGAACTATTCTTCTTTAAATTGAATAATGAAGAAGGCACTGTAGATTCTAATAAATCACCAAGCAACGCATCTGCAAGAGACTTCCCAGCTGCTCTCTACATTAGTAAAGATGCCTGCATACTGTTTGTCAGGACAAACAACACACACACACACACACACACACACACACACACACACACACACACACACACACTTACTAGAGTGAGAAACAGCAGCTGCCAGAATTTTTGCTGAGCATGGATGGTTACAAAAGTTTTTTTTTTTTTTTTTACTTTATAACCAGAAGGAATTGTTTTGAAAAAGCCTGCAGTAGTAATACAGCTAAATGCATTTGCTATAAGCTGTTCAGGGATTCTTATGAGTTTTGTGCGTGCGTGCGTGCGTGCGTGCGTGCGTGCGTGTGTGTGTGTGTATGATGCATCCCATCAGCTCAGGAGCCTATTCCACTGGAATCCGACGCAGGCACGGAGGCCACCCAGCTCAACGTCCCGATGCCTGCACGCTGACTAGCAGGATGCCTAGTTGATGTTCTATTCCTCCACGCTTGCCTCGATGCCCCCTCTGATATATAAATGGAGATGGACGCAGAGATGGTGGTGCTTGTCCACGTAGTCGGGGTCATAGCTGATAGCCATCTTCACCTTTTCCTCTGTGTTTACTCTATTTACATTTGAAAACTTTGACCGGCCAGGCTAGATGAGTCTGTAGGAGACTTGTAGTCATGAGATGACCGCAGAGTGACTTGCTAGCTTGAGCTCATGTTATGCACCTTTCCTCTGGGTTTACTCTGTTTACATTTAAAAACTTGAACCAGCTGGCTAGCTAGCCCAGGCTAGCAGAGTCGGCAGGAGAGTGGCAAGTTGATTGCCCGATCCTAATGTGCGACTCATAGCCACATGCCATTACTGTCAACCAAATAAAGCACAACTAATATTTGTAAAATAGACATTTCAGCATACATTTTGCAGAGCTGACGGAGTGGTGACTGGAGAGTGCCTGCGCCTTCTGTGTGTGTGTGTATGTGTGTGTGTGTGTAATGGCGTTTTTCCATTACATGGTACCTGCTCGACTAGCCTCGACTCACCTTTTTTGTTTTTCCATTATAAAAAAGTACCTGGTAGTAGCTAACAGGTACTTTTTTTAGTATCACCTCCGTCAAGGTTCCAAGCGAGCTGAGGCGATACCAAAAGGTGATGTGAAAACCTGCAGACTACTGAATGGTCAGAGGGAGTGTTCCTAAACAAACCCGCCATTTTTAAATAGTTTAGCCAGCGGTGTTTTTCTGCTCAATGTGTGTTGGGCCCCAAACATCGACTTCAAGGCAGCTAACCCTAACCTTAACCCTAACCATTGCCTAATCCTAGTGCATTCCAGGCAGCGCTGCCTGGAAGACGACGTTGGGGGCTTAAAACACCAAACACCTGTTTATTTTTGCTGCCTCCAGCAATATTTGTCTTCTAGCTGTGTCAACAGCCACATGCTGAGAATCAAAAACAACACACCTTCGACGTTCTGTGTGTGTCACGTTAGGTCACGGCAGTTTCCTGCAGTGTCGCTATGACGACCAGCCACGCTCACCTCACGCATGAGGCGGTACTAAATCTGCAATGGAGAATGGAGGACGGGGCACCGCGGCCGAGTCAATATGATATATGTTAAGCGCTTGGGTTGTCTAAGCAATCACTGGTGAGCACAGTCAGAGTGAAAGTAAGAGCTGAATCATTTTGGCCCTCCCGCTAAAGTTTCACTGTGACTGAGATAAAAAACAAGCAGCGAGCCTATGATGGGAAATTCAGTCGTCCTTATAAGAAACAGCTTTCGCTTAGCTTAAGCTTTCTTTCCCATTACTGCAGCAAGTTCTGTCTCCTCAAGAAACAGCCCAAATTGGCCTACAGTCAGTTACAGTAATGGTTCTTCATTCTATCTATTGTTATCATTAACAGTCAAATTAAATAAGGAGGTTTCCATGGAATCATAATATCTCAGCTGTGATTCAAAGGAATTTTGGTCAGGGCTGAGTCTGGACTGAGATCAGCGCCGCAGCTGTTTTCACCACCTCACTAAATTCTGGGAAGGGACGAGGGGAATCATCTGCCAGAGGTCAGTGAGTGTATGCATGAGTGTGGGAGTGAGAGAATATCAGCTGTACAGTAAAAGGAGGTCACTGAGTTGGTGGAAGGGTAGAGGCAAACTACTGTGTCCCTGCATGTGGGTCTCTTTGTTTGTGTGCGTGTGTGTGTGTGTGTGTGTGTGTGTGTGTGTGTGTGTGTGTGTGTGTGTGTGTGTGTGTGTGTGTGCGTGTGTGCGTTTGTGCGTTTGTGTTTGAATCAGCTGTGTATGGAGTCATTGAGGCCTAAGTGGAGGAGAGACAGAGCAGAACAGCAGACATGGCCATGAAACAGACCCACTGCCTTGGAGATGCCGCGTCTTCCTGGAAAGAATGTGACCTGTTGTAGCAACATGTCTGGAACTGTCCATCCTGCACCAAACACCAAAGCTTCACTCTTCTTTTATGAGGAAAAACTGTCACCAAATTGTATGCCTTGTTTTCAGAGAGATCAATCTGGTTACTCTTACTTACTAAGATGGTAGGAGTCTCTGTCTGTCTGTCTGTCTGTCTGTCTGTCTGTCTGTCTTTCTCAACAACCAGCTTTCCGATCAACTTCACACTTGGCAGGTGTATTGCTGTGGACCAAGGAAGTGCAGTGTCGAGTGTGAGCTCTTGAGATCTACGATACATGTTTATTAGTAGTGTGTTATGTACGCACTGTAATGTATTGAGAGGGGACACCTATCAACTTTAACACCCCTGAATGGCATGTTTGTTACAGCTTGCTTTCCGTCGCTCGCTACAGTACATTCAAGAACAGATGAAGAAAGAGAGACCGGAGAGGTTACACTGAAGTAAATGCAAATATTTTAAGCATCAGCAATGTAACTTTCCGAATTAACACTTCTGTTCCTAGATATAGCCTGGTCCCAATTAGCTAGCTGGGGGTCATCCCTATGTTCCCCGGGTCCTATGTTCCCCGCTCGGGGGTTAGGGTTAGGGTTAGGTTATGTAACCCTAACCCTAACCCACCCCTGACCTAATATTTCCTTGTCTATTTCCATATGCGCATCAAACATCCTGTAGGCCTACATAGGCCTATTTGCCATGGAATTTGGCAGTAATGGTGGAAAAAGTAACAGACCGGGGAACATGGGACCCTTTTTTGAAAAAGGGTCCTATGTTCCCCAGTCTCATACAAAGAGGGGAACATAGGACCCAGGGAACATAGGACCCAGGGAACATAGGACCCAGGGAACATAGGACCCGGGGAACATAGACACGCTTCCGCAAGCTGTTAGCAAACGACACATATAGCCTACTCCAGATGCCACAGTGAGGACCCCAGGAATATAAAATGAACTTGTGACAACACCGGTGTTACTGATTGCACCGGACATTTAGGCACATAGGCACTTTTGCTTTTCGCTTTGAAAATCCTCCGCCATCGTCTTGTTGGTACACTCTCCTTACTCTCTATGTGACTCCTGCTACTCTGTGCCGCGACGCTGCTAAAAAGGATGGAAAAAAACAGGATAACAACATAGCATTAATATAGGATGCATCTGGTACTGTTGACTTCATAATTTATCAATGGCATGAATGCACCAACTTCAACAAAATGTAATTTACCGCAGAACATTTGTACCCTTCCACACACAACTTGCCAGTGCTCAGCCACCTATTAGGACCTAATGATGCACACCTGTTTTCACTGGTGAAGCAGCTGAAATGCCTCAACATCACAAACACCACAGTAGGGCTGACACCTTTTTACAGAACATAACCTTGTGGAACACAAATCAAACACAATTTAAACACTCTTGTATTCTGTATAAGCTGACTTATAAATAAACAGATTAACTGAAACATTGGACAAACTTCTAATGAATTCCTGTCAAGTTTAGCATCATTGTTATATTATATTATGTTGGTCAGGACCCCATAAACTTAGAGAAGAAGAATAAGAACTTTTCTGAGGACAGGATATGAGGACATTTTTCTATCAATGTCTGTGTTCTTGTTGTGTATAGAAACACTTAAAAAATACAAAATAAAAAGCATGTGTTTTTAGGGCTTTTTTGGCTTTATTGCTGTGAGAAGTCCTTTTAAGCTTGCTGGTGCTGCCTGGAGAATGTCCCTGAAGCCTGAGGAATGCACTGACATCATTGTTTAGCATTTTGCCAGGACTGAAGAGTTGGGAGTAGTTAGATGTAAAAGGCTGACTGAATCTCCTCAGTTTCCTCCCCATGCAAGGTAATGACCTTCCCATGTGTTTTTTTGTAATACAGAGCACAAAGAGCAGATCATTTCCTTGGAAATCCTAATGGCTCTGGGCTGTTGATTGTTTCTTCAGTTCTTTAAGTAGAAATTATCCAGGTCCTACATCTTCCAAAGTTCTCATGAAATGGCTCAACCAGCGCTTTTTAAAGTGGATGCACATGGTTCATGTTTATCTCATGAGAAAAGAGACCATATCGTATAAATCATATGTCATAAAGCAAAATAACCCAGTTTTTTTTGCAAAAGCAGAGGAAAAATCTGCTTGCCTCTGTTAATATTCAAGGTGTAACTAGATGTTTCCTCACGTATGCATTATAGATGTAGCATGTGCGACAGCTTAATAAAAAGAAATTTGCACCAGGGCTCGCAGGGGCTCATCATGATTAATCAAGCAAACACACTAGTGGTGTGAACATGGGGGTGGCATACTCTTCCAGGAAAAGTACACTGGCTACAGGCCACCAGAACCAATGCTGCAATATTGTAAACAAACAGAGGAGGATGTGTAATATCAGTCACCCATTTAACCCAACCCTCCCTGTGTACACACCATTGACATAGACACAAACACACACACACACACACGCAGGCACTCCTAATACACAGTGTAGCACGTGCACACATAGAAAGAAAGCAAACACACACGTCTCTCTGTTTCTGGGCTTCCACAGAATAGGAGGCAGCCACGTTACAGCTGAGAAACAGAGAGAACGCATAGTGCATGGAGGTGAGGGAGGAAAGGGGGCAAACTCCTCGAGGACCTTTTCTTAGTAAATGAGATGCAGTGTTACTTTGTTTCTGGACACATTTAACACTGTTTGCTGAGCACATACAGATGAGTTGGTATTTGCCAGCATGTTCACTGAAGCATCCTTACAGTTTGTTTAACCTGCTCTCCGTCTCCATTATTATAACTAATAAATAAATCTGCCATGGATTTAGTTGTATTGCAGAGGAGACAAACTATAGAAGCTTCAAGAAGTAATGCCCAACAGTTTTGTATTTTCCACCATCACTGACGATGCCGATCAATAATGCCATCACTATAATTCAATTATGAATGGAACACCTTGTTTTAAAATAACTCTGTGTCATGATACACATGTACTTGTCCTTTGAGCTTTTACTAAGCAGAAAAAACAAAGTACACTTGGCTCTGCCTGTTACAACTATAACATTGATTTTTTTAAACAAATAGGCTTTATAACTCATAAAAATACTTTTGGTACATCAGTAGGCCTATAAATGAAATAGTTTACATTTGCAGCCTGTGGTAATGTCAGCATGCCAGATCTGTGACTCACATAATCTCTATACTGCTTTTGCTTCTGGAGTCACACCCAGAATTATTGCTTCCAGTCACTATGGTATCACACTGATAACCTTTCGTTCAGGTTATTGGGTTCATACAATATAATATATGGCTTCTGTCATCTGGCCGAAAGTTATTAAAGAGGGATTACCCCAGGATCTCTTTTTAGAATGCATTAAAATAACCTGCGGTGTGGTGGAAATGTTCTTTGGTATTGGAAATGGAAGAGTTTTCTGTGCATCCACTGCTATTCATCAAAGGTGTGATTTGGATCAGAGCTAATATCACCTGAGGTGTCACAATACCTCCTCTTAGGCATCCAACATGTCAGTTAGTAGACAGCTGTGTCCGAGCACTTTCATTTTTTTATCATGGCTGCACACATGAGCGGCCCCAATGCAATAGCCCCCACCATGCCTTACTAAACATGAACAAAGTCTTCCTGGTCCCTCCAAGCTTTGTTTAGGGCTTGGATTGAAGAGCACACTTCTGACTGTCTGAGAATTTCCAGCGTTTGGCAGAGCATGTTTTGAGTTGCAATATCCTGTTAAAACATAAATCTGTTGTACTTAACCTGACAGTCATCTGTAGCACTCTGTTAAAGTACGTTAGACCCACAAAAAATTATTTCTTGTCTCCTCCAGGAAATTACGCTGCACAGCTAAGAAATAGTCTGGCACATATGCCCTTGGTGAGACCATAATGTTTTGTTGTACACTTAGGATTTTGCACAGATTATCATGTTAATTAGTGTGCTTTAGAGGTGCTGGTAGGGACAGACAGAGCCAGGCTAGCTGTTTCTCCTGTTCTTTGTGCTAAACTATGCTAAGAAGCTGCTGGATGTAGCTTAATATTTAATGGACAAATATAAGAGCGGTATTAATCTAATCATCTAGCTCCCATAACGAGAAAGCAAATAAGCGTATTTCATAAAATGTTAAACTAACCCTTTGACGCTAAAAGCGCATGCAATAGGTTGAAATGTCCATTTTTGGTAAAGGTAGTGTTGCTAAAGACAATTTTTTTATTTTTGACCATTTTAAACAAGTCTGATCTAGTTCTATGAAGGTTAAGGCCCACTGGTTTAAAAAAATATATACATATATAGCCTATTTGACCACTGGTTTAATTTATTCATCTTTTTCCAAAAAATATATGTTGGTAATAAGCCTATGTAAAATGTTTTATTTCTTAAGTTTTACATATTGCTCTCCATAAAAATATCTATATTTTTTGTTAGCTACCAAAGAAACTAAGAAAAAAATAGCACCAATGCATCACTTTTCTCTGGGTGGGACCATTAAAGGGGTAAGTTCAGTGTTTGAACGACTAATGGCCCTGACACACCAACCCGATAATCGGCCGTCGGACAGTCTGGTGAGGTCAGTGACTCGAGTCTGTTCGGTGTGTTCCGTGCCGTCGTCCGTTGGAGAAGCCGTCTGCCTTCATTTGGGGCGATTTTACATGTTGAATCGGAAGGCGCGCAGTCAGACTCAATGGCCAATCTGATTGGTGGAGCGCTAACCCGGAAATGACAAGCTCTAAAAATCTGACGAAAATCTTTTAAACTGACTTTTGTCTATCTGAAATGAAGACAGATTCAGCAACTGCATGGCCTATTTCTCGCTTAAAATGTTTTCAGAAACACGTTTCAGTGAACTATCTTAGTAAAATATGAGCTTGTATTCCGAACGAAGCCGCCATTATGCCTGGTTGTAAAATCCGGGAGCAGCCATACCCACGTGACGCATCCGTCCAATCAGCTGCCGGTTTTAATTTTTTGTGCAACAATACAGATTAGCGCTGCCTGCTGTTATGGAGATGTATTACGTCTCGCGCACGCGCAGAACGTACGCTCAAGTCGGCGTCGCTTCGGTGTGTTCCAAGGCACTTTTTGGACCTCGGGGAGCTGACTGATCAGTCCGACTGCCTTTTCTGCCAACGGTCGGCCGTCAAGTTGGTGTGTCAGGGGCTTAAAGCTCCAATGGCTTGTTTACATGGGTGGTAGTCCCCACCCAGACTGCTAGGACCCTGAGTGTGACCAACTCTCGCGCCAATACTGCACAGCATCAGAAGGATACCTCCCCTTCTAACACAGAAGGCAGCTTAGGTTCTGGTTCAGGCTCTAGTCATCTCACGTCTAGAATACTGCAACTCCCTTCTGGCTGGCCTGCCTGCAAGTGCCATCTGACCCTTGCAACTCATTCAGAATGCTTTTTTCACTGAAAATTATCCCTACTTTCCCACAGGCCTATGTTCCCACAGCTCTATGTTCCCACATTTCTAAGATTTTTCTTAAACTTAGGCCCTATGTTCCTATAGCCCTATGTTCCCACATTTCTAGGACATTTTCAAAATTAGGTCTTTTGTTCCTACATTTCCCTTTAATTTAAGCCCTATCCTCCCACAACATTTTTTAGGGTTAGGGTTAAGGGTTATGCTTTGGGTTAGGGTTAGGGTTAGGGGGATAAAATCTGATAAAGATTTATGAAGAAGGAAATGTGGGAACATAGGGCCTAATTTTGGAAAAAAAACCTTAGAAATGTGTGAACATAGTGCCGATTTTTGAAAAAAAAAAATAGGCAGCGAGGGTCTGGATTTCGTTGAGTGATTGGGTGTCCCTCGCTGTGAGGGGGCAGCGAGGGACACCCAATCACTCAACGAAATCCAGACTGTTTGCTGTCCTGGCTCCTAAATGGTGGAACAAGCTCCCCATTGACATCAAGACGGCCGAAAGCCTACACATCTTCCGCCGTAGGCTAAAAACACATATCTTCCGACTCCACCTTGGTTAATTAAAAAAAAATTAAAAAATAAACTTACAGTTCCACTTTCATTTGGCTCTTTGTAGTTTTGCTTATTTAAAGCTAATGTACTTGCACTTACTTCTTGTTGTCTGGAGTTTGTACCTTCAAGGTTGAAAGCACTTAATTGGAAGTTGCTTTGGATAAAAGCGTCAGATATATGACATGTAATGTAATACATCTGTAATGTTTAAATCAGAAATATTTAAAGTACACTGGGTTATGCCACAGCAGGATACAAAAGCTATAATAATTATTTTACTAGCTGCATATCTTAACCTGTATGACTGTATGAATATATCCCCATAATTGATGCAGCCATACATTACAGAGGAAATAAGGTTAGGGTTACAAAATACACTCTGCAGCTGGTCTGCAGGTGGAGGAGTTTGAACAGTTTTGTTTTCACACGATAGTGTGTGTGAACTACAATTACGGGTAAGTAATTGCACAAACAAAACCTTGGGCTAAAAAACCAAAGTGTATGTTTTGCCAAAAAATGTGCCACACCCTTTCTGTCCTCTTACTCCTTTTTTCACACCCCACCTATCCCACAAACACAAAAACAAACACACCCCAGGTAAGTTATCCACTGGAGTAAGTCATGGCCTTTGTTTCTCTGCTCCCTTTTTGTTACGTGGCTGAATGTGGTGGATCTATTGTTAACCGGGGCTCTACTTTCACTCTCACACTGAGTCATAAACAGAAAGAGGTGTGCATGTGCGTAGCCGTTGTTGTTTTCATACTCGTAGCTGAGTCACATGCTCTTTGTTTCAATAACTTCAAGCAGACGGTGTAGTGTTTTAGAGTGTAGTTGTGGGCATAAAAACCATGAATTTAAACACCCTGTGGAGATCTACTTCTCTATTCCAGTTTTTCTCAAAGTCTGGTTTCTGTTCTGCGTCTGTTTTCATTTTCTGGTCATTCTACACTTGACGCAATACCATTACGTTCTCTTTTAATTTCAGTCTAACTCTTTAATTGTGGAGTATAAAAGTGCACGGCATGTTCTCCTTACCACATCATGGGCCATTATTTCTAACCACGCACCTCCAGGGAAAGAGGAACTGATATGATAATCTCTGACAAGGAGGTTTTTGTTCTCACAGCATCAAGCTTGTGTAATTTATCTGCACTGTTTATAAGTGTATCTAAAAGGAAATGCCAGTGAAAAAAGTATAAAAGGCTTGTATTCCTGTCCTTGGCACCTGTTTTGATGCACATTTGATCTTGTCATCAGTATCACATGTGATAATAATAACCAACTTCCTTGTTGCAGTACAGCACACTTCATTGTTGAACAAATGGAAACTAGGTTGAATGAAATCCCCATTGACAACTGCTTTCCAGTTCCCTTCCCGTAAATTTGGAGTCACTTCCTTATACTGGGCCTTTTGGACGCCCAGTGGAGACAGCTGTTCCGCATTCTTCTCCCGTGTCACCACACACCTTTCTTAATGTGACGCACACGGAAACACAAGTCCATGTTTCGGATGTGTTTTATAAGTCATTTCTTATCTAATCTATTGATGCTTTAACCCTAACCCTAACCCCAATGAATCACTGCATGCTAAATTACTTACATTTTAGGAAACCCGTTATACTGTGTTAGACTCATGTATAAGTCTAATAGAATATGGTGTGTGTGTGTCAAAACATACAGAAGCAGTAAGCAACTACTTAATGAAATTCTAAAACCTTCTACACTTAAAACTGCTATTAAGAATAGTTTATGATAACAACACATGGGATGACAGTTTTAAAATGTCAAAGGGATCGCTCACTAGGGATCAACCTACAAAGAATTATTACCCGAACCTGCAGCTCCCCTCGACTTTACAGAGCTTTATTGCAAATTTCATTCACTCTTTGACTAGCTGTCCCGCCCACAACTTTACTGCTGTGGTTCACTCTCTGCGCTCTCATATTGATGTTTACGACCACAGTAGTCACGTGGGTGTAGAAAAAGAAAACGAGACATTGTGCTTTAACAAGTAGCCAGTCTACAATTTTGAGGTTGTTACTGACCATCAACAGCTAGCTTAACATTGGCCTCAGTGACTACCCACCCTCCAACAAAACCATGTGTTCCCAAATGGGGGACCGCCCTATGTTCCCTCAGCCCTATGTTCCCTTATTTCTATTACATTTCCCCTGCATCAAAAGATAAGATAAGATAAGATAAAATAAGATAAAATGAGATAAGCCTTTGTCTCCTGTAGGAGAAATTCATCTTGGGCAGTCGAGAGAACAAAAATGGCGACGAATCGCACATGAACACAAAAAACATACAGTAAACATGCATAAAACATAAGCATACATTTTCTCATCCAAATGCGTTCAATAAACATTTGATGAACCTCACACAAGCACATCCCACCGAACCCGAAAATCACCATGCCAAATTACTTGCTGCAAAGGGCCTGCCAGACACCCCTCAAATGTGGCCCCGATATACAATATCATACAATTGACCAAGATTAAATGTTGATAGTACCACTTCAAACAGTTTCTGAACCAATTGTGCACATCCACAAAGTACAACCATCAGCATGCCAGACACATTTTCTGCTGCTTAAGATCCACCAGACACCCCTGGAATACAATCCCCACATACTTGACCTTGGAGCAGACTGTAAATCGAGATGCAGCATCACCCATGAGAGGCATTGTGAGGTTCACTCATTCACACAATGCAATAAGAAGATGGTGTATTACTTCAGGTCAGCGAGGAATGCCTGTGACAGAGCTGCAGAGTCTGACAGGATTGGAAGCAGAGGAACAGCCAGCTGCACAGCTTCAGGTAAGCAGAATACAGAAAGACAGTCACCATACATGGATTTCTTGGCAACGTCATCACTGCTTGCACACGCAACCGGAAGGCAGAAAGAAGACATGTTTCGTGTAGCTAGTAGTAGTAGCATAGTGTAAGTCAAAATGCCAAGGAGTTGTTGCGTGGTTAATTGCACAAACAGAGCCAGTGATGGGTGCCTGATGTTTAACATACCTAGGGGGAAGCATGCTTTTGCCAAAAACCGGCAGAGGTTATGGCTTCAAGCCATAAGAATGGCAGGTTGGGGTCATATGCAAGAGTCAGGCTCCCATTGTATCAATCAGAAAAGTTGCAGCTTGTTCAGTTGTTCAGCTAAGTGATATCTACCTGTCAGGGCTGTAGTACTCGAGTCTGGACTCGAGACAAGTTTAGACTGCTAGCTAAAGCTATGCCGATGTTTTGCTAACATTAGCGCAACAGCGTTAGTCTAGCCTGCTAGGTAAATATTACGACTGCCCTCGGAGTTTCTTATATCTGCGTCAACGTTGTCAACATAAGACTTGTGGTGTTAGTGCTCCTTTTGTACCATAATTTTATTGAAATATTAAGCTTCGCTCCTACGAGATGAGTGGGTTTTTGTTACGTTACTCACAAAGCTAACTGGTTATAATTAGCCTGTACGTATGCTAGCGGACATTAACTAACGTTGCCGAGACAGCGGCAGTAGAGTTTCGGCGAGCTAACCACGACAGTGTTGTCGCTCTCTCGCCCACAATCAACTTGTGCTGCTAACAACAGTCAACCTGCAGTGATGTTTTGAAATGGAGACACGCATATCGTACCTTTTCCCGGAAATCCTGGCCATTATTTTAAGGCATAAACCAACCATAGGGGTACACTCAGGGGTAAGCCTGCTGCTAACATTAGCTATTACATTAGCCATATCACAGTAACACTGCAAAATTAAAGACAGACAAACAGATCCAACTAAAATCACGTTTTATTTATATACAAACAATACAAACAATAAGGAAAGCTTCAATACTTAAGGTTGTTGCAGCAGCAGACCAGTTTACCAATCTGGCTTTCTGCCAGGCACCCAGTAATTTTAAGTTTGTAAACAGGAAACCTGGGTATAGGGATGCCTTGATCAGACTTACAGACTCATGTGATCCCTTCTCTTCTCCAGCAATAACATCTCCATACCTCCTGAATATAGCTACGGGAAGAGCAACATCACAGGAGACCCAGGAGTATCTGACTGGAAGCCTTTCTACTGGCCATGGACTGTGTGAAGTTCCAAGAGGAATGTGTGGCAGACAAGAAAAGGTTATTGAAGCCCATCCAAAGAAGAAAAGTTTCAAATTTTGCAAACGAAAACCTAAAGAGGAGGCAAACTACTACCAAGGAAAAGTCTGTGGCTGAGAGCATGAGAGATGTATTACCATGACATCCGTATCAGAGGCTCTGACTATGACATTTCCTGTAGCATTTGCTGCATGGAATGCCAGGAGGGTATCAGCTTCTTCATGCCTACTTTGGAGATGAGCTGGATATTCCACTAACATCTTGAGGTCAAATTCATTCAAAGTAAGTTGAGCACAGATGCCTCCGTGAGAGACTAACAGTATCTTCTTGGCAAAGATTGGTCCATATATGTCTTTTTGCCATTCCTTAATAAGAAACATAGCCAGCTGATTTTTGAAAATGCCATTATGCAGTAGCTTCTGACAGCTCTGTTTTGGAGCTTGCTCAGGACCAGTAATGACAAAGGGACGGTCATCTGCTCCACGCAGCTTTCTCTCACTCTCCTTCAGGGACCCAGTTGGTATGTGTCAAACGATACATGAATCTCATTCCGTTGACTGGCACAGACATATGTGAGGAGTTTTCTGGCAAGGACTGGCGTGGATCAATGTCACATTGATCCACGGTAAAGTTGTCTCTGTGAAACCGTCCTGTAGCATCTCGAGTTTTCTGAGTTGTCTGTCTTGAGGCTTGATCCATCTGAGTGTGCAGTGGACAGTGGGTACTCTGTAACTGGGACTACTTTTTTTTTTTATTTATCCAGGTAAGTCGATTGAGAACACAGTTACACATTCATACCTGGAAGCTGTAACTGTGCAACCACAGTCTGATATGCTGGCCATTAAGCAGCTCCACTTGAGCCGTTGGGGTTAAGGGCCTTGCTCAAGGGCACCTGAGTGGTGGTAATGAGGGAGGGGACAAGTGCTGCTCTTTCACTTTCCCCACCCAGATTTTATCTTGCCAATCTAGGGATTGAACCAGTAACCTCCCGGTCCCAAGCTGGATCTTAAGCATGGCATGCTGATGGTTGTACTTTGTGGATGTGCACAATTGGTTCAGAAACTGTTTGAAGTGGTACTCTCAACATTTAATCTAGGTAAATTGTATGATATTGTATATCGGGGCCACATTTGAGGGGTGTCTGGCAGGCCCTTTGCAGCAAGTAATTTGTCTGGCATGGTGATTTTCGGGTTCGGTGGGATGTGCTTTTTCATTTCAAGGTGGTTTCAAGGGGTACCTCCTTCGTTTGATCTAGGCCATATCTGAGGGGCCCTTTTTTGGTGTCTGCCGGGCCCTTCGCAGCGGATAATTTGTCTGGCAGGGGCCATTCAGTACTCTGTGTGACCTGCCTGTTCATATCAGATTGGTTTGAGATGGTAGTTTTGAATGTTTGATCAAACACATTTTTACAGCCCTCTTTGAGGCCCCCAGGGGCCAAGCGCAGCAGTGGGGCTCCGGCAGACATTCATATCTGCATATGAGAGGTCATCCCCTGGATACCCCTGTGCTCAAATGTTGGCACTCTTTTCGTTTGATCAAAAGGCTCTGGGCTGCCGGACTATCCCCCCCATATTGCACTTAATTCTACCCAGATTGCACATTCCCCATTAAATCATGCTGTGATCAATAACTTATGTATTGCACAATGCCCAAATGAACAATGCAAAATTAGGCTCTATGTTTCCTAAGCCCACATATCCCCACCTTCTGTCCATATTTTATGTTTCGGATATGTAACCTTGTATTCATTGCTGCAGTAATACTGATCGTCTTGGTTTATGGGTTAGGGATAGGGCTTAGGGAACATAGGATGGAGGGAACATAGGACTGAGGGAACATAGACATGCTCCTCCTGAATGTAGGCATGTGGCTTATGTTAGCAAGCAAGCCAAGAAGACAACATGACAACTTTGGAGTTAACAGGAGTTTGCAGAGCGAACAGATCCCCATCAATCAGACAGCAAACAAGTTGACCTCCAAATTGAAAAAGAAACAGCGTTACCAGTAACAGTAACTTAAGTAACTGCCCAAAACCACAAGGCTTGTGATTGTGGAGCCTACAATGACATAAACAAAACATACATATATTTTTTCTGAGAGTGAAATATATTCTGCACTGTTGCTTAACTTTTTCCAGGTTAATACACAATCAAACTGGTTTAAAGGCTCAGGAAATGCAAGACGCATAGATTGTAAGAAAATAAAGCATTACAAGTACCTAGATAACTATGTGTGTTATATGTACTGTATGTTAATTATGTGTTGATGTGTGTTATAAGCATACACACAATTTGAAGGAGTCACCCTGATTCTCAGAATCTAATTTAATCTAATCTAATCTAATTAATTCTCTCATAAGTGACAAACGATACATAATATTTATTGATCTCAGCTCTGTTTCATAATCTGTGTTCAGTTTGAGTTACAAAGTTCCATCTCAGATCCGAATATACAACTCCTCTGGTGCCGTCATTATGTGATTGCCATTAAAGTAATTGTTGTAAAAGCATCATTAATTGATGAGCTGCACAAGCGACCTGATTCCCAAGTAGTTAATTGAGCTCAGCTGGGCACCACAGCAGCCAGTAGCACTGAGGCTTCTGCACAGACCAGCATGGAGGCATTGTGGTGCTAACTATCTGTGATCCTCTATTGTTGCTGAATGGCCGCTGTAACAATAGGTCACATTCCAGTCCTGCTAGGCCCTGCAGCCGCAGCCAACTACTGTATCTCTGCTGGCAGATGACAAGTGTGGCCACCCGTGTGTTAGTATGTCCATGGCAGGTTTGTGAGTTTGTGCAAATGTGTTGGTTCTCCTGCCTGCAGTGTGTATGTTTGTCTGTGTGTGGCCTGGCTGTGCGATTTGACCACGCTGTCACTAGGGGAGCTTGCCATAGCTTCATGTAGGTGAACTGGCCATTGATGACACACTAATAGCCCCGTGCTGGGTAGCCCCTTCATCTGCTGCAGTCAGGTACTCGTCATAGATTTAACCATTTATTGCAACAAATGGAAAAACAGTTATACTTGGCACTGATGGCTACACTCTTGATAATGCTCCCTAAACCAGCCAAGCAGCATGCTAAGCTGAAACAGGGAGCACCATGCAGAAACTCCCTGGGTAAAAAAAGAGTGAGCCAAAAGAAAGACATTCAAAACCATTTTAAACTTTGAGTCATGTTAGGACTCTGAACTAGGAAGGTGGAGGCAAAACGTTTCCAGCTGCAGCAGTAGTGAATGAAGCAGCGTCAGTGTAGCAGGGGTCAGGGAGTCACATTTAAAACGACCGCCTTGATGTGAGATTGGTGGTGATTGGTGTGTGACAGGAATGATAATTCAATCAGCAGGCGTATGACTTCTGTGTCCTTGATGAACTAACGCTAAGCTTAATTTATACCAACTGTCCTAAAAAAATCTCATCTTGAGATTGTTGCTAGTGTTGTTTATTAAAACCAAATTTCTCCCCTGTACTACTATAACATTCTTGAGTTTCAAGAACCCACCCAGAAAATGCAACAGAAGTTGATAAAAGGTCATAGATTGCCTATTCTGGATCAATAGAAGTAATTTTTCTGGATAAAGCCTGACATCCGCTCATGGCAGCTCTGTGTTGCCATTCTCAAAATATCTTTGCCAATGGAAACAACAGCCTTGGAGCTAGCAAATTGCAACTTTTGAAGAAAATTTGGATAATGCAGGCAGGCCTGGTTCTTTCTGTGAAGGACTGTAAAGATTTACAAGGAAAATGTTTACGGCATTTACTATCTAACTGGGACGATTTGGAACCAATTGACGGGATTGCTGTGGACGAAGTACACACTGCGATACACTGGTAAGCAAATTACATTTAACCATGTTAAAATTAAATTTAATATCTTATGTGGTATTTTTCTTTTGTGGGGTGCAAATGTTTCACCAAAATAATTTCCTTTACAGAAACTATTTTGCAGAGCCACGATCGCTGCATCCAGAACTTAGTGCCGCCATTGACAATTTTGATTAGTTTAAAGAAAGTTAACAACCCAGAGCGTTTTTTTCTCCTATTCTAGAATGTATCGGTGGTGTAGCCAGACCTTGCCCTGCTATGGGAAAGGGGAGAGTTATTCAAAAGCATGCACCTCAGCACCACGATGCTCATAATACCAACTATGCTAAAGAAAAAAAGATGATGAGATTGTTGCAAGTGTTGTTGAAATAAAACTACATTTCTCACCTGTACTACTAAAACATTCCTGAGTTTCAAGAACAGACCCGCAAAATGCAACAGTAGTTTACAAAGGTCATAGATTGCCTAATGCTTTGTTAAGCTCTCTCATTCTAAATCTAAAATGTAGTCTCTTGCCCTGGGACCCATGCTCATTAAAACATATTACCATGAGGGGCTCCATCAGTAATAGACCCACAACCTATTTAGAGTCCTGACCCACAGGAGGCAATCCATAAGGAATTTCCCCAGAGAAATGCTTCATTTCCATGAAGAAACACCCCATTCTCATTTACTTTTTGTGACATTCTATTGATCTTTGCAAAGAAAGATGTGGTAACACTTTATGATTATGGTACATGACTTCATGCATAAAAAAAAGCATGAATTAATGTATGTAGTACCTCATGAACTATCAATAATGTACAAGGATTAATAGTATCTCATGCATGACTTGAACAATACATTAATTAATGCATCAATTAAGGTATTTCAATCATCATGATTTCTGATTCATTAATGATGTTCATGTCTTCTTCATTGGTAAATCTGTAGTTAGTGAGATCTTTACCATTGATAATTAACGGGAAGCAGGTTGTCTGACGTTACTCTGCGGTTGAACATTATGGATGTATAAATTGGAAATACAGAAAACCTTTGGAGAAAGAACAATGATGCGAAAAGTAACACCAGGGATTTAGTAGCTTGAACCGACAACCAGGTGGAAATGTTACTGAAAGGTTTGTAAGCCTACCAAACCGATAAGACGTGCGTCATCGTTTCCAAAGGTCTCCCCTTCTGCCTGTCCAGACAACAAAGCAACCCCGGAGTTTTCAAACCAAAACGGGGGCAGCAGTGTTTCCAAATGTCTCCATTTTAGAGGCTCAAAAAAGTTGGAGTAGTGTGGACGCCAGGCATACACGTAGCAAAAGATATTGTTTTTCAACAAAAACGTAGAAATGCGGATGTACCTTAAGCAGAAAATAATATTTTAGCGTTCTCATTAATGATTTTTTTTCTGTTTCAGTTCAATTTTACAGCTACAGGGCACTCAATCGTTTCAGTGATGGCAAATGTCATTTTGTAAAAACTGACCTTTCAGATTGAGCCACTTTGGAGAGGATTTAACTGGCACTGTGCAGATAAGACTTAAAAATCAACATTTCAAAACAGCAGAACTTCCAGCATCTTTCAGTGACAGCTATTTTAAATTGATTGTATGTACTGATAGACTATAGCTCTAGACTATGGCTCTGAGACGAATGTTCAGAGAGTTTTAATGAACTCTTAGGAAGCGGACTTGGGATACTGTATGAGTTTCCGACAAAATCACTGCAGAAATGTCTGTGTTAGACAATTCTGCAGTGATTCTGTCAGTAAAAAAGTGTGAAGGTGGTGAAACACATGATGAATTATTCCTGAAAGAACCTCAGCACTTCCTCATGCATTTTATCTGCTGACGCTGACATGCTCTGGAATAAAAGAACAATTTGTCTTTTAATAAAGTTAACCATGCTAAATAACAGGACAACCCTGCCCTACAGGCTAGGACTGTAAACTGCTGATTAACTATAGAAAAATAAAGATACGCTTTCACAGAAATACATATAAAGCAGTTCCAACTGCTTCAACAGTCCGTGTTAACTGATCCTGATCTTGTCATTTCATTTCTTTCATTATTTTGAGAACCAAGAGCGTAATTTCTACTGGGGATTGGGGAGAGACATGTCCCCCATCACTTTCATTGGCCCAGGCTGATTTTCTTATTTAAAGACAGTATTCAGGGCTCAAAAAGTCAAAAATCTCACTGCCAAATTCGTTTTTGCACTCAAAGTCATTGAATTGGATTTAATCTATGATATTATCTATCAGACAGTACCAGTTATTTCATACAACACAGTGATTTACACACCATTTTTACTTTTTGTTATACTACCATTATTATGGGTAGCACAATAACCAATTTTATCATAATGTATCATCAAGCCCTTGTCAAGACCCACACACAAGAACAAAACAAATACCAGGCTGTTTTATAGGGTTGTAGAGCACATCTGTAGCCAAACAGTATGGCCTAAGAGCAGAAGGAAACGCATTAATCTACCCTTAATACCTTTAACTGGAGCCTTCTTTTGTTTTTGTTTCTTCTGCTTTTGTGGGTATTACATCAAATCAGAACTTTTTATTTTACACAAATATATTTTTAGCCTGGGAACCAGATATATCTGTGAGCTCATGTTTTATGCTATGGCTTATACGTCTGGTCTCCCTTCCCGTTCAGACAGATTTCTAGCCGACCAGGCCCTGGTCGAGCCAATAACTACCATTTATTTCATATCACGCATGTTTGATTAAGATGACAACTTGCGGAGCCTTTGCGCTTTTACGCGAAACATGTGATGACAACATTTTTGGCTCACTCACCCTCGTGCTGTGGACACTTTGGCGAGCATAAACCTATAGCTTAGTAAAGCTTGGTAAAGAGCAGCGCCGTTGAGGCATTTTTGAGAACAACCAAGATGGCTGCGGCTGATGTGGAACTTTCTGTTGAAATATTTTCAAATTGTGATGGCAAAAACGCTCGTTCACAGACATGTTGATGCTACACCATCACAGCTCATCTCTGCAAGTCTGTTTGCATTGTGTCTGTCGCTTAGCGCTACGTCACGTTTCATTCCTCTGAGTGGTTGTAGGTCTATCCAATCGCATCCAGAGGCGTTGGCTGTTGGAATGCCCTTAGGGAAAATGAACTGAGCGATTCACTCGCATTTGCGATTTGGTCTTCCGATGTCAGGCTAGTATATTTAAGCTTGCATTTGTTTTTTTTATTTGCTCCCTGCTGCAGTGGATTTTTGAGGACTATGGTTAACTGCTCCTCAGATCTCTACAGGGTAAATCTTTGACAGCTAGCTAGCTCTGTTCAATCCAAGGGCGCTGGAGAGTGGATGCCGATGGTGCTGCAGCATGGCCAAGAGGTAGTGCTGTGCACCCCTGGTGATAGGGAGTGGATCAGTGTAAAATTATTTATTAAATTATTTTATTTTTCAGCAGATGAGGTGCCTGTCAGAAAAAGTATATAAAATGTTTTAAATATTCAAATTAAATTAATTCCTTCAATCTGACATGACAACGTCATCACATCACGTCAGGAGCAGTGATGGGAATAACGGCGTTATAAATAACGGTTATTGCATCCAGCGCCTAGTGCCGCCCAAGACGATTGTGATTGGTTTAAAGAAATGCCAATAAACCAGAGCATGTTTTTCTCCCATCCCGGAATGCTGTGTGGATTAGCCAGACCCTCCTCCGCAGCGCTGTGGAGGTAGGGCTGGCAATGTAAGACTAGCTCACTGCTGACCGTGTATAGCTATCACCTCTACAATTTCAGGGTCAAAATCAGGGTCAAGTCAAATGTAACTAGACCAGTAGCATTCAAGTAATAACTTGACTTCTCCTTTTATTCCTGCTGGTCACACAGACCCAGACACAACTAGGCAAGCATATTTCAGTTTGGCTCATTTGGCCCAATAATATTGCACATCAACTTATCCATTAAATGAATGTAATACTCCTAAATGTCTGTCCAGAACACACTGCCCACAAACACAGATCATGTTGTTCTGTTCTCTCTTACTATCTATCGTATCCAACTATGTGTCTCTATTTCATTACTCCCACAGTGGGAGATGGACACAATGTCCTATACAATGTAAGCTGTGTATGAACATTCTCCTATTATATATTACAAAAAAAGTAAACAGTATCAATAGCAGACGTCATGTCGTCATCTGTACAAGATATCATCTTTCTGTGTAACTTATGTAGAAAATGTTGCATAATCGAGAATTTGAGGTGGAAAATGTTTGCTGTTAATTAAACTTTTGTCTTTAACACTGGAAATTAACCATGGATTCCTTGTAAAAGCAGTCTCAACAACACTACAAGTCATTACACCATTAAGAATGGAGTATCTGTTCTGCCAGGTTACAAAGGCACTGCTTAATGTAACTGAATGCAGAAAAACTGAATTTTGCAGTTAAACTTTTGAAGTGAAAAATATTTGCTGATTTATAGATTATGGAATTAGCTTGGATGCCAGCCAAATTTAGCCCCGCCCACAACATTTGAGGTCGGGAAGTTCGGTCTGGACTTGATCCGTTGTGGAGCAACTGTGCTCGAACCAGAGCTGTTCAGACCAATCAAATTGTCAGGGCGGGCTTCATACGATGATGGACAGATGATCAACAGTAACGTAATCAACCACGTCACCAAAGAGCGCTTGGGGTGAATTTGTTTACAACTCCGTTGCTCTGATTGGTTGAAGGTCTATCCAATTGAGTGCAGAGGCATTTTCTTTCCTGGTTCGGTTGAAACCGGCCCCATAATCACAGCCCAATGGAGCAGTATCAGACTCATATTCTGACTAGAATCTGAGTATGACGATGTCAGGCTATTATGGAATATGCTGTTTACATGACCTGTATCAAATTCGGAATATTGTCATATTCTGAATAATAGTGGAATATTAGTGTGAATGTAAACATACTCATTGTGTCAGATGAATGTATTGCTACTTTCACTAAGCAAAGTCCACTTGTGTATTTAATAGAAGTTATTTTAAAGGCCAAGAGACTTGTGTTATCTTATCAATTCTTTATTGAGCAGTGCATTTACAAACACTCCTGGCGGAGCACACCACAGGCAAACAATTTATCAATGTGATTGTTCTTTGCATGTATTGTTCAGCTTGTGGTTGACATTCCTTCTGAGATTTTCAAACTGCTGGTGCAGAAGCTTTCACACACAGATCTTCCACTTCATTTGACTGTGGTTACATAACCAGAGAGATGATCAGCTCTAGGGCCTAAAGCTGTGAAAGCAGGTTGAACTAGTAGATTATTATTGGCAGAGTGTGACTACAGGTCAGGCCAAAACAAATGTACCCACCAGCCTGCAAGGGAATTCCTTTATAAACCATGACATGACTAACAGGGTAAGGAAGCACACAGTGAAATGTACAGAATCTGACTGAGTAATAGCTCTGACAAGTGGAGAGTTTGGGTGCGGCTTATGATTAAAGTATTTTCATTGCTTAATAGCTCACCATCCGTAAAAGTTAAAGGTAAACATGGCTTTCATTGGAATGCCTGCAGCTGTCAGCATATCTTGCATTAGATGAGGTCCCTGTCACGAGAAGCTGGAGCAGTTCTGTCTGTCCACTGCGCCCTGAGGACAATACCTCCAAGCCATATCATTGATGTCCCATTTGTCATGTATACTGATGAATCTGCTGCTGCTCGTCTGATGATCTAAGAGAGATGACAGATGTGAAAGGGGACAATTGAGTGGGCAAAATATAATACTTCCTTGATTCTATAATTAACTTTTGTTTTTTACTGTTACCAAATTCATACTCATGCCACTCAAAATAACTCCAAACTCAGGCCTCCTAGATGCTGAACATCTCAACTTCCATTTGATTTAAATTACAGAGGTTCAGAGATATGGAATGCTTTGCCATCAGATTTTCAAAGCTAATACTTATTTCAATCTAAGAAAGGTGTTAAGGGTTTGTTTTTGTCTGTGCAATAGTATCCCTATGGAATGTCTTTGTAAACAACCCATGTAACTCCTAATATTATTTTATTCTGTTGTTTTGATAATGTGTATACTTTTAGTTTGGGCTTTTTTTCTTCTCTATTTTAGGTATTTAGGTTATTTTAATTGGAGTATGCATTGGAGAGTGCCCAGTTCAATCCACTCTGAGGTTTTTTTTTGCATCTCTCCATCACATATTTTATTAATTAAGTGTATACTAATCTGTAGTATTTGTATATGTATAAACCAAGAAACTAAACTAAACTAAATACGTGCCCATGTATGAAAGGGCATACGCGAGAAAGGAGAATATGACAGAGATATGGAACAGAAGTGAGAACCAAAGGGATTAAAGGGTTATTAACCAAACTTGGATTTCAAAATGGAAATCGCTTATATCAGCGGTTGACGTCTGCTGGTGTCTCAGGTTACAGTCTTTACTTGGACTGACAGGACTTCCAGAGCACTGCTCTGCTCTGATGGCCCATATTTACTTGCGTACCCATGCTGTATGATTTATCTTTCTCTGCTGCACAGCGGCTCTGCCTTCCCTTGTAGTATTCTCCTCTTTGATTTTGGCTTAAACTCTTAATAATGTTTTTCATATCAGCTTTTTCTCGCCATTTCTCCCCCTCTGCCTTTATGTTTCCTTTCTCCTCTGTGTCTCGTGTTTGCTTAAGATGTAGTAGAGAATAATTCTCCCAGGTAAGTAAACAGGACTCTCCCGTATGCCACTGTTGATCCAGTGCGCCCTACAGGCTGCACTGACGTCAGGGCCGCAGAATGTAAACAAAGGCTTGGGACTCCAGGCTGCACCTCTCCCACGTTATCCTCACATTAATTGCCAGCGTTTAAAGGTTTCCCTGTGTACAAGTGGCCTTGATGGCGTGTGAGGAGCATAAAAGGAAAGTTACAAATTCCATGGGTGTTGATAAGAGGCTGGCTGTAGAGGTTTTGCGTAGCTTTTGTTTGATCTGTCCACATTCTTAAGTACTGTGAGTTTAGCAGGTAGTCATCTGTGGGAGAGGAGCAAAGTAAACAGCTGGTTTGACGTAAAACAAAGGACTTCCTACTAAAACAAATTAATATAGCAATGGATGCCAGAGGTGGAACATAAAGTAAATTTACTCAGGTACTTAAGTACAATTTTAGGTTACTTTATACTCCCACAACATGTATTTGACAGCTATAGTAACTAATTATTTACCTGTTGTGCTTTTACATACAAAACATATAATCAAATAATAAAATATGACATATGATATATCGGTACAGATTAAACTACCCAACAGTAAATTGTTTGTATACTATTTGTACGCTGCTGTATTGCTATCTTCATTTTTAAAGGTCTGAATATTTCTTCCAACACTGTAATCAACAAGTACATAAATTACAAAATATAGCTCACCAATCATGCAATTTTGTTTTATCAGGGCATTTTCTGGCATTTTCTTTAGGTTACTGTAATTTTGGGTTAGGGGTTAGGGTTAGGGTTAGGGATAGGGCTCAGGTTGCTGTAAGCTATCAAATGGTGGGGAAGTTACAGTTTATGATTAAAAACACAATGTTGCCATATCCCCCATCTCATGGAAGTCTAAACTAAATAAAAGTTCTGCTTCTATCATCCAAATAGCTGCTGTAAACTCACTGAGTTGCACCAGCAATTTGTGCTTCACCATGTGCTTCCTCCTCTATCATTAACTTCCACCGTGACCCTCAGGGTCACCACATCCATGAAGAGGCTGGTTAGTGGCTAAAGAAAGAAAGAAAGAAAGAAAGAATATTCACTTCCTCAACCGTTTGTATACAGAATACCGGATCTTCTTGAACATTTGCTGTAGATAAAAAAGAAGACAGGACAACATGTGCAGCACTAATTAGTTGGATATGTTTATTTACAAGATTAACATGAAGTGGGTGGTTTTTTCATTCATGTTTATCACAGAAGAAGGAGGGGTGTGTTATCTTGTGATGGCATGTAATCAGTAGACAGATAGAGGGCAACAAGAGAGGAGAAGGAGGGGGGAAGAAGGAATGGGACAAGGAGCAAAGGAATTTTTGCTCTGCATTCTTCCCGCCCTTCCCTCCAGGGGTGAGCGAGGCCAGACGACTCCTCATGCTTCCTCCTGCAAGGCTACCCCACCCCCCCTCACACACATACACAGCATGCTGAAAGGGCTCTTGTGTGGTGGGGCTAGCACTAGGCCATTCACCCGGCCATTCACAGGTTAATGCACTCATCAGGGATCCGAAAGGAAAACTTTAGGCATACAAACTTCACCTCTTCAATTTGAATGGGACTTAATACAATAGTTTGTAAAATATAATACAATTTACAAAGCTGGGTTGCAGCTGAAGTGGAGAGGGACACTGAATATTTAACATTCTCAACACAAATCCTGAATACCACTGATAAGATTGCAACTCTTTGAGGTTAAATGGTATTTGTTTTTGTAAGTGTTGAGTATCAGTGAGGTTTCACTCATGGAAGAATAGCATTTTAGTGTGCCGGTCAAACAGCCTTAAGAGTAAACTGCTAATCTCAAAAAGATCATTAAAGAACGTTAAAATCAAACGGAAATAAAAAAAATAATTTTTGCTAAGAAATCAGCATACATGTACTTGTTTTGACATGTGTGCTGTGTGTTAATTGGTAAGTTTTAGAGGTGCTGGTATGAGGATGTTGTTAGCTGTTTCCCTGTTTCCAGTCTTTATGCTTAGCTAAGATAACTGACTGCTGGCGGTATCTTCATACTTGGCGTACAGACATGAGAGTGGTATCAATATTCTCATCTAACTCTCGACAATAAAAGCGAATTTCCCGAAATATTGAACTTTTTCTTTAAAGCATGAAATTAAATGCTGTAAAGGGAGAGGCGCCTTGAACCACAAGTCATCATTGGTTGATAACCAACGCTATGTGGGCTTGTAGAAAAATAGAAAAATGTGTCTTGTAATCAATGATTGTTTAGGCTCTACAGTGGCTTACCACGGCAGTTGACAGTCAACTATTGTCATAGGAAACACCCACCCAGAGGTGGTTACAGGAATATGTCCAAAACCAGACTTTGACAAACCTTGTATTACCTTTCCATGGGAAAGCCCTCCTAAAACAGGCATTCTGGTAGACTGACAAAATAATTTCCAACCAATTCCAACCAGCTGACTTGAACCTGTTTTTGTTTTGGGTATATTTAAATACATTTTTACTATTTATTCTCTTACTTGTATTTATTTATCATTTGTTTATCTTTAGTGTCTTGTACTTTTCCCCTATCGCTTGCAGCTGCAACAGTGTGAATTTCCCCATTGTGAGATTAATAAAGGATTTTGAATCTGTAATGTAATGTAAGCTGTGGGAACTCTATTTCCTCACTGTTTGATGGGGAAGGCTTAGTGCAAATGCAGAAAAAACAGGCAGGTGTAGCCATTTTTGGTACAAATCATCTGTTTATTGTAAAACAAAGTAATATACATTTTACACAGCAGACATGTTGACATGTCATAGTAGGAAAAGTACAGGTGTATTCAAAACCATTAATGATGGCTGCATTCCACTTAGGAGAGGCCCTGGTATTGTGCATTCTGACTCACTGAAATGGCTTACTGGGACACTTGATGGAATTGAGCCATCGTTAAGGTTATCAATTTCAGCTGTGCTTGTCCTACTATGACAAGTCAAAATGTCTGCTGTGAAACAGGTCCATTAAATCAGGACAGATGAGTAGTCGAGCCCTGTTGCATGAGTTCAGCAGGTTCGTGCTGGCCGCATCAACCGGCAGGGTATGGGAACCTAATCATAAACCTCACAGTCTCTTCCAAGCTGCTCTGCTTTAACAATCAAGGAGGGGAGGAATGGTCTGGACTTCCTGATATGGGGTTTCCCAGGGAAGCAGCTTTGAGTAGTTTCTGGGCCATGACATCACCGGCAGCAACACAGAGGTGTTTTTGATTCAGTCGGAAGAGAAGGGGAAGCTGGTGGGAAAACCCCTCTGCCATCACGACAACAACAATAACTGCCTACAGCGTTCTCTGGGCCACAATGCAAATCAACTGTAAACAGTGTCAGGGGGCAGGGGTTGTGGGGAGAGGGAAAGAGAGGGAGGGAGTTGGGTTGGTGGGGGGGGGGGGGGGGGATCGAGAGGCAGAAACAAAATAGAGCATCTGAGAAACTTTAAATGGAACGAAAAGGCAAAACTAGTGCTTCGCTAGTCATGGGGATTTTTTTAAATGTCCCACAACTTAACTGGGGAGACATGTTTATTTGGAACATGGCTATTTATAGGTGGCATCAGAGTAACTTGTCTCTGATGTTGTTTCTCATGTGACTAAATGGCCCATTCATACTTCTTCCGTCCCGCTCAAAACCAAAACAGACCAGCTGATTGCCAAACGTTAAGAAAGGGCAAATGTGAAAAAAAAACCTATTCTATCCCTGTGGGAAGTTTTAAATAATAATTCCACCACAAACATTCTTTAACAGTGACTGGCAACAGTGTCACTGGGCTGTTTGTGTGACAACAGTTTAATATGTCACTACTGTCTGTTTCCCACATGGATAAATGTGTGCAGCCCCCACTAAACAACCCCACCCCTCGCTCCTCTTACCCTCCGTGGGAAGGTGACACCAGCAGCCTTGTTCCTCGTTCAGCACATTCCTCCCCATCTCTTATTAGCGTCCAAAAGGCACATAGCTTTACTTGAACACTCTGTTCTCCGTAATAAAATCCATGTTCAAATTTGACTGCAACCTCTGTGCAAGGACTTGGGGCTGAAAACAATTAAAGAATGAAGAAAACAAATCTATGAAAATCCCTACCAGATGCCTAAGAACAACATTTAACAGGGTTGCAATAGCATCTCCGACCCCTCACCTTGTTTTATAAGCAAACTGAAGGGGTTCCAGTCTGTCCTGTGCCATGGCTAAAATCTAATTTTAACAATTTGTTCAAAGGTTTTCATTACAAGGGAGGCAAGGGCCACGGGGTGATAATAGTGACTTTGGTGATGTGACTTTATCTACTAGAACAACAATAGCTTCCTTCCAAAGTGTAAGTACCTTCTGTTGTTCCAAAGAAGATATATATATATATATATATATATATATATATATATATATATATATATATTTTGTAAAAATGACACTTAGTTGTCCAGCACAGCTCCCTCTCCTTGAAATGGCTGAAATACTCACATACTGTGGCTGTATCAATCTGTATGTTACAGCCCTCAGAGAGTTAAACATTACTGTGTGCATCAAATAAAAGTGATGAAACATATTTAACTCCTCTGCCAATTGAATGTCAGACCACACCACACTTCTATCTTTATTCTGCATTCAAATCATAGATTTGATTTCTTTCCAGTCTGCACAAATGTTACAATTTCTCAGTTCACCGTCCACTTTGTCTTTATACTTCGGCTTTGCTAGTTTTATCTCCCTCTTAACAAACTTCTGGACCTCTTTTTTTAGTTTTGTCCCTCGGATAAAGGGTTCTTCTGGTTAAATAGTTGTTTATGGATGTACTCATCCAAGGCCTTATTATTAGAAAGGATTGTACACATTTTGCGAGGAATAACCACATTTTCACAGAATTTAACGTGATAGTGTCAGTGAGTTTGTCCAAGTCTGCACAGGATTCTTTAAAAATGTCCCAGTTTGTACATTTAAAACATTGATTTAGCTCCTGAATGGAGTCCTCAGAGTCCTCTTCAAAGTCGACTGGAACTAACTGTATTATGATCAGAGGTGCCTGAGTAGCTTTGCAATAAGATTCATAGGCTCCCCAGGTGATCTCATCATGAAGGTTCAGCACCTTACCATGTATTGTAGGACATGTAACTTACTGAAGTAAATTACTAAGGGATTTATCCATAGAGCAGAGATTAAAATCCGTCATAACGTTGGGTGCATCAGGGGATATGCTCTGCAAAGGCAGCATCACACTCTAATGATATCCACGTGGTGGACAATGGATATAAATAACCACGATAAATGATTGCAAATATTCTCTTGGCAGATTAACAGGGCACAGAGAAAGAGTTAATAACTCAATAGGAGGGCTGCACACAGTTTCCTAAACAGCCACAGTCTTACACCATCGGGTGTTTTTGACCAAAACCTGCGATTTCAAGATCTGAGTTAGAGTCCTGTTCTTCGGTGAGAGGCAGGCGTTCCTATACTACAACAGTGTCGAAATTACTGTCTGCAGCTGACTTTTCATTATTTCCATCACTAGAAGACATGGAACTAAAGGAGAAACATTGTTCTTGCATTGCAGGGCAGATAGTTAGCCTGTGTCCTGTAATACAGTATTATAAGGATAAAATACTGATGTTATAATGTTTCTTGTTGACAACCTGACATAACACTATCTAACACAACTAATTTGGCCGGGGGTTGCTTAAGTGTAAACTTTCCCAGATTTAGTATAGAGAAGGATACATCTGCTAACGTTAGCCTAAAGTAGCATCCAGGACCAGCTCCCAGCTTTCTAACATTATTATTGTGACCCCACCGAATAATGTAGCTTGCTAGTAAAGTAATACTACTGTAGGTTAAGGTTAGACACGCTCGGTAGTCTTCAGCTTACATTAGAGCCAAGAAATATACCATTGAATCCATTCCTCACACTTTTGCTCTTGTGTTCCAGAGCCTCATGGGCCTGACGTCCTATTTTCTGACTGGATAATTACTGTTTGGAGGAGGGCTTTAGTGAGCGTTCAATTGCACGGCAACAATAAATATATCCAACACGCTACTTCCTCCAATACTAATGACAATCCAAAACTTCTCATGGTCAGTGTTAATATTTATTGTACAATGTTAAAGGCTTAACTACCTCATTTTTATTATTTTATTTATATCATGTAACCACTTCTGTCAACAGTGTCATTATCAACAGGAATCAGAGGGATAAACTAGGAAGTGCTTTTTCCTGTGATCTGAAACCCCATTTGGACAGGTCTAAAGCTGACAACAGGCTTGTAACCACTGGCAACCTTAAAGGCATCCTGCCCTGTTTACACACAGATTATATCCTCCTCCTTAACAAGCACAACTATAGCCATAAACACACCTTACACAGGCCCTTAAGTAGTCAACCCCCTAATTGAGACAAGTGGGAATAATTTCCTGGAGGAACAGTCTGGGTGGCTCTGGACAGGTATGCTAACCTCTGACCCCGAACCAGGCCTGTGCTGACATGAAAGTTGACCTATGGTGACCCTTAGGTTACTCTGCAGACCCTCTGTGGTGCTTTCCCACATAGGCCTGCCTTTGATGTCCATTGGAGCCTTTTCCCATGGCCCCGTCAGCTAAGACCTCTCAGGACCTGTGGAGAGGAGGGGGTAAGAGGCTACCTGAGGAGAGGTCAGACCACACTGCCATTACCCACCACACAGCCATACATTCTTCCTTTAAGACACCTCTAAAAATAATTCACCCTCCCTAATGCTGATGCTTTCCTTATTTGGGGAGAGTTTAAAAGTCTTGGCGACAGATAATGTTTCAGAGTTTGTGTTTATTTGTGTATGTGTGTTTAAGTGTGTATCACCGTGGGGTGGTCGGGTTAGAGACTGCCAGGTCCCGTGTTCTCAGAGTTGGCAGCTGCCAACCATAACTTTCCCCGCAGACATTTTTATGCAGTGAGATCAGTGTGCAGTCGATGAGGTAACAATCAATGACAGGACGAATGCAAACCAAGGCAACTCTCGACCAGAACAAGTTACACTGCTAGTTTCAAAACTGATATCCCTTTATCTGTATCTCTTATTTGGATTCCCATTAGCTGCTAACAATGTGGCAGCTACTCTTCCTGGGGTCCACATAAAATAATCACAACATATGTACATAAAAATACCATACATACAATTTTACATACATTTAAAACAAGACATAAAAACTATCATTATGAACATGTTTCGTAAATAAGTGTCAAATTAAATAACATATTCCGTTAGTTAGATTAACTGATGTTCAGTGATAAGAAAGGGTGACCCTGAAGGCCTCTTTGTCTGGCAACCCAATCAACACAACTTTCTATGGGTGGGCTTTGTTTGTCTGAGACCTGCTGAGCTGCAGGGCAGTGTTACAACCCTCCTCTAATTATGGGGTAATGTTTGTCAATCACTGTCAAGGCACCCAGCGCACCGAGACAACTGGCTTCCTTCCATTTCTGCAGAGCGCATAGCTCATCACATATCGAGGCTGACGGGCTGTCAGAGAAGAGTCTGCAAATGATTTTTAAGGTGCTTTGAGTGATTTAACATTAGCACTTCAGAAGGTGATGGGTTAATGGTTACATTTATACACACAAAAGCTTGATTTTGAAGAATGTAGCCTATTTTCTAGTTCATATTTCTATCATAAATACATGCATATATTATTACATGAGCACATTAACCCTGATGCATATATGAAGTGTAATTACTGCAATGGAATCATGCAAAAAAAATATATTTGTCATTCAAACCTATCTATTAAGACAACCTAAGTTATCTGCATTGACATCATGACAGTTGAAAGGCTATTCCAGGCCACTGTAGGCTCACGCAGCTTCAAGCAATTATAATATAAAAACAGCAATTTAGTTAATAATATTTACACACCCGCAGCTCTGAGGTGTATCATCTGCCTGCCTGTATGTGCTAAAGTTAGGAAAGAAAAAGCTGTCTGTGAAGCGTTAAAGCTTTAGTGCGTAACTTTTTTTTAAAATTAATGAACGTCCGTTACATTCAAGCCATTGCCAAATGAGTTGCTACAAAGCTAATTAGGACTATCAGCTCCACACAACTCTCTCTGTATTTCTCAGTAGGGCTATGTTCAGAAGATTGTGGTGTCCGGTGACTTTCCTGTGCAGAAGCTCGAGTGAAGATAGTTACCTCATCATGTTTTTTTTAACCCTCCGTGTCCTCCTTGGCTACTAGCAGCTGGGTGGGGGTGCGTGCTTGATCACTGAAGGCTTGTATCAGGTGGATGCACCGACAGTGTTGTTGTCCTTACTTAGAATTCCTACGCACCATAGCTTTAAAACCATCACAGGGCAACATTTCCGAAAAAGTCCATTAACCCTTGATACAGTCATCAATATGCATCTTTAAAATGAAAAAAAGGACCTGTACGCATTGACGTAAACTACCTAGAGCTGTTATCTAACAAGTACAAAGCATAAAATACAAAACAAACAACAATCCATTAAATAGAGGTTAAAACAGGAAATACAGGGAAAAACACAATTAATTCAAGGGAGTGCAGAGGTCACGTTCGGACGTTGCATCCATTAGCCATTGTTCAATCCATTGGGGGGAAATCGGGAGCCATCAAACACTCTGTGCAAGCCTACACTTGTCTCGTTTACCTCCGTGATTATTTGTCCTGCCACTTACAGAGTGGCAGCAGGCGGGATCTGAGGACAGCTGGAGAGGTGA
Organism: Zingel zingel; assembly: GCA_023566125.1. NCBI lineage: Eukaryota > Metazoa > Chordata > Actinopteri > Perciformes > Percidae > Zingel > Zingel zingel. The sequence continues at coordinate 7,278,635 of CM042318.1, forward strand.
ATGGATGGCAATCATGATTGATGGATGAACAAGTGTTTTGAGTGCAGACAAGGGTCTGGGCCTTTTTTTACGACATCCAGGAAGACAGAGAAGAGTGAAGGAGAGAGGCAGAGAGACAGAAAGACGGTAGAAGTCTTGAGCAGAATCTATCAGGCCACGTGGGGAAAAGTGAGTCATCTCCTGAGAAGAAACTGTGTACTTAAGGTGGCTAATATGTTTCTAAGAAAGTGTTATGACTTTGTGATGAAGGGTGGAGGTGGAGTGTCAGGTCAAGGGTATTACTAAAGGGTCAGGTAGAGATAACATTTTATCTCTTTATGGCATTTAGTTTGCAACATCGATTAGGAAACAATGTTGCACAAAAAGGAAACAATCTTACAGTATCAAGATCATCTGAACAACACCATGACAAATTCCTTGTATGTGCAATGTACTTGGCAATAAAGCCCTTTCTGATTCTGATTCTGAAACGTGGGCTGCTTAGAATAGATAATGTGTATGTGTCAAAATGTGTGTTCATGAAATGTGCACAAAGAGATATTACATGTTAATACCTTGTATTGCTCCAAATACATATAAAAAAGTTACAATTAGTGATCTCATAAACATTGGCAGTATAGCTCAATCAAATGTCAAAACATGTATTTCAAAATGATAAACCTAATATATTCCAGAGGATTGTGCACATATTGATTAGAGTCAAACATAATTTGGTGTTGTCAACAATGTCCTGTGGGCAGGGTTTCTATTTATCTAGAAAGAGGAAGTACTTCATGAAAGTATTATGTAAGCCAAATGTTCCCTTGTTACCTCCACGGTTTTGGTGTGTTGCTGTGCAGTGCAGGACTGAGATGTAACAGAAAAGGGGGAAAACTTGAGTGACCGTGGCAACAGCTAATCAGATATGGGGGCTGCACTATGGATCTAGTTGGTGATCACTGACATAAAAACGGTGACGTCCTGCTTTACAGGATAAGAACTTGTTGCCCTCTCCTCAGGAGATTGGACTGAGCAGCTGGCTCCAAAGTGAGCGGTGCAACTAATAATCTGTCCTTCTGACAGTTGGGGTTAGATGACTGTCATTTGAGCCCTGCTGATCATGCAGGCAGCAGGGATATCTGCAGCCCCACAAAGATGCGCTCACTGGTGGCATTTCATAGGCCTGCGGGCACTTTTGCACTCATTGCTTTGGACCTTTCCATTTTCACACACCTCTCCTATGCCTCTGACTAAGCATGAACCCAGCGCACATGCTCTCTGGACCTTTCAAGACACTATAAAACCACTCGTGCTTAAACTACTATTACTATAGTGTTACTACTGTAGCCTAACAATATCTTAGTTTCATGTATTAAGCTGTGAATTCAGTAACATAAAGAGCAATAAGACCTCCCTAAGAAGCAGAGGTGGACAGTAACGAATTACAATTAATCAAGTACTGTTACTTTACTTTGTACTTTAACTTTTTAAAGTAGATTTTAAAATCTGTAATTTTACTTTAACTTAGTTTTGTTTGAAGTATTCAGTTCTTTGCTATATTTTAAATCACAGAAAGTAAATTAAAAAGGTCTCTAACATTGTGTTGGCAAAGTGTCAACAAACTGAAATGGAAAGCTCAATACGGCTTTGTGCCCTTTTCAAATCGCAAAAGATTTAATTAAATAGGTATAATTATAAATAAATAGGATATTAAATAAGTATAATTATAAAAAAGTGTATATTGCCCCTGCTATTAAAAACTAAGTAACTTTTACTCTCAGTACATTTTACATGAGCTACTTTTCACTTTTACTTGAGTAGATTATTATACTGGTAATTTTGCTTGTACTTTAGTAAAAGTTCATCAAAGTAATAGTACTTTTACTAAAGCCTACACACACACAAATTGAGAAACTAGAAACACAGGGCGTGCTTTGGTTTCAGTGCAGCTACAATCTATTCCATTATTTTAACTAGCACTTTCAAATGTGGTGATTAATCCATGACTCTCAGGAATAGTTCAGCACCTGATTTTCGTCAAACATTTCAGAGGGATTTAAATAATTTTGCCAGGGTAAGTATAAAGCAAGTATGAACACCCCATGATCTAATTTTCATTCCAGTCAGCCATGGTGACCTGCAAACTGTTTATGTAATATCCCTCTTACTTTTTTTTACAAGTAGACTACTTTATGACTAAGATGGTGTAGGTTTCTATTGGCCTACACTTTTGTTTTTTGTTTGCAGTTCGTTTCATGCACAGTGGCATGGATTACTTTTACATGCAAAGTGATTATAAGAATGGACGATTGACAATATTCATCTTTATTATTATTTATTAATATAGTGCAGTTGCGAGAATTTTCCATCGAAATAAGTAAATTATAAGTAAACATTTCTTCCTTATAAACCCCCACCTTTTTTATGAATCCACCTTTCCTACAGCTTGACGGAGAGACGTCGTCACATTACAAATTTGTAAAATACAATATATGTTATTGTTTACCACTTACCATGGAATCTCAAAGGAAAACAAAACTTAATTTAGGCAGGGGAAGGAGAGAGAGAGAGAGAGAGAGAGAGAGAGAGAGAGAGAGAGAGAGAGAGAGAGAGAGAGAGAGAGAGAGAGAGAGCATGCCATTCAGACAATAACATGCGCGGGAAAATGAGGGCGGAGAGAGGAGGAGCAGAGAGAGGAGGAGAGGAGGGGGGGTAAATGGAAGTCTTTTATCTCTAGTTTCCCACATCCTGTGAAGGGCTGCAAAGGCGGCCACCCAATTTGAAAGAATGAGAGGAATGCATCTATTCTCCCCAGCGGGCTTTGATGCGCAGCCAGTTGGGAGGCATTGTCAGGCAACTTAAATAAAGCCCATAGTACTGGACTTCACTACAACTAATAAAACTCTGTGTTTAATGTGCAAATAATCAGGTAAATGGCAGGGGGTAAGAATAACTGGAATGCAACTGATGAACTGCTCTCAGGTTGTATGTGTCTCGTCGTGCAACACGTCTTTATGAAGCCATGTGGAAGCTTTAGTGCAGCCAATAGTTTGTTGCTGTTCTTAAATGCAGACAAAGGTGGAGAAGAGTGAAAAGTTCCAAAAACACATTAACAGAGACAATATATATCAAATACGACAAAACTATCTTTTGAAATATAATAGAATATGCATCCAGTTTCACTTTGATACATTCCTCGTGTTTTGTGAAGCCTTCTTATTCTCTGAGTAGTTTCCCGCGAAGGGAGAAGGCGGGGGGGAGGAAGGGAGGGCATAGGGGAGACTTGGTTTTGAATTTGCATTTCCCTTCAACTTGAATCACTACTTTACTTCAACCTCTCCCTTTTTTTTCTTTTCAATTTTTTTTAGCGCGTTTTTATTCCCGCCACGTCCGTATGGCCCAGCCAGCCTAGCCGGTTATGAGGTTGGCTTTCTTTTCATTTGGTGATTGACGTACGTTTGGAGTGCGTATGTGCATTCCTATTGGTGCAGAGAGTGGAAAGGGGCGGTGAAACATGGACGTCAGAGCGTGTTGTAACGCCCTCTTACTACTGCCTTATAACCGTCCTCCCCCCCACCTACTACTTGTTTCCAAGAGCCGGTGTCTGACAGGATCATTGCACTGCGCACCGTCTTCTCTGTTTATATCTTATAACTGTTTACAAAACATTGCGGGGAATAACTGTGGTTTCGCGTTAGGTTTAAATGTGAACTCAGTTAACCCGGGACGAAGTTTTTGGCTATATTTCCTTGGATCTCAAGCGCCTTTTCTTCTATCCGGATGAAAGGATCCCTACCGCATTTTTGTTTCTGCAACGTGGACTTTAAGCTCTACACGGGAGACGGGAGAGCCGTACTATCGGAATAAAAATACTGTTATAAACCAAGAAAATACGAAGAACACACACGTCGTAGGCCTGTGTTGGATATCCTCAAAGGAATGTTGCTGTCCAAGCTCAATTCTCTGGCCCACATCTCCACTGTAGACATGCCGGCGAAAATCCAGCTCCAAGTTCATCAAGGTTAGAAGCCCCTTTTTTCCATCGTTTCATCATGGAGGACGGGGATGCAGCAATGGCTGGCAGCCCGCTTAGCGTGGCTCAGTCCACACATACTACTACTACTAACGTTACCTGCTAATTTTCAAGGACGCATTTCGTTTAGGCATAATTTCAATTAACAAGATATTATCCTTATTACTGTGTTCTGATATCTTGGTACGTTGCTGTGTTATATGTACCTGTGTTTACAGAGGGACTAGCATGGTTTCTTCCGTGGTATTCACCGGCTGTGTTTATGTTTTTTTTTTTGCAGTGAAGGAGAAGGAGCCTTTCGAGAAGCTTTATCAGGTCGGCGCGGTGCTGGGCAGCGGCGGCTTCGGCACTGTCTACTCCGGTACAAGGATAGCCGACGGAGCTCCGGTTAGTAACGTTAATGCCTTATGTGTTATTACAATACGAGATGTTGCATTTTATACCAGCTGCTTTATATGCAAGTCATTTGACGCGGTTTCTTCTTTGCTCTGCAGGTTGCTGTCAAACATGTGGCCAAGGACAGAATCTCCGACTGGGGAGAGCTGGTAAGAAACGATATATAAAACAGTGCTGTACTATTATTAGCGTTAATATCGACCTAATTGTCATTATTCTATATAGCTATAATGTTGGCACTTCTATATGTAATAAATACTAAATATGTATTATTATTGTTATCTTTTCAGCCTAATGGCTCCCGGGTCCCTTTGGAGATTGTACTGTTGAAGAAAGTAGGGACGGGCTTCCGTGGCGTTATCAAAATGCTAGACTGGTTCGAGCGAGCAGACAGCTTCATCATCGTGATGGAGAGGCCCGAAAACGTCAAGGACCTGTTCGACTTCATCACAGAGAAAGGTGCCTTACCGGAGGAGCTCGCGCGAAGCTTTTTCCGCCAGGTGCTGGAGGCTGTGCGGCACTGCCATAACTGCGGCGTGGTGCACCGGGATATCAAAGACGAGAACATTCTCATCGACCTCCGCACTGGAGAGATGAAGCTTATTGACTTCGGATCTGGAGCCCTGCTCAAAGACACCATATACACAGACTTTGATGGTGAGTCATCAATGCTCAAAACATGCTGTGATGTGTCATTTTTAATATCTTTATCTTTATCGGAAAACACTAGGGAGATTTTTTTTTTTTTTTTAAGGTCACAGCCATTTTGGTAGACCAGTGAACCTCTTTAGTCTTATGATTTGTGCCCACACACCCCAACAGGAATTCCTAGGTTGTGTCATCTCCGACATCCCCCCCACAGCAGCCTATTAATACTGGCTGAGCAGCATTGCCTTTGCTTTGGCGCCCCCCATAGGAGGGAAGCTGCATTTTTTACAACTCAAAGTTTGTAAACAAAGTCACATGTCCGCTCCCCCTCCCACACACACACACACACATACTCTCTCTTATGCACACACACTGCCTGTCACGCTCCCTGGCACCTGAGCTCAGATAATAGCCTCAGATACAGCTCAGCTTTCCATTTGCCATTTAACCCTATCTGCATCGCTATTCTTTTTAAATCAATTTGACTCGAGAATACAATCAGTCAGTGCTTTGATACATCGGATAGTTGTGTTGATTTGTGCATTATTGTTAAATGAGGTTACCGTTTTTAAAAGTTTTTTTTTTCTTTTCTTTTTTCCTCCCACCTTACAGGCACAAGAGTGTACAGCCCACCGGAGTGGATCAAATATCATCGCTATCATGGACGCTCTGCCACAGTTTGGTCCCTGGGTGTCTTGCTGTATGACATGGTGTGTGGAGACATCCCCTTCGAACACGATGAGGAGATCACAAGAGGGCAGGTCCTTTTCCGGAGGAGAATCTCCACAGGTAAATTCACATTGCAATAATACACGTTCTAGCTTTTTCCGTGACAGCCAGGTGTGCAGTATTTCATGCTCCTAGTTTATTGCTCCAGACTTATTGGTTGTCCTCCCCCCCCCCAATCCTCCTCCAGAATGCCAGCAGCTGATCAAGTGGTGTCTGTCTCTGCGGCCAGCCGACCGTCCATCCTTCGAGGACATCGTCAATCACCCGTGGATGCAGAGCACATCCTCCTCTGTAGTCCCATCCACGGTGCAGACAGAGAAGACGACCACAGAGATCAGGCTGCACAGCATCAGCCATGAACCCACAGCCTTCACGCCCACCCCCGTGGCTGTTGCTCGGTGATGGAGGCAAACAGGGCTGCTCTGGTCTGAACTGGACCACACTGACCCAAGAGGCTATTACAAAAGACTTATGTAACCGACTTGAAGCAGAGAGGAGGGGGGGTCGGAGTCCCGAAACTGGTGAGAGCAACGTGTAAAGGACAATGACAAAACCATGTCTTTTTTTCAACCTGGCAGGACAGACCCCCTCCACCCCAACTACATGATTTTCCCAGCCGCTGACTCCCGTCAATGTCAGAGCATCATCCGCGCTGGATCTACACAACGGGTGTTCATCAGTCTGTAGGAGGGCGTCCTCTGTATGCACAGACACCTGTGTTGAGCAAATACAGCACGCGCGCTTGCTGTTCTGCTGAATGAACAGTCTGCGTTACGTAAGCTCCCGCTGCACTGTACTCTGCTCTCTCTCCCTCTGTTGTCTCTGTCGCAGCAGAATGGGAAGAGCAGAGCAGTTGGCAAAGAGGAGCGTGATTAACAACAACAAAAAAAGTGCCTTCTGTGAGATTGTTGGAGGACCCTGAAAATACTTGAATTTGTGAAAGCAAATAAGGCTCGTCTTCTCAGAGACATTTTTGCTCCTTACTCCGTACAAGGCTTTATATTGTTCATTGCTGTTTTTTCCTCTCATGGGCCTAGATCAGTAAAGCCCATGTCATTTACAGCCACTGCTATCACTACGTCTAGTACTCCAATGTCATTAGCAACCAGACAACCTCATAGCTCCGGCTGCAGCAAACCTGTGCAAACGAATCATAAAAAAGAAACACTGGACTTACCTCACTCTATTTACTACAGCATTCACCTCTACTCTACAACCTCCACTTCCTCTTCTTCTCTTGTTGTACTATATACAACACAAGGTTCACATCCTTCGGAATGCACACCACAATGCAAACGTAACCATACCGAAATACAACATCCTCTGCTCTTCACTTTTCAAATTTTATTTTTTATTTTTTATGTTTAAACAGTGCCTCACACAGGTCTTACAATTCGGTGGGGACAAGAATTGTAAATAATAATGATATTTATTATTGCTGTGACTTCTTTCTCACACTCAATGAGCGCAGAATTTATTTATTTATTTATGAGAGAATTTCGGCTGTCTGTATTGTATTTCATTCCACAGTCACATGAGGGCCCACAGATTATTTAAAAGACAAACAAAGATGAGATTAATTTTTTTATTAACCATATTTATGGCTTGAAATTTGAAAAGAGCAGATGTGTTTGTGTGTATGTTTGTGTATGTAATGTACATAATGTGTAAATAATCCCAAAAGCACTTCCATCTTAATGTATCTAAACATTGAACGTCTACTGATGGTAACTGGTTTTGTCACGCTGTTGTCTGCTGTGCGAGCAAATGAATTTCGAATGTTGGATATGTGTATGTGTGTGTCTGTGGGTGGGTGGGTGTGTGTGTGTTTGTGTGTGCGTGCGAATGTCATGTTTGTGTATGAGATGTGACAATGAGAAAACTTCTGGTTTGAATGCGGCTTGGATTGTTGTTTTTCAGCCATTCAAATTAGAATTGTAAATTATGTTAGAAACTATTTTTATACGATTTCAATAAATATTTTTTTTAACAATGACACTCGACTCCTTTGTATTGTCTCAAGTAAAAGTATGTATCACGTGTCAGAGTAAAACAAAACTTGTGCTATTACAGAATTTATTTATTAAAAGAACTGCACTACATACGGAATTTAAACACAAATAGAATTTACTAGGTCAGAAGGTTATACATTTCTCTAGGCATGTTTCCTGTTTGACACCTCAGTAGAAAAGCAGCAAATACGGAGAACAGATGAAGAGATAAGAGAAGGCAGATGGCAACGAAAAGGGGCAGGGTGCTTACATATTGAAGAAAACAAGCTCAAAACATTCCCAGAATTGACTTTCTACTACAAACCGATATTTAAGAATGGAAAACTGCACTGACTTCATTATCGATAAAATAATTGTAATAATATAATAATAATAACAATTATAATTGTTCATACATAACTTAGACTTGTATTTGTCTGAGAGGGTACTTTATATTGAAGAGTTATTATCCTGATATAAGTTGGATCTTGTCAAGGTGATCTGACATGGCTGAAGCATTTACTCAATGAGTTATGTCAAAATATACACATGCAGGGACAGAGGACAGTGCATATGCTTATCCCACAGAGTGAAATTAGACATATCAGGATTTCAGCTTTGTTAAACCACTGCTAAGGTTTGAATAGACATTTCTCAATGCTTCTCTGAAGTATTTACATATAGCTATATACTGGATGTTCTGTATTATATGCATTGATATGAACTAAAATAACCAAAGAGCATGGCTGGATTAGCCTGTAAGAGGACCCTGGCCTGGGGCAAACATTGTTTTTTTTTGGCCCCTGTTGCTCCCTACCTTCATTAGATGACCTAATAATCAGTACTCCTAATGCTGCAGTATGACCTGATCCCATGTCAACACAGTGCAAACTAACGTTAAAGCTTAACTCTTGCCAAAATGCAACCTAGGGTCTTTTTGTGAATGTACCAGAGTCAAACTTTCGTTTAAAAGCATATTTAGGACGGAAACGCCACTTTTAAGATTTACTGTATTTTCGTTTTTCGGTCAAATGGCCTTTTGAATGGGAGTGCTAGGCGCACTTTTATGCTAGCCTCAAAATAGCTATTTTTAAAACACTAAGAAGGCTCGACACAACATGAAACTTTGCTCAAAGTATCACCAGGGGCTCTACACATGAACTCAAGCATTGAGAACATTGTTTGTGTACCCAGATTTACTAAAAAGAGAGGTTCTGAACAACTCACGATAGCTCTTGTTGTTTCCAGCCGCTATCACCTCGGCAGTCAAAACGAGTCAATATCAAAACAAGTAGCCACAGATTTAGTATATCCCTTGTGCACCGGTGTAGTTAAGGTGTAGAGCCCCTGGTGATACTTCAAATGCAACCTAGGGTCTTTTTGTGAATGTACTCGAGTCAAACTTTCGTTTAAAAGCATATTTAGGACGGAAACGCCACTTTTAAGATTTACCGTATTTTTGTTTTTCGGTCAAATGGCCTTTTGAATGGGAGTGCTAGGGGCACTACTATGATCGCATCAAAATAGCTATTTTTAAAACACTAAGAAGGCTCGACACAACAAGAAACTTTGCTCAAAGTATCACCAGGGGCTCTACACATGAACTCGAGCATTGACAACATTGTTTGTGTACCCAGATTTACTAAAAAGAGAGGTTTTGAACAACTCACTTTAGCTGTTGTTTTACGCTATCCACCATCTTGTCACTCCATAGGAGGAAATGTCATTCTTATATGAGGCTCCTTTTTCAACTACAAGGTCAATATTGTTTTTCACTAACGACAAAACAACGAATTATCCGTGTATTTATATGAAGCTTTCCATCTTTACTCTCCTCCCTGTTACGTTGCATTCGGAGATTGATATATGATATGTGATATGTGGATATAGACTAGCCATACGGTAATCACCCTCTGTCAATTCACAGCTGGAATGTGGGCCACAGCTTGTCTTCATGGGTTTAATACCTCTAACAAGCTGCAGATGCTCTTGTGAGTTAATCTAGAGTGGCGATAATGACCGGCAGGCAGCAGCCTATCATGCATCTGCTCTCTTGCATAGATAAGAGTTGTAGGTTTAATCAGTTGTGATGCTCCTGTGGGACTTCTGGCCTCACCGCTTATCTTCCTTGAGACAGCGCTGCTGCGAACCCACCAACAGCAAAACAAAGATTTACACAACAGCAAATTACATTGAGGGTGGAAACACTGCTGCTCCCCGTCAGGTGAATACAATGTGTGTGTTTACCAGCTGTGAGTCGAATGAAAGGAAGGGGGACTGAAATAAAAGGAAATAAATAAAAGGATCCAGATAGAAGACACAATGCTAGTCTTCATTCTCAGACACGTTTCAAGTCATAAATATACCAGATCAAAGTCCTGCAGTGGCCTTAATGCAAAGGTATTTTTGTATCAGATAATAATAGACATAGGCCATCAAAGGAAACCAGTCCTAAAAATAAAATGTCATCTTCAGCATGAATTCAAACTGTAGTGTAACTCATCAGTAATCTTTCTGATCTGATGCTGGCTTTCTTCTGCAGGTACTCAAACATCAAATTTCCCTGAAGAGATTACCAGTGTGTCGGAGACCACAGGTTGTTTTACACGAATGGCATCACCATTTATTTCCTCTCTCATTCTGAGAACCACATGCCACATCAGACTCCTCAGCATGTCGGCTAGTGTTGTTATGAACGTCCTAAAATGCAGCCAAGACGTGCTGCTGTTCCAAATGTTCCAAAAGTATTTCAGCTGGAAAGCAGAACTTCTCCTAAAGAACCTTCTACTTCTATAGCCTTGGTTTAGTATGGCTGGCAGGTCATCATTAAACACAAACTAAAGATATAGTCTATTTTTTTTCAGGTTAAAGAGAATTGATATTTCTTTATTAACAATGCAATAAATGACAATGTGAAAACAGTGTAACGTGATGTGTAATGTGAAAAGTGGTCACTCAAAGTGACCTACAGAGAATAATCAGCTGAAACTGCATTTACTGCGAGTCTCGGCTCATTGTTTAGCTGTCCGGACCATAACTTTACTGTTTTGGTTCACTCTCACGGCTCTCATAATGTTGTTTTTGGCTGCAGCAGGCAGCTTTTTTCAATGGATAAACTCTATAAACCCACTGTACACAACGTCAGACAAATACAGTCATCAACTAGCTGGCCAGCAAGACGACCGCAATTAAATTATAGTGGTGCTCCGTAACTGCTGGATGTGTAAATATGTAACAGTTTGCTAACCAGTTCGCCATATACAGTTTATTAAAATGTGATATGTCAGTGTTGTGTTCACAACTTGTTCCCCAAGTGGCCAATAAACAGGTTTAAATTAATAATTAGAAATTTTGGAAACACGCTTATTTGCTTTTTTGTTGGGAATAAGATGAGAAGATTGATACCATGCTCATATATGTCTGTTGAAAATAAGGCTGCAGCCAGGAGCCATTTAGCTTAGCATATGACTGAAAACAGCTTCCTTAGCCTTGTACAAAGACAGAACAACCTGCCTTCCAGCGCCTCTAAAGCTCATTATAATCTTGTTTGTTTGATGGGTGCTAAAAACCACAGTGTAAAAAGAAGTTGCGGTTTTACGGGGAAGTCATATGCCACACTGTTTCTTGGTCAGCTGCAATGACTCCTTACAGTTACCACGTGTTGTCTGCCAACAGGCTAGCTTTCTGATTACCCCTTTTTTGTAGTCTTTATGCTAAGCTAAACTAACCGGCTGCTGGCTGTACCTTTTATATATATGTATATGTATATATATATATATATATATATATATATATATATATATATATATATCGGAAACATTATGAGAGTGGTGTCTATCTTCTCATCTAACTCTTGCAAAGAAAGTAAATAAGCCTCTTTCCCAAAATGGTAAATTATTCCTATAAATCTTAAATATAAGTATACATTTAGGTTAGTTGTATTTAGACACTACAGTGATCTGTGCTGTCCTATTGCTCATTGTTTGTTGATCCTCTGGGTTTTCCCTGCACATGTGGAGGGACTTAATATGCAAACTGTCTTTAGAGTCAAATTCCGAGTTGGGTATTTGCGTTGGTGAGTCACTCTCTCCCTCCGCATACAGTTCACTTGACTGTCTTAGTTCAACACTGAGTCATTACAAAAATAGGACACAGTTAAAAAAGTAACCAGAGACATTATAGAACAACTCTGTCTGTTTAGCTTTCAGAAGAAAAGACACATTGATAATTCATTAGATAGTTCTCTGATGTTTGATAATGTTAAATGAGTGTCCGTTTGGATCACATTACAGAGGCCGGGCTGCAACATGTTCTTCCCACCCTCAGCAGGCGTTACTGACCCGAAACTTCTCACGCCTCATCAGTAAGAGCTGATTGGCTCATCTTTGTGTTCTTCTCTTAAATCATGTGCTTCACCTTCTTTTTATGAGAAAGAAAAAGAGCGCCCAGCTGTTGCACAATCACTCTCTGATCCGGAGCTGTTAGGCAATGTTGTCAGGAACTTCCTTTAAACCCTCCCCTCAGCTCCATCTCTCTCTCTCTCTCTCTTTCTCCATCTGCCTATCTACCTGCTTGATATACACTACAGGCACATACACACACATTCTTACAGATGAACCGGAAATCATGTGTGCACTGGTTTAAGTCTGTAAATTATGATGGTGAGGAATGGGCCTATACACATGCACCATACACGTATGCATCAGTTGTGAAAAATGTAGCATTTGGCTATGCAGTATGGAATGTGTAATAGATTAAAAAAGGTGGGTCAATCATAAATTAAGACGGTTAATACCTCAATCAAAGCAAAACAGGTAGGTCTGATTAAAAGTCATTATAAAAGCTTTCAAGGGCACACACTGTACCTATGATGGCCTATAATCATTCCTGCAACGCCTGACTATAATTGAAACCTAATCCCTGGGGTGGAAAATAAGAAAGTACATTTACTTACTTACTTACTTTTAAAATAGGAAATAGTTGACATATTACCTCACAACTGAACTGGTTGCTGTTCCTCAAAACATATGATATGGTCATAAAATGTGAACTTGGTTCCTTGGACTGACTCTGACTTAGCCTCAGTGCCAGATGGCAATATATGTAATGCATGCACCCAATACAATAGCACACACAAATGCAATTATAGTATTTTAGACCTGCCCAGTGGGGACTTGGATTCTCTAGTGTTGATGACAGAGGCTTTTTTTTTTTCGATTGCTAAACGACAGTGGTCACAACTGAAGCCACATGTGCAAAACTCTAACCGCGGTCTGCATTATCAACAGTCTAGCTAAATAGTTTGCGTGACATGAAAAAACTCATTCCAAGCAACACAACTCTTCACACGTCTCAAACAGGCTCAGTGCAGCGAAACACTTTGAACAATCCTCATCGAGACAACGCACGCTGTCTCCCAGAACACACTGAGAGGAAAAAACACTAGCTTCAAACAATACAATACAATACAGAAATTAGAAACTTTTAATCTTTACAGTTTGAATAATTTCAGTGACTTCGCCCACATTACTGTAATATTTTCATCAAAGAAAAGATTGAATTTCATTCATGACACTTATTTGGTAACATACCAGTGTTTTAGGTAAACGAGAAACACAAAGAAAAGAAAAAAACAAAAATGACGATTGATTGATTTTGTATACTATCTTATTTTTTATTTTTGTTGCTGATGTTTTCGTTTTGCTTATTTTGCTCATTTTGCTTTGTTTGTTAGTTTTGTCCTTCTTAGGCTATATGCTATGTATCTACTATATGTATGCCGTGTGTATAATTAGGCACAGTTCACTCTAAGGTATAGGTCTAATTTTCATTGTCTCTTTTAAAGTTAACTGGGCCGAGCCCTCTGTTGTGTTTTGATTAGAATAATTTCAAAGAAATTAGCTCATGCCTTTGAGAGGGGAATATGCGTCAGTAACTAATGATTAATTGTGCTGTATGTAATGTATTTTTTTCTTGAAAAAAAAAATCATTTCTGGAAAAAAAGTTACAAACTAAAGGTATGTAATAGTAACAAAGAATTGTGGGGCTAATCCTGCCTCCCTCGATGTCCTCTCTTGCCATGCACCTGGGGAAGAATTTCCATCCCTGGCAGTCCTCTGGACTTGTGTCCCCACATACGGCACTCATAGCTTCCAATAGCGACATTTGGTCATGTGGGTGATGATCATACACTTTCCACCTCCAGGCAGAGAAAAACTCCTCTATTGGGTTGAGGAACCCTAACCCATTAAGGTGAATGATGAAGTGTGTACAAACATTTGACTGATAATATATGTGTTCACTAACCAGTCTAAAACAAGACACCTGCTTAGGCTTATCGCTGAAATTGCAAACAGCAGTGTTTGCAATGCACCGGGCTGAAATCCATTCTGTTTTGAATGTGTGGTCGACAGTTTTGACAGCAGTGTGTTAGCATTTGAAATAAAAGTGCTGTAAATCCACAGTGTTGCACAGGTTGTGGTTACAGCCATGGAATAAGTGTGTAGACTTTTGAAAACTGTGTTCAAGCAATGAAAAATGAACTAGAGTTTGGTCAGCATGAACTGCTGCTGTGCAGACTGTGGTTAGCGTTTTGCACATGGGGCTTCTGTTGGGCCCAATGTTGTTTAGCAATAAAAAAAAACAACTGTAATGGCTATGCTTTTCTATGTAGGATTATGACTCAGAGGACAATGGTAACAAGCATCTTTGTCTTATTGTTACTGTTTAGTTTTTCTGTAATGCATGTGAGACTGGGATGCGTTATTGTATTTTCTTGTAGACTATCTATCTATCTATCTATCTATCTATCTATCTATCTATCTATCTATCTATCTATCTATCTATCTATCATATCAGCCTCAAAGACATTATACTTTTTGAGTTGTACTTTTTATGTAGAGAATTGATGGACTGCCCCTTTAACTTCACACACACATTTGAAACACAAACTAAGGTCACAACAACCTCATGAAGGCAGAAGTACATGAATACACACAGACACACAGACACACACACACACACACACACACACACACACACACACACACATTCAGTCAGTAATGGCTGGTGGCCAGCCAGTCACTTCTTCCAGCAGAACTGAGGGTGTGATGCTCCAGTAAAGGGTCGAGCTGAACTGTGTTTGTATGTGTGTGTGTGTGTGTGTGTGTGTGTGTGTGTGTGTGTGTGTGTGTGTGTGTGTGTGTGTGTGTGTGTGTGTGTGTGGAGGGGGTATTCGGTCACCAGACTGTCGGGCCTCCCTGGCTGCTATGCTCAATCAAATTTAGTATTTGTCTGTTAGACTGAAAAAAAATGACTTTCCACAGATCAGCTCAGAGTTTCCATCTCTTCGCAGTCGAATGAGTCACACAGTGATGTAGTGGTGAAGGTGGATAAAACTATTGCCACCAGCTGCTGATCATCACAGGGAAACAGCCAATAAAACCTCAATATACCCCTTTGTTCTTTAGCACCACAGTTTAACATGATTAAGTAGCATGTTTGTTGCCAATAACAGCAATATGATGTAGCTGGAACACACGCCTTTAATGCTATTTTTGAATGTTTATCTTGATAAAAACTGAACATACTATGTTGCACTAAATATATGTATATACATATATGTATACATCTCCATCGAATATTGTAAAAGGGATACTGGTTACCTACAGACTCCTGTTTATTAATAGTCTGATCTTCACTCTATACTGTGTGCACTTTTTTAGTAAGTTGTGGGTTTGGATAGATGTCATGATGCACTGTAAGGTCTTGTTATTATTTGTTTTTCTTGGCTTGTGATATAACCGAAAAGCTATGGATAAAATATTCAAATTACTTATAAAAGGCAAGGCAAGGCAAGGAAGCTTTATTTGTATAGCATATTTCAGCAACAGGGCAATTCAAAGTGCTTTACATAAAACATTAAAGAGCGGTTAAAACAATGAAAAAAATAAATAAATAAATAAAAAAAAACCCGGGACAGGACCATATTTCTTTACCATCTCATCCACCACGGTCCCCGCAGGAACATGTGACTTTGCACTCCACGCCAAACTTTGCAAAATCCTAAACAGTTCCAACTGTTTTCCTTTAGATTTGATCATAAAATCTATATCACACCCGCATTGGAAACATTCTCAGAAACATGCCCGTTATCTGTTCAAAAATACCACTAGATAAAAGACGAGAATAAAATTGACAGTGCAGTATAAGAAATTAACAATTATTTAAAGAAAGGCAACATCAAAAAGAAAGGTCTTTAGCTTTGATTTAAAAGAACTGAGAGTTGCGGCGGACCTGCAGTTTTCTGGGAGTTTGTTCCAGATATGTGGAGTGTAAAAACCGAACGCTGCTTCTCCCGGTTTAGTTCTGTCTCTGGGGACAACAAGTAGACCTGTCCCAGACGACCTGAGAGGTCTGGGTGGGTCATAGTGTAGCAGCAGATCAGAAATGTATTTTAGCCCTAAACTGTTTAAAATGAAATTGCATCACTAAGCTCTAAAAAGATGGGTCAAGTTAACACACGGTGAACTACTGGCATTTTGACTACAAACAATCTCATTAGTTTGTCTCTCAACCTTGTAGGTATCTTAAATAAAGGGACACCTCCTCTTACAGCAGATCACAATGCAAAGACAACCCACACAATAGCACGCTGTATTACAATGCAATGTCAGTTAGCCCCACCCATCTGCTACTTCAAGCAGGATAAAACAATTGCGCACAAAACAAAACCAGTATGTTACACTCAGTAAACAATAAAATAAAAACTAAGAGATGGACCAACTGGTGTCCATATGATTTACAGAAGGACATGTCTACCCTTTCATATGATATGCTTTTGAAATTATTATTGCGTCATCCCTACGGTCTTTTACAATTTACAATGATAATTGCAGACGTGATCCTAACTATCTACCCTGAGCAATTAGAACAGAGCAATGAAGTATTCTCAGAGCACCACTGATGATGCATCTGTAGATTCATTACAAATAGAGTGTGAAATTAATGAAAGCAAACACAGCAGCACGGCATTTGTTCATTAACTCATGTTCCCATAGCGAGGTTATGTATTACCTCATTAGGTAAACAAGTTTTTCTCTGTCTTCAGGGCTAAATTCCTCCTGTTCAGTTAAATTTGCATGAGGCAGTCATTCTCGTTCTCAACTTGTAGTCACATGAAGGCAGTTATGCTGTTGACTTTGTTTTCAAAATTTTATGAATGACTCAGATGTCACAATAAGGGAGGAAGAGAGAGAGAGGGCGGACAGCTCTCGGCCCCACCTCAGAACTCTCTCAACAGCTAAGATGGATCCCACGGGTTGTGGCCGTCCCTGGCCGTGTTACACCTCCAAGACTAACAAGCCTGGACATGGAAGGGAACCCGGAGGTCTAGGCTTAAGGTATGAGGAGATTTAGCCTGAGAAGGCTACATAAACACACAGGTGCCATGCCACCATATTGTTCAAGTGCTCCTGCTACTGTTACTATCTTTTATTCCCACCCAAATTTTCCATAGAAATTCCCTAGAAATATAACAGAATTGCTGATAGGAGAATACGGAAACCAGAGAGCATGCATTGACATTTTGACATTTATGTGGAAAACTGCAGACTGTAGACCGACAGATGGCAGTTTTATGTCTGTCACAATGACAGTTTCTTAGTCTCGCATTGCCAGACCCTCCTCCGCAGCGCTGTGGAGGAGGAGCATTCCAACAGCATTCCAGGATGGGAGAAAAACGTGCTCTGGTTTATTGGCATTTCTTAAAAACCAATCACAATCATCATGGACGGTGCACGGTGCTGCTGCAAAATATCCTCGGGAAGGAACTTGTGTACGTTCAAAGGTTGTTTTCGTCGTACAACAGAAAAGATTGGACAGATAGTCTAGCTAGCTGTCTGGATTTACCCTGCAGAGATCTGAGGAGAAGCATAGTCCTCATAAATCCACCAGAGTTTAAAATTAAAACACAAACAAAGCGGAAGGTAACGCACATCCGGCCGAAAAGAGTGACATCCGCTGGATTGGAGCAATCCCGGAAGTGGAACGTCGTGGATATAGACTAACAGTTACTAAGTACATTCTCAGTTTGTTCACATCTTATAATATTCATCCTCCACCTTTGTCCAGTTGGTTTACAGATGTTAACATTGCAAGAATTACATCACTTAAAGTACATGTCTGGTACATTACAACTTGGGTCTTAGCCTACTTTTGTAGTTTTGGCCATCATTTTAATCGGTTATGATAACATCATCCTCACTAAACTAATGCTGCTTCATCACTATAGGCAACACCTTTCACATACGTAGACATCCTTACCATCACTAATATAAAAATATTCAGCACTCAAAGGCAGTTTACCATTGGACTAGGAGGAAATTCATTTGGATTAGGACCAGAAGGAAAAGTATTCAAGCATCTAGAGATGAACTAAACTTCCGTCTTCTATCCACCACAAGAAAACAACAGAGAGAGCATTCAAGCTGAGCAAGAAATTAAGATTCCTGAGCTGACACTGGCCAAGCTGAAGCTTCTCACCCAACAGCCTCTTCTCCTTTATTTGCTTTAGTTAAAACATGTTCAGTGGGTATTTTCCCATGACTGACTGGGAACTGTGGGAGTGAAGGAACTCACTGTGGTAGCTCAGTGGCTCTGTATTTGTCTCCAGGATGCCTGTTGGGTTTCCAGGGCAGTGGGAGTAAAACTTGTCTGAGCCAGGGGTGACCCTGACTTTCTCTTTGACTAATTCCCTGAGCAGCTGATAGGCTGTGGGAGGGGGAGGCAGCCGATACTTAAATCTGAAAGGTTATGGGAAGGGGTGGTTGAGGAAACTCTGATGAATGGATTTGGACAAAATCACCCAGAAAAGGTTCTGCTCTGCATTCATGATTTGTGTGTTTATGTCATGACCTGCGCTGTGTCATCCTCTTTCTTGCCCTTTAAATATCCAGTTATGGCACACTGTCACCATAAAGAAATATTGATTGATATTGAACACACTTATTTTCCTTGCAGTTTAGTTTGTTGTTAGTTGAGTTTAGTTTGTATATATTTCATTTTAGGGTTATGGTTAGGTTTTTACAGTAGTTTTAGTTTGTTTTTATTAGGGCCAGGTATGTCTCAGACGTTTGTGGCTACATATACATACAAAATACATGGTTGGAGAATAGGCATGACGTTTAATGTGTAATCTTTGCACTTTTTAGTGTCCAATATGAAGCCATTATGAATTTCATGTCAAGTCTGTTTAATTTATGTGGTTCAATGTCACAGGAATTATAGCTAAAAAAAATTCACGTTTATTTTAATGTTATTTTTATTTAATTTTTTTTATCCTGGCAATGTATTCAGTTTAGTTTTAGTTTTTCTTGAAGGCTTTAGTTTTTATTTAGTTTCACTTAACTCAAAATCATTTTCACTGCTTATTTTCATTTTCGTTTAAGTTAACTAATAACCCTGGCAAGACGATATAGCTTACCACTTGTGTTTGTGCTGGAGCAAGGAGCCAGTTAGCTTAGCTTAGCACAAAGACCGGAAGCTGGGGGAAACAGCTAGCCTGGCCTGCCTAAAGGTAAAAAAAATATGCCAAGCAGCAAATTTACTAATTGTTATGTTATATCTTGTTTGTTTCATCTGTACTCAAACAACCAGCAAAGACCCAGGAACTCACTACGCCCGGCTGCTTTTTTATTTTTTATTTTTTTTTATTTAACCTTTATTTAACCAGGAGAAATCCCATTCAGATTCAGAATCTCTTTTTTCAAGGGAGTCCTGGCCAAGACAGCAGTACAAAAGTTCCATATTTAAAATATACAGCAAAAACAGACAACAGAAAACAGAAAAAAGTTGGCAAATTAACATAATCTCCACATAATCACCAGCAGAACTCAGTAGCAGCACATGTGTATTTAGTACTCAAGTAATCCTTCTAGCTTAATGCCAAGATCACATAACTCCCTTTAAAACCACAACTTGTCATCTTCACATTTTTGCTTGTCAGATTAAACACACAAGATGATGGTGAGAGGTGATGGTTGGGAGATGTATGAGTGAATCAGGCTGCTACCAGTCTTTATGATAGGCCAAGAGTGGACTGGCCATTTGGCGTACCGGGCACTTTCCCGGTGGGCCAACGTGCTTTTTGGGCTGACCGCTGACACTTTTTTATTTTATCCGGCCCATGAACTGGCCCATAAAAGTGGTAGCCTAGGCCCATTGTTTTTTCAATTGACACTAGGCTAGGTTTTTTTTTCTTCTGACAGACGCGGCCCATGAAACACGTAGCTCAGCGGCCCATGTTGTTTTCTTAATTGACACTGGACTGGCCCAATCATATCTTTAAACAGCACCTTCTTCGGAATTTCTGCCTGCATGCAGTTTCAATGTGCATCTGCCAGGCTAGAATAGTGATAGAGATCATGGAGAAGAAACGCAAAGGAGGTGCAGAGAAGCTGCGTGAGAAATATTCAGCAACATCATCAAAAGTATTTGCCTCGACAGAAGTCAAAGTTGCTGTTGGTATTTGGTTCCTGACTTGCAGAGGTTAGACCTGACGTTAAGGGAGTGGCAATAGCTGAAAGGCAAAACAAGCAGGCTGCTGACCAGGTCGACCAGGTCCATCAGGTTAAAAGGTATCATCCAGTTGGGAGAATCTCAGTGGGGCGATTTATTGTTTCACCTAAAACCTAAAAGTAATTAAGTCAAGTATTAACACACAGGAAAGAGATGACCGTTTGTTCAAAAGAGAGAGTACACAGAGTGTGTTTGCTTAAGGCGCCTCTTGGTTTTGGGTGATTGCTAATCCATTTCTCACAAAAATAGAGCAAATAAAAAGAGAAAGCTTTTATTGCCATTTAAAGGACAGATGTCAACAGATAAGACTACAATTAGAAATATGGGTTAGCAGCAACAGTGAGAGGCTCACTGTCTAAACTCTCCATTGCTCTGTGAGAACCTATGAGAGGTTTCCAGGAGATGCCTGGGGAGTGCCGCATTCCTTTTGGCTTACTCACCGGCTTACACATTGGGCCGGCTGCCGCCACGTCTTTTAAGGGATAAGGTCAGCCTGCTCTGCCTCACTGTCATCGAGTGGGAATATGGACACAGCAACACCAGACACGGACCTAAAAAGACAATCACACACACTGCAATGCAATCCAGAATGCAGTTATTTCCACGTAGTTACAGATAAAACCACACACATACACATCCTTTGTACACACACACAGATCAATATGGTGGTGTAAACACTGACCTTTGAATAATGCTCTGGATTTGTTTCTACACAGTGTGTTTTTTTTTTTTTTTGCTCTGTGTGTGCTGTATCTGTCTACTTGTGCGTTCCTTGCACTGGAACACATTTTTCATAACATTGTGAAAGAGAACACAGTGTATCATTGCCCCAAGCTACAATAATTCCCTCTTTGACTAATCCTTGTTTGCCAAATTCTCTGGCATGAAATTTAGTTTCACAACAACCATCAGGTTTGTCAAGAGTTTGCAAGTAGTAACAGAGTAACAATGATAATTCAAAGGCTGGGTGGGTCCAAGTAGTAACAGAGTAACAATGATAATTCAAAGGCTGGGTGGGTCCAAGTAGTAACAGAGTAACAATGATAATTCAAAGGCTGGGTGGGTCCAAGTAGTAACAGAGTAACAATGATAATTCAAAGGCTGGGTGGGTACAAAGAAGCCAACCGCAGTGTGAGCGAGATGAGAAATGTGATTACCCAGCCTCAAATGTAATTAAAGTTTTCCACCTTTGCACTTTGCCTTCCATTCTCATCCCTTCCTGTCTGTCTTAACAAATATTTGTCATAACCTGCCCGCCCACGTGCATTCCCATTACCCCCTCCGTCCCTCCCTCTCTCCCTCCCTCGCTGCCTTCCCGTAAAGATGCTGCCTCACACACTTCCTCATTCCTGAAAAAACAATAAAGAACACTGATGTGGCAACGCTCAAGCTTCTGCTTGCTACTACTGGCTTTAGAGACTTTGATCCTCAGTGAGCGTGTGATGATGACACTGCGTTTCTTAACCCTGTTGATGTGGATTGTCACTCGCAGGTGAATGATTCTGTGACGATTTATGATTAACAGTGCTGCATGAAAGTGATGCAGGTGCAGTAAACAGGTTTAACCCTTGTGTTGTCTTGACCCATTTAAAAAAAAAAAAAAGATATCAGAAACATGGGTTTCTTTTAACCAAATTACCCAAAAAATAACACGGTTGCACGCTGTATGGTATGGAACCCGTACAACATTCATTGCGGGTAAAATGTATGATCACTTCCATTGAATTTTGGGTATTTTATTCAATTTTATAGCATTTCAAAAGAATGTTTAAATAGTTTCAAAACAGTATCCTGACTAAACTTTGACATACCAGTCTGTGATTCACTCAACAGCCTCTGAACTTAACTATTAGTCAAAATAATTCACTATTTATTTATTTATATGCTTTTGAGGTATAATTATAAATAAATTGGGTTTACTGACCATGACTTACAAAAAAAAAAAAGCATTTAAAAAAAGTGACAAAAACGTTTAAAAAGGCCTAGAAAAAAGCGTCAAAAACGATGGGAAAAGTTCATGGTCGACGGGAAGACAACACAAGGGTTAATTGAGATATGACCCAATATGTCACAACTACCTCCGCCAAGGAGGTTATGTTTTCTGTTTGTGGTTGTTTGTTTGTTTGTATGTTGGTTTGTTGGTTTAGTAGTCTGTTAGCAGGATTACGTAAAAACTACTGGTCCGGTTGTCATTAAACTTGGTGGAAGGGTGTAGCATGGGCCGAGAAGGAACCTAATACATTTTGGAGTGGATCCGAATCACGGGGGGGAAACACACAAACTATTTTTCACTTTTGTTTACATTACACAGCACTGTTCATGTGGTGTCCTGGGAAAATCTACACTGCATTAGCATTGGGAGATAGGGCATGGCGTGGCTGAGGTCTGTGCTCTGCAGTGCCTGAAATGGGCCAGTACTCACTAGTACTGAGTACCAGCACTTCTGATTTTTAGCCACATGAGTACCCTTCGTCCTTATTGTTATCAACAGTATTATTAATAGGCTGATATGTATACCAAAATAGGATATACATCATGATTTCTTGAAAAAACAAAACAAAGAAATTCTATATAAAATCAGACAGTCACCACCCCCATGTGCCCGAATGGATTCATCCTTGGTTTCATAACCACATTTTCCGACACTGCGATGAGTCAGCTGTGAGATTGATAGTCAAATCAGGCTCCTTAGATTGAATCATCGAATAGTTAACTATTCGGGCTGAGCCCTACAAGATATACAAATATATCCAAGACACAGGTGCTAATCATGTTATGCAACTGCTGAATTAGAGTACTGCCACCTCTTTTTTTGGGTCCAATGCCGGCACTGCTCTTTGAGTGGCCTTCTAGTTCCTGTTTGGATTGGAAGTAGTGCAAACACACAAAGAGGCAGAAACATAATCTACACCCGTTGTATGTAAAACAATACAGTTGAAGCAGGTTTGGTGTGGTTGTTGTTGTTACTGTTGTTACTCTTTCATTGAATTGTGGATCCCAGAGCCTTGTCTTTTCTACAGTGACTCATATTCATTGTTATTATACTTATTATATAATGGGCATTTGCTGTGATCAAGCTGTATGAGCAAGCGCATTTGAAACACCTTTTTGTTTCCCTCTTTCAATGTCTCATTTTCCAGCAGCGAATAAAATAAAGAATTTACCGCTCTCGCACTGTTGTTGAGCGCAGGCTTTCCGGCTCCAGCCAGGCTGATGGTAACTGCTGAGTAGAGAGCCGGTCAGTAGCCGCTGACCATTAATTATATAAAGCTCCCCTGACCTTGCTTCCTGAACTTTCCATTGGGCTGTTTGTTAATCAGACCTTAATAGCAGAGGGAACTGGGGATTATGCGGTCTGCAGTTTATAGAACATGAAGAACCCGAAAAAGGTACAAAAACAGGAACTGACCTCAACTCTTCCTGCTGGCTGTTTGTGTGTGGTGTGTGTGTGTGTGTGTGTGTGTGTGAGAGGTGTTACGCTTCTGCTTCCTCTGATCTAACTCAGGTGGACAAAGCTTTGTGTGTGTGTGTGTGTGTGTGTGTTATAGTTGGAATGTACATAGGAGTCATGGGAGGTCCAATGTGTTGAAATGGTCTGTCACTGTCTTGACTGTTGCTGGCTCCATTCACAACCATGGACAGGATATTATCGCCATACTGTGGTGACAGAGCAGAAGGTGATAATTACAAACGAAAAGTCCTAGCGACGGTGACACTACAAAAATGAATGGATGTACCAGGCTTGGAATTTTGTAATTTTAGGGTCAAGGCCATTTGGCCTTTGGTGTGACAAAAAATGTTGGGGCACAAAGGCCATCTTCCAGGGCTCAAAGGCCAATGAATGACTTGGAGCTTACAAATAAACATTCTTAACATTCTGATAAGAAAAAAAACATGCACGACATGCACGAATTACTCACTTTTTTAATATCATACTTTGAATAACTTATTTTAACTGATATGGAATTTGTTAAATTTCAGAAGTCAAACTGTTGGATACAGAAATAAAGTATTCTGTAAAGGGAAGCTCAAACATTCAACTGTTAGGTAAACAAACAAAACAACTTTGAGTGGAGGGGGATTAAATAATGCAATGCTGTGTGGGTGTGTGTGTGTGTGTGTGTGTGTGTGTGTGTGTGTGTGTGTGTGTGTGTGTGTGTGTGTGTGTGTGTGTGCATACTATACACACTGTACACTGACACTAGTGACAGTGAATGCAGACTAGGACAATATGAGTAAAATATGCGTTGTAACTGTGTGTCAATCACAGAACATTCATTCTCCCTTGTGGGGGGGAGGGGCTTAGGAGACCGTTTTGGGCTTTAGCAGAAAGGGGGGAGCGACTGAGAAGTTGTTGATGTTCAAATGTTTTGGCTAAGTCCTGGATCTTCCCAATCCTACCTGCAGCACCTTTAAATGAGCATTAGAGGTAGTGCTACATTGACTTAGGAAAATTAAGACCTGTTTAAAATTATTTAAGACCTAGAACACAATACTTTTAATTTAAGACTTTTTAAGGCCTACAATTTCGATTTTGAAATTTTAGACTTTTTGAGACTTTTTAAAACTCCACGGAAACCCTGATTAAAGTGTTCTCAGTTCTGCATTTCCGCTGATTTCACAATTATGCTAAAATACAACAATTTGCTTGTTGAATTTAAAACAAATAAGAGGAAATCCTTTATTAACATTCTTCTATTGAACAGATTGAAAATGGAATTGAAAATAAAAGGCACCCCTGTCATGGTGTTGGATATTGAAGTCCTCCTGTCTGCTTAATTATGCCTGTGTCACATGCTGCGTTCCAGACACAATTTTTAGCCCGTAAGTTAAGACTTCAAGTCACGACTCACAACTTGGTAGCGTTCCAGGCAAAGTCACCACAAACCCTTCTAGCTAGCGTTAGCTAGCGGCTACCTAACGTTGACGTTAGCTAGCGCTAGCTGATACTAACGATTTCTAGTCGGCGACATATTTTAGGCTTCATTTAATAAACATAACCTGTAGCAGTACACAATCGTATGTGTATTGTTTTGATTACAATGTGCGGAATTACTTTACATTGCCTATTTATATCTATTTATTTCTATTTCTCACTGTTAATCACCGGTGTCTGTACAGCATCAACAGGGGTCGCCATTGTTGTTTATGTGTGTGTGACGTCAAAAACTGTAACTGGGAGTACAACGATCTGGTATGAGTTCACGAATGGTAAGTTACGGGTTTGACTGCTGTTCCAGGGCACTTTCACGGGTAGAAGGTTGTGAAAACACGAGTTAACGTGGAGTCAGCAGAGTTATGCTGCCTTCCAGCATAACTCTGCTGTCATTTCAGACCCTGCCACTTCCGTCTGCCTGCCCTCCCATCACTTGATTCACTTCACCTGCTCATCCTCCCCATTCAACTGTTCCCCATTCACTCATTAGCTCCCTAGTATGTCAACTAGTCATTTCCACTAGCCCTCTGCCAGATTGTTTGTGCTTTTGCACTGGCTTTTCAGCGTCTTATTTGTTGATCTGCAACTAGTTTTTGACCCTGTTAATGCTTTTCAGACTTCACCTCAGCCATTCCCTTTTTTTGTACTTTTGCCTGCCTGGATGTTTGCTTCAAGTAAAATACATTTTGCTTCTACCTTTTTGCCTCGTGAGTTGTGCTTTTGATTTCCCTTGTCTCAGATCCCTGACAACCACTATAACAAGAATGACAGTTACATTTTAAAGTGCATTTTTCTACTGATAATTTCTTTGAGCGTCTTTCGCGATATGTGGCAGCCTTTGGCGATGGGGTTATTGCACCAGTTGATATCGTGATGACGACTAAAAAAAATACATATATTGTGCAGCCCTGACGCAGCCACACACAAACACACACACACAGTGCATGCAGTGATAATGAGACAAAGTGAAAACAGACGTTTATCCTGATTGAAGGTTGAGCTGAACTGTACTGAGTACTTAGTAGTCTGCTGGCATTCAGCACATGAACACACAACAGTCTAATCCACAAGCAGAGCATGAAGGCAGATTACCAGGGGCGATTCTAGGATCAGACCTTTAGGGGGGCTCAGCCCCTAATGAGAATGTGACACGGATATAGTGCCTTGCAAAAGTGTTTACCCCCCCCCCCCCCCTTCTAAATTAGTAATTTCATTATCCAATAATGTCTGAGCTAGCTACGGAACAACAACGTCAGCTAACATTTTCTGACACTATTAACACTATGATGGAACTAAACCTGACACTTCATAAGTCTCTGTAATAACGACCAATTTTACACAATGTTCTAAAATTCAGCAATTTTTGTTGCTTACGTTTCAATTTGGGTTCTTATCTGTGCCATGAAATAACCAACTTCTTCTCTGGGGACTACCAACGTTAAACTTCACAACCGCACTCCTGCTCTCCCTCTGACAGATTAGATAGAGACTCTATCTGGCACAACCACCTCCGATTGGTCAAAACTTTGTTTCTGTTGACCCTTTCCTTGACTGGGTTACAGGTGCATGGCATCGGCGACAGACACACAGGATATTAAACCTGTTTCAAGCCCTTTTAACCTGTAATTGTTTGACCTCTGTCACTAACAGACAAGTTCACAAACTCTGACTTGAAACACTAAAATTGATTTTTAAAAAAGGAAAGTATTTTTTTTTTCTTTTTAGGGGGGCTGAGATGAAATTTAAAAGGTTCTAAAATCACCAATGCAGATTACACTGGATGAGTGCTTGTTGTTAAGAGAATCAAACACTGATTGTGTAATTATTTTGCAAATACTTTATTACACGTTACACATAAGGGTCAAATGTGAAACAAGAAAATGAACCATAACCTGCAGTAATATGCTGCTTGATGTTTAAAAAAAATGTTTTACAGGAATTTTCCATCCTGAAACATGAATAATAACTGACTCATGACTTAGTCATTTTTGACTTTGCAGGCACTGCAGATGTGGCCTTGGATGTGGAAGGTCAAGGTCCAGTGCTGAAGGACGTGTGTATATGTGTGTGTGTGTGTGTGTGTGTGTGTGTGTGTGTGTGTGTGTGTGTGTGTGTGTGTGTGTGTGTGTGTGTGTGCAATGAATAATGAGCCTTATAATTAATTCCATTTTACCAAAAGACTAAGGCTACATCTACACTACGTTTTCATTTTGTGACAAAAACAATCTCTGTCCACACAAGGGTTTTAGCTCCAGTACCAGAACTAATCTCCGTCCATATTAACACGTCTGACAATGCATATCACGTGACCATTCACATATACTGGGCATGCTTGTGCTGGTGTAAACAGGAAGCAGATTGCCAAATGTTACTCTGTGGTGGAAAATCCTGGATGTAAAAGTTACAAATCCAGAAAAAATAAGACCAGAAATTTTTTAGCTTGGACCGACGACAAGGTTGAACTGTTACTGAAAGGTAGATAAGCCTACCTAACCGATAAAACTGACACTGACTGAACAATTTCCAAAGGTCTCCATTTGTGTCCATCCAGACTACAAAGCAACGCTGGAATTTTCAAACCAAAACGGTGGCAGTAGTGTTTCCAAATGTCTCAGTTTTAGGGCTTTGAAACACCATAGTATTGTGGACGCAAGGCGTAATTGAGCGAAAAATATTTGTTTTTAAACCAAAAGGTAGTAATGTTGATGTAGTCTAAGAGTCTACAGCATGCTAGCAGCTCTCGGAGGGTGTTCTTAGGCACAGTGGTGCTAAGATAGCTTAGCTAAATGCTAACATCAGCATGCTAACCAGGCCCCCAGGAAGTGCACGCAGTCTTGCACTCAATTCTGCCCATGGCCACTCGTGGTATTGATTATAGAGACACATAAAACTGTTGCTAGGCCACTTCCAACTGCAAACAAGGTCGGTTATGACTTTTTTTATTCAGAATTTTTAATCCATCGACTATATATTTAAAAAATAACTCTAGTCGAGAAACCTGTAACGTCACCACAATGTAAAGTCTATGAGCAGAAGGGGAACTCATGGAAGGGGCCGCGGGAGAAACCCTACTGTGCCAATTCAGTGGGCCGCATATCATGGGAGTAAACCCAGAAGTTTTTTGGCAAATGTGCCAAGCGAGCAACTCCATCGAACTGAATAGGCGCCATTTTCCGGGACACAGGATCCGGGACACAGTTAATATAATACATCCATGATGCTAACATGTTCACAATGGCAATGCTAAGATGCTTAAGTTTAGCAGGTATAATGTTAACTATGTTCACCATCTTAGTTTAGCGTGTTGGCATGCTAACATTTGTATTTGAAGCTATATAGAGATAGCATTGGACAAATGAAAACCTCAAGGTGGACAAAGATTAAGAGCTGAAATCATCAAAGTTATTACAATTCATCCTGTGGGGGGCATGAGTGTCTCCACTAAATTTCATGGCAACCCATCCAATTGTTCAGGATCATGAATGTCTGTACAAAATGTAATGGCAATACAATGGCTAAGAGCCATCGTATCCTGAAATAAATTCAAATTCAAATTCAAGAGATATTTTAGTCTGGACTGAAAAGTGGTGGACTGACCAATCAACTGACTGACAACACATCCCAGCAGCCATGCCACGTGTATTGCTTAAGACAAGGTTTATTTTTGCGTAGGATTTCCTTTTATAGCAATTTAATTATATCACACAATTACTTTGATTGGTGTTTGTTTAACTCAAGGAAGAGAGGTTTATTTTAGCACATAGTTGTGAGTGTGTTGCCAGTAATTTAGCATGTTCCTGGACGGAAGGTTATAAAGGTAAGCTGGCGTCAGCTATTGGCTTAATTCATCCATGTTTTCTAGCATTTAAAGAGTAAAACCGACTGATGCCACAATAGGAAATTGGAAGTTGGGGTCTTGGTAGAGGACGTAAAAAAGCACAAAAAGGTACAATGAGAGCCAGGGGGTCAGAGGATACATCCTCTGACAGCAGCACTGTCAGAGGATGTATCTAGTTGATATGATGTGGTGTCTTCTCTGTGTCTCCACATGTAGAGCCAGAGGATAAGTACACACACACACACACACACACACACACACACACACACACACACACACACACACACACACACATACCACATAGAGTATTGCATTTTTACAAGTTTTTGACTAACTACATTAATGCACACACAAATATCCAAATCTTGCTGATGTCACTGCTTCCTGGAGCAAAGGAGGGCAGGGTGCTCCGACCCATTTGTATCCTGCATTGACCTACTTCCTGACTCTCTTCCCCTGTGCTCTGCCTGTGCAACACACACTCTAATCCACACACTCTCTACTCACACTTAAGAGAGAGAGGGGTCACTAGCTAAGTGGGCCAATGCTTGCGTAACTGGCTTATTACACTGCAAATGTCTGGTCTGGAGCGGGATTGTGAGCAGATAGAGCCGTGTGTTAAGATTTCAATAGAAAATATAACAGGAATTTGCTTGCTCCAGCTGAATTTCAGCTGAACTGACCTATCCTGACCACAGATCTGATACAGTGTAAATCAGGAGGACCATAATTCAATCCACCATGGCAGGCTGTTACATTTCACTGTCCTTGCTTGACACTGGCTGATGATTTATGTGCAAACTCTTGCGGTCATATTGTGAACAATTACAATATGGGAACAGACACATTGGCCGAAAGGAAAATGTGATGACAGGCACATGTGGGTATTGGTTTGAACTTCCTTTAATAATCTTTACTGCACATAAAAAAAAATAATCCAAATTTGACATATGTAATCTAGGCCAATTGACCAAAATTCACATCAGTAACCTCGCATTCACCCTCTCTCACAACAGCTTCAGGGAACAAAAACACAGAGGTATTTTTCTTCAGCTGTTCTGGCAGTAAAACAGCCAACGCTGGAGGGTTTCCTGTGGGAGATTCTCTGGTGCTGACGCCTGTTGCTGACAATGACCCCTGTCTCTGTGTGATGACCCGGGCCACTTACTGGAACGTCTCACACTTGCAAGTCAGCACCAAAGATTTCTAATCATTAAGAAGGAACAAAAACAGGAGATGAACAAAATAAGAGGAATGCTTGATTTTTAAATCAATGGTAGTGTTTGAGGCTGGATTGTACTGTACTGGATGTTATATCAGAGATAATACCTGACAAGGGTTCCAATAAAGAGGGATTTTCTCTTTAAACTTCTCAGATGGTTTCATTTAAATAACTGTTAGAGGCCTAAAGTGGTCAAATGATCTAATATTCCCAGTCCCAGAAATACATTTGTTAAAGGAAGGTAAAGGATCTGAGTACTTTGTTCACTACTACTTTGTAGACAGCTCATAATTTACATTTTTTTCCGATCGCTATGACAATTTTTTTCAATACTTTTAACAACTTTCCTAAACTCTTAACGCACCAACACACCTACAACACACAATTGGCAAAACAGTTCATTTCATGCTCAAAATCACACATTGTAAACTAAACTCCAACACTAATTTTCAAAATACAATAATTCACTAACACGATACACTATGTCTACCAAAACAATGCAAACATGTCTCAAAATCAAATAATTCTTCCAAAAGACTATCACATGTTCTCTTCCAACTGGAACATTTAGTCAATCACTGCACAATGTCATACAAACACTAACATCTCATGGAATTACAGAAACTGCATTATTTTTAGGGTGTCAGGTCTGCCCTTATACAACAATATAATATAATAGTGATTGTAGTGACCATAGATTGTGTTTTACACTGCAGTTTCTTAATTTAGTAAATGCATGCATATTTTTTTCTTCAAGATTATTTTTTGGGCTTTTCCGCCTTTATTTGACAGGACAGCTAATTGAGAAAGGGCGGAGAGAGAGAGGGGGGGGGGGGGAACATGCAGGAAATCGTCACAGGTTGGATTCGAACCCTGGACCTCTGCGGCATAAACCTCCAAGTATATGTGCGCCTGCTCTACCCACTTAGCCAACCCGGCCACCGTTTTGTTTCTTTTGCTGCAGAAATTCAATACAAAAAAATGAATGACCCATCTCAGAGTAGTTTCATAGAATGTACAGTTTATGAAAAAAAGGAGACAGAGACAGAATTGTCCTGGTACTCCTCTTCCTCTCCCTCGTGAAGGCATTTTTCTTATTTTCTGTGTTCATCTACAGTATATTGTTCAAATAGGTCCTCTTTTACTGTACTACCATATGGCCATGAGGATGAAATAACCTCAACACCTGAGTGTGTTTCCTAGAAGGGAATCAGCTGTGATTGATCTATTATAATAATATAATAGCATTATAATAACTTCAATCAGCCGTTTCTCAATAAATGCATGTATAAAATGCAGGGGATATATTTGTGTTTCAATTTACAATATGATCAGCTGTTCACTTTGACTTTAGCCTATAAGTTAGGTTTAGAACATGATGTTATCTGTTCTGACATACAGAGTGAATATTTGTAAATTTGGCAGTAAAGATCCATTGTTTTGGTCTTGGTGGAGCTTGTGTGTAAAAGAAGTTCAAGCATTTTAAATGTGTGTTAACTGTATGCATTTTGTGTCAAAGCAACAAGAAATGTGTTAATTGTATAGCCTACACAGACGGATGTGCTAACTGTTTTAAGAGTTTAGGAAAGTTGTTAAAAGTATTGAAAAAAGTGTCATAGCGATCGTAAAAAAATGTAAGTCAACGTTTGACATGATGTGTTCAAAGTCTCCAGAGCAATTCAGTTAAAGTCAAAGAAATATCTTAAGGCAGGTTGAACATTTATGATGAACTTTGGCTCTGTGTCTCCTTCCTGCACTGTTAAATCTAGGTATGTGCATGCATGGACTCACATGAACTCTTTTGACTTGTTTACCCTGTATGAACGCTGCAGTGTGATTTTACTGTAAAGCATGCCTTTGGTTTTACTGCCATCTAGTGTTTAGACTGCGGAACTGCAAGCTGCCGTATTTTAATATTTAAAAAAGTATTAACTTCCGACTTTAAATTGATGCCATCTGGTGAAGGTTGGATGCACTGCAATTTAGGAAACATGCAAAAAAAAAGGTGCAATACATAATGGAAGTAAAAGTCCTGCATTAAACATTTTACTTAAAAGTACAAAATATACCTCAATTATTAAAAATAAAAAATACTCATTCCAGAATTTTTGCTTACTGTTCTGTTTGTAGTACTGTATTCCCTAAATGCATCAAGATATCCTAATTCTAATTTTAACACATGTAGAGCAACAACCTGCCCACTGTCATGCCAAAATGTGGAATCAATCAGCGCTTGCATTATGAAATTACTTGAGTTTAAATGTATCATCTCCCATTCATCCTGCCTTTATTTTGCACTTCTTTATTTCTAATAGGAGGTGTCACGATATCGGTCAGTGTACCCACTTTTGCAGTAAAATATTTTTATACAATAATGAATTTCATATGTGGGAGGCCCTAAGACAATATGAAAGACATTGTTGTGCTTTGTTCTACTTCCGTTAGGGGTATCCTACACTTCCCATGATGCATCTCAATAGCACCCTTTTCATTAAACCCTCCCTGCCTGGAAGCACAAGCCCATGTCTTTCAAACTCCACACCTCAGTCTGAAGTGCAGGCCTGATTGTAACGTTGTAGTCGCCAAGCCCTCAATGAACAACACCTTGATGACATCACCAACTGTTTGTGCTCAGCCAGGTTGGGTAATTACATACGCAGTGATGATGCAGGTGCAGAATCAACCGCTTTAAGAACTCCTTTGTCCCTCTATCCATCAAAGCCCTGAATGGCAAGCCAGCCTAACCCCTGAAATGCTGCTTTTATCTTAAACACACACCTGTACACAATATTTTCTTTCACCAGGAGTTTATGTTGATAAGGCGACTTACCCTTGCTGCACATAGTATGACGACTATTATGATGTGTTGTACAATGGGCAGTGTGCATTGTTGTTGGCTAGCGGCAGTCTCTGCATGCAACATGAGCATGTCCGTGCAGAGTGATGCAACAGCCTGTGTCTGTGTACTTTCTGTACAGTACCAGTCCAAAGTTTTAGTGAATAAGAAAGCGTGTCCAAGCTTTTGACTTGTACTGTACAGAAAGTACACAGGCACAGGCTATTGCATCACTCTGCATGGACATGGTCATGTTGCATTTGCTTCCATAACACGTCTTCTTTCGAACTAGTGGGAAAAAAAAACAACCAAAATATACATTTAGGTGTTTATTTTACTAGACCTTGTCTATTTGCATCGGTAGATTTGTCCTAAATTCATCAAAAGTTACCTTTAGATAATGCCTTGTTTACATATATAAACATCAAATTTCAGAAAATATGCGATACAAAAAATGTATTGTGTTAATGCAGGTAATCAACTGAAGTTTAACAGTGATATCCATTGGATAAACATTATTGGCCCTGACAATCCATATCTCTTCTGCCTTTATTTTGATAGGACAGCTAGGTGAGAGAGAGAGAGAGAGAAGACATGCAGTAAATTGTCAGGTCGGATTGGAACCCTAGGACCTCTGCGTCGAGGCATAAATCTCCAAGTATATGTGCGCCTGCTCTACCCACTGAACCAACCCGGCCACTAAAGGCCACTTTCTTAAAATATGTTTTGTTCTCATACTCTGAGCCAGAAATCTCCATTTCATTAGCAATTACATACACTAAACATTACATTTTCATTGCTATCTATATCCTGAAGGTTTGAACTGAGGGGTTTGTTCATATATAATTCATAGCCAGATCTATAAAACAACGTATTCCTAAAAACATGGCACTCTTTTGTTTTTGGCTGTAGACGTTTAAGAAGTGATACAAAGATATCCAAAATTTAAAAACCTTTGATAATGTGTTAATATAATGAAATACTTTTTTTTTTTTTTTTTAAACCTGGCTTTATCCAATCTAAAAAGAATATCTATTACACACACACACACACACACACACACACACACACACACACACACACACACACACACACACACACACACACACACACACACACACACACACACACACACACACACACACACACACACACACACACACACACACACACACACACACACACACACACACACACACACACACACACACACACACACACACACACACACACACACACACACACACACACACACACACACACACACACACACACACACACACACACACACACACACACACAATAATTGTCTTAACGTAAGTTATCAACTGGGGAGATTTCATGGTGATATCTATGACTTAAATGTTTTACACTATTCACCTCCAATGTGTCCCCTTGTGCAATGTTACTGTTATTAAAACTGAGCATGTGGTTATGTTAAAATTATGTGTTTATTTACATTTTTTTTACATTTATTTAAGTGTTTTGAGTGTTTATTTGAGAGCAGCACTCCATTTAAAACAGAATCATCATGATATCAAAAACTGATAAGAAACATGGTCTTCATTAATCCTTTTGGAACCACTGGCATTGGTAATAGAGGCAAATAACACCAAACGCCACTAGAGATAAAACAAAGACATTTGTAACAGCAGGAGGAATCCAATTGTCCATTTAGGTGTTTTTCTTTGTTGAAAGCCCAGCAGGTAGGAGTGTAACATTCTCAGACGAGGAGAGGATTGTCCAGCACAGCCACGCCCACTGCTACGCCTCCGTCCGAGTGTTCGGAACTCTTGGTCCTCAGCAGGTGACCCACACACTCGTTCATCACCATGTCTTTACCTTGCCTAGAGAGGTGACAGAGATATTGCACATCAAATGTGTCACAGTGCCGAACTGGCCTGCATGTGCAAAACATCAACAGCACACACAGCGTGCCGTTTTGCGGAAAGTAAACGGAAGTCGGCGTTTACGCTTTTGTTCACAAGTTGATGTGCAGTCAGTGGAAGCCAGCGAAATTGGCAAGCAGATGACGACGACGAGGAGGAGAAAGAGAGGCAAGTCTTTGATTACGGCTGTTTGTGAAGCAATGGCTGGTGTGGTACATCAGGAGTCGGAGCCGGGAATCTGACGTGTATCTGATTAAGGACCGCATATAAAAGTGGCTGAGCAGGTAGTGTACAATGGGTTTATCAAAGCTTGTTGGCGGAAAACAGCTGTGTGCTGGAAAAGACGCTGATGAGAGTGGTGAGAGTGAATCAAAACAGTACATTTGGGGGCCAGGCAGCTAAACAAAGTGCTGGAAAACACCAGACTGCTCTGTAGAGCTGAGAAGAGCTGCCGAGTCTCCGTGGGTTTGTCACTAAAAGCAACATGTTTCACATTACACATACTCGGTTGCACTAGAAATGCTGTTCCTTTATAATTAGGGCTGTCAAAATAACGCGTTAATTTCGATTAATTAATATATATATATATATATAAACACACACACACACACACACACACACACACACACACACACACACACACACACACACACACACACACACACACACACACACACACACACACACACACACACACACACACACACACACACACACACACACACACACACACACACACACACACACACACACACACACACACACACACAAATTAATAAACAAGCCGTTCTTTAATGTCTTTTCTTTTTTTACTTTCTTAAAAAGTATCAGTTCAGGCACCGTTAATTATGTATGCGATTAATCACCGAGTATGTAATTAATTAGATTAAATTTTTTAATCGATTGACAGCCCTATTTATAATATATCGCAATGGTTCTCAAAGTGGGGTCCGGGGACCCCCAGGGGTCCTTGAGGGGATTCCAGGGGGGTCCCCAGCAAAAAAGTGAAAACAATTTTTAGCACTATAATTCCATCCATAAGTAACACAATGACAGAATGTATGAGTGAAGTACTACGTCAATGTAATGTAATGACTATTTTGGTCATAGCTTTTATAGACTCTCTGTAATAAAACATCTACAAGCAAAAATCCTAACCGATGGGAACCCTGGGACAAATGGTGGTCCGTGGTCTAGGTTTTTTTTTTCATTGTGACAAAAAGTTTGAGAACCACTGGTATAATGCCCTCACATACCTGACATATGTTCCAAACACGCCCAGTTCACTGAGACAGTTGCTGATTTTGAGAGGACAGTCTCGTCTCAGCAGGTAGTTCTGTACAGGGGTGGGATGGATTTTATCCATCAGAATATAGGCCATCCTCTCTGTACTCTCCTTCACTCCCTGCAGGACCTGGCAGATCTCTGAGCCATAGATGTTGTTACCTAGAAACATGATCACAGATTTGAAAGTAAAAAAGGGTTAGGTTTGTGTGATGTCCTGTTATGTTCCTAAACCCCCCCCCCCCCCCAACAAAGCACAAGTAGACTTTATATTTCAAAATGAATGTTTTCCATCAGATTGTTTATAGATCTTGACGGTTCCGACTGCACTTGAAGGCTACTTTTTTCACAGGAGAGAGAGAGAGAGAGAAAGAAAAGAGACATAGCGAGTGCTTTGTTCTCGCAAGAAACATTCAGCTATTACACAAACTCCCAGGCAGTTCAGTTCTTGTGTTTTTTTTACCCTCATAGTGTTTTAAAACTTTCCTGTGGCAGCAATAAAGGCAGTGATGTTTCCTGTTTACTGTACGGGACTCTCACACAGCCTCAAACCAGAGCTCAAAACACACCAACCAGTCTGATCGCCGCTTACATGATGGGCCACCGCAGCGTGACGTGGGGTTGCGTTTCTCCAAAAGTTGAGTTGGTCTCAACTTTTCGCCGCAGGCCCGCTGCAGATTTTTGAGTGTCCCCCCCCCCCCCCCTGCAGCAACCTCCGCCGCAGCCTAAACGCACTACCCCCATTCAAAATGACTGGAAAGACCTGGGTTTTTGCGTGAACGCAGCCTTACGTTTTATATATATATATATATATATATATATATATATATATATATATATATATATATATATATATATATATGTGTTTTAGTAGTAGTAGCATTGTAGTAACGTTAGCATTGTAGCAATGACAATTAGCTTGTTGCTAGTAATTTAATGTTATTCAAACTAAACTTTTTAAGCAGCAAAGTGTGTGACTGAAGTAGAAAACGTACCAGTACAGTACAGTTGTGTTAGGCCAGATATAAAATCATAGAAAACGTATATATCAACACCAACAACTCATGGTCTGCAAAATGTGTACACTGTCGGCATCATGTTGTGGTGACACAATTCCTGTGGAAACCCAGCGTTTTGCTCTTCGCAGTAGTAACTGTGGTGGTATACGCTACCACGGAGTTACTAACATTTCAAACTCTCCTGGTTTAAGAAATGCTGATCAATGTGGTAGTGCTTTAAGGACTTGCTGCATGGGGAAATGTATTTTGTAAGATGTTTCTTGCATCGTACCTCCTCCCTCACGCTGAGGCTTCAGAACAAACCGGTCCGGTGCTGCCAACGCCATTGCTACCGTTTTTTCACCCTCTGGTCCCTAAAAGACAACAACAACAACAACAACAACAAAAAAGAAATGAAACCAGAAACTGTACAGTTTCAGTGCAAAAATGTATACCTAATAGAGCCAAGGTCATGTTGTAGGCTAAAGCCTGTTTTACAGTTCTGCGGAGGCTCCACGCAGAGCTTTTGCCGTAGCCTACGTAAGTGGCCTGATGTTTATACTTGTGCGCTGGTGTGTGCGTCGAGCCGGCATGTGTGTGTGTGTGTGTGTGTGTGTGTGTGTGTGTGTGTGTGTGTGTGTGTGTGTGTGTGTGTGAGATAGAGCGAGGGAGAAGTGAGAGAGTGATGGCGATTAACTTCGAGAGAGTCTAGAGTCGTAGCAAGAGAAACAAAGTGTCTCCTCTGTGTTTTCTGACCACGGTGGGAAATCTGGAGCAGGAAAAGTTAACCCTCTCCTTGATTTCATGTTGTTTATGGAGAAGGAGAAGCAGGAAATGAGTCGGGGGGGAAATGCAACGCTACCCAGCCACGGCCGAGCGCAGGGTTCGTACACCTTTTCCAAGGTCAAATTCAAGCACTTTCAAGGTCCATTTTAAAGCTTTCAGCACCTTACACCATGTGAATTACATACCAATACATAGTCAACATTATTATTTAGTGTTTTTTTTCACATTAAAAGAGATAATGCTATAAACAGCCAACATTGTGTTTCGTAACAGCAGAAGGATCAGATATTTAAGTTTTATTTTTCAAAATGTATCACTGTCACTGTCTATCACTTGCTATCTAACCTGCCTGAGTCAATGTAAAAACTGAGCACTGAGTGGGAGGATCTGAGCCAAATGACATGCAGCTGGGTCATTCTGCGTCAAATCAGACACAATCCAGGAAAACAGTTGCTGCACCCTCTTAAATTTTGCTCAAAGTTTATGCTGCCCTTAATGTCAGTCTTTTCACACTTTTTTTCCAAATCTAGGGCATGCCGTACAAACTTGTAATGGTTCATTCATTTCTGTGTAAGGGCCGCACATGCTTCACGTAAAAAATATAAATAGAGGACTGTCCTATTTTTACACTTGTAGAGTGGATCTCTGTGGAGCATACGCACCACTATCGTGCCCGGTGTAGCCAGATTCATTGATTATAGTGGAAGCGTAGTGTTGGAATGTCTGCTCTGCATACGTTATGCGTGCAATGTAGCCAGCCCGTAAGGCGACCATCAGAAGACGGTGCCCAGACACTGACAGTTGGGACAGTCTCGTGATTAGGGCTGGGTAATAAGTTCAATACGTTTTAGGCACAGACCGAATTGCCTCTAAAGTATTGAGTATCGAAAAATGCCTTGTCATTCAATACCCAATTTCAATACCTAAGGAGCCAATTTCATCGGAGTCAGTGAGCCAATGAGCATGCAGCATGCTTCTACCAAGATCTAATGATGTTGGCGATTGGCTGTCTAACGTTACACAATGGAAAAACTCTCTACGCACAGAGACAGGGCTCACGTAGTAGGAGCTGGAAAATAACTAAAAATATTTGTGCCTTAATGTGTAATGTTGTAATTTATTTTTGTTAAAATGGATTTTATAAAATTGGTATGGAAAAAAAAGTATCTTTTAGGAACTGGTATCAAAGTCACTGTATTGGTATCAGTACCAGTATCGAACATTTCTGAGCAATACCCAACCCTATATGTGAAAAAATTTAGTAATTATATCTCATGCATTTACAAGAAGTACTTCCCAGCTCCCTGAACATGAGTAAATTCAACATAAAAACGTGCAACCTTTTTTTTTATTAAACTCCTCAATAAAAACAAAGAAACAACTGTGTAGCATGTGTTATTTTCTCACCATGTCTAGAGTGTAGAGGCCAGCGAACGTTGCTCTGATCTGCTCCACTACTTGGGGCTGGTCGGGGAAGAACTTCTCCAGAACTCCAGGGCTGGCGAGCACCTGCTGGACCTTCTTGGTTCCAGCCAGGTGAGTGCTGATGTCTGGACATTTCACAGCCAGAGAGCGCTCCATCAGAAGACGAGCATCCCACGTCTACAATTCAAAAACCACTCATGTTTTTCTCTCCTTTAGGCAAGAATTCCTACACACCTAGTACATTTAACTAACCAGTGGGTCAGCACAACTGGATTCACACCTGCC
The DNA here is from genome assembly GCA_023566125.1 of Zingel zingel. Lineage (NCBI taxonomy): Eukaryota > Metazoa > Chordata > Actinopteri > Perciformes > Percidae > Zingel > Zingel zingel. The sequence goes on from CM042318.1 coordinate 7,318,486, forward strand.
TTGATACATTACAATGCAAGGCAATAGTGTGCCCTAATGATACAGTGCAATGCACTTAATCTCTACTTTACACTAGTGCTGTACAATTTGGGGAAAAAAAAAAATCTAATTGCGATTTTCCTTCCAGATATTATGATTACGATTTGATTTGCGATCATTTATTTTTTTAGACTACATATTGCACCTTCTACAATCATGTTAAATTAAATAATAAAAAATAAATGAACTGAAGATTTCTGTAATCAATCTGTGATATATAACTTTATTCCAGCATTTATCTTATGAAAAAACAGTAAATATAATAATGAAATGAGGAATAAAAAATGTTAAATCAAATGTTACAAACATTCAACTAAATATTTCACATTTGATTAAGCACGGTCTTCGCGATAAGCTAACCGCATTGCGGTTTCGATTTGAAAACAATTAATTGTTCAGCCCTTCTTTCACAAAATTAGCTTAGTGACTATAAAAACATATTTTTTGGAATCACATTTTTGCGTCCATTGCAATTGGTTAGCTAGATATTAGTCTCGCTTTGACCAGACCTTCATCCAAAGCGCGCTGGAGGAGAGTCTGACTACTCCACAGAACGTTTGGGGATGGGAGAAAAACGTGCTCTGGTTTATTGGCATTTCTTTAAACCAATCACAATCGTCTTGAGCGGTGCTAAGCACCGGAGAAAAGCCGCGGTGCCGCTGCAAAATAGGCTCGCAAGGAACTTGTTTTGGTGGAACGTGTGGATGTTTAAAAGTTGTTTTAGTCATGCGACAGAAAACTCAGATTGGACAGATAGTCTAGCTAGCTGTCCGGATTTACCCTGCAGAGATCTGAGAAGAGGTTAACCATAGTCTTCATAAATCAACCAGAGATTAAAATGCCCACACAAAGGAAGCCCAAGGTAACAGAAATCCGGCTTAAATGAGTGAAATCCGGCAGATTTCCCGGCGGCAACGGAGCAATCCCGGAAGTGGAACGTCGTGGATATAGACTAGCTAGATATCCCACAAGCACTACATATTGTCACACGTGTCAGGTTTTCACCACAACTTGTAGCCTGTGTTCAGACCAACATTAGCACGGTGTGAAAACACACTCTGCTGACATAGCAGCGGTGCTAGCACAGAGAGCTCATGCAAAATAAATGAAAGGACAAAAAAGTCTGAATGCAAAGCAACATCATCTGGCAAGGCGCTGCCTTCTGGGAGATTACTTAGTATCACAAATCCTGTACACTACTGTGTAAACCTCGCAATTGTTGTGACAAACAATGAAATGATTGTTTCCATGTTAACACTATAACAAACTGCTGTGCAGTGTTTTGGCATCCGATAAGCCTTCAGCCTTATGGTTAAGGATAAAGGCTGTTGTATGCTGTACAGATGGTAAAGCCCCCTTTGAGGCAATTTTGTGATTAGTGATATTGGGCTACATGAATAAAATGGACTTTAAGGAGCTCTAGGTAGGATTGGGAAGATCCCGGACTTAGCCAAAAAAATTGAACATCAACAACTTCTCAGTCCCTCCCCACTTTCTGCTAAAGCCCAAAACGTTCTCCTAAGCTCCTCCCCCCCACAAGGGAGAATGAACATGTGTGTATGAGCAGTGATTGACACGCAGTTAGACACCCCCCCTGGCCCTGATTGGTGCATCTGAACAGGGAGCTGTGGATTTTTGCAAATCGCAATACAGGCTGTAGGTGGTGCCAGAGGAGCCGGATTTCTTTTTAAATGACCTGCTTCATGTAGTTCTACTGGAACATAGGGTCAGTTTCATCAAATATGACAGAAAGTTAGCTGCATAAGGCTTATCTACTGCACCAGTGACTTAAGATACTACAGCTGTACTTCCTGAATCATATTTAATTATCTCGCCTGAACCTGAAACAACACAACTCAACCAACGCCACCACTTCTATTTTAACACAGGGCTGTTTTCAGACTGAATGTCCACTTTGAGTATTTAATGTTTTCTTTTTTGGGGGGGGGCACATTGGGCAGCAGAGCATAAAGAAGGGGGGCAGGGAACATGTGAACCTGTGCTGACCACAGTGACAGAAGAATGAAGTAGAGCACTCGACGCACGGAAAGCAGAAAGCTGCTAAAAACATGGTTTTAAAGTCTGTTCACCAAGCAGCAGTCAGAATAAAATCCCCCCTTCCTATACCTTTAACTGAGTTGTGATTTGCTCCCAGCTCTTTTAGCTAGAGATGTACCAATCAAGTTTTTACTCCTGTTCTCAAACAGAGTAATCTGACTATTTGTAGCTCTGGTGAGATATTTATACTGCTCATAATGCAGCTGCACAGTTCACACATCAGGTTCAGCAGGATGTGCATGGAAACTGAATAGCTCTGCAATATTAATATTAAATATTAAAATTGCCTGCAAAAACATAACACAATTATGTGATTATTCTTTAAATTAGTCTTTAAATCCCAACAAGAGAAATGATTATTTTGCCACTTAGGGCATGAATTGTAAGAATAATGTGTGGCAGCACAGAAGAAGAAAAAAAAAAAGTTGTGTCTGTCTCTTTGGAAAACCTACAAGGACTCAACAAAGGTTTCAACTCCTCATGTCCATTCCCAACTAAACTCTTAAAGGTGGTATTGTCTGCATGAAACATAATTTTCTATGCTGACTGCACTTCACATAGTCAAACTAACTAAAACTAGGAAGACTAGGAATAAAGATTTAAGTGAAGACCTTTTCAGAAATGTAGTTCTCAGGCATGTAGCCATTCCTGAAGTACACCACTGCTACCTCTTGGTCATCACTGAAAAGAGAGTCATATAAATGCACATTAAGTACAACTGATCATAATTATATCAGATATTATACCTATGTATAACATATAGCTTTAATGTATGAATACTACATTGTATAGCATGCAATTATTTAGATTTAACTGACAGAAACTGACTTACACAAACAGCCTCTTGTCCTGATCGAGGGACCCTGTTTTAGTAACATCGTCGAACCGCTTTCTCATTGTGCTTATGTTTCTGAAACACAAAAGGCGCCATTTTTCACACCATTCAAAAATGCAAAAGGAGGCATTACAAGATAACGCAAATTAAATGAGATTCAACATACTGTACTTAGAGAGCTGGGCAATATATCAATATTATATTGATATTGTGATTTGAGACTAGATATCGTCTTAGATTTTGGATATCGTAATATCGTGATATGGCATAAGTGTTGTCTTTTCCTGGTTTTAAAGGCTGCATTACAGTAAAGTGATGTAATTTTCTCAACTTACCAGACTGTTGTAACTGTTCTATTATTTGCCTTTACCCACTTAGTCATTATATCCACATGACTGATGATTATTAATCAGAAATCTAATTTTGTTAATATTTTGTGAAAACACCAATAGTCAACCCTACAATATCGTTGTGGTATTGATATCGAGGTATTTGATGAAAAATATTGTGATATTTGATTTTCAATATTCACAATGTTGGCTAAATCTAATGGGGAATGGCTCCTTCGGTACTCACGCATACCTCTTCCACAGTTCGTTCTCAATGTATCGTTGATCAAAGATGTTCCTTTGGAACTCTTCCACCAGGAACATGACGACTGCTCTGTAATGACAACAATTGCTCCTGTAAAACACGCTCATTGCTACCTTTAATCATTATTCTGGACATTTGGTTACTCTTAATAGGCCACAGATCTTACTGGCAATTGTTTTGATCAACTACTTTCTACCAATAGTAAACACAACTGATTTTACAATACTTATTACATTGCACTCCTAATCAACTCAAAACCAGGCCTTGAAGTTGAATCAGCCTGGTATTATGTGTGATCATCAGTGACATATCAATCAAACAAGCAATCGGTCAACGGTATGAGGTACAATCCCAGTGAAATGTTATCACATCCGCTCCTTCAACTTGTGCACGATTCATCATAAAGCAGAATGTGGCCGTCAAATTTGCACACAGAAAAGGAAAGGAGTCACCCGGTTGAATGGCACCAGCACTCCAAGTCTCAGCGAAAGGACACCACAGCTCCCGTCACCCTGCTGGAAACCAACAAAGGCCACACAGCTCACCGTGCGATGCCTGCACACTGGCTAGCAGGATGCCTAGCAGAGAAGTCGCAGTCTGTGTTTAATTATTTCACGCTTGCCTCGGTGCCCCCTCTGATTTAAAGATGGAGATGGATGCAGAGATGGTCTTGCTTGTCCGCATAGTTGGGTTCATAGCTGATAGCCATCTTCACCTTTAACTTTGTGTTTACTCTTGATGTTTACATTTGAAAACTCTGACCGGCCAGGCTAGCAGTGTCAGAAGGAGACTGGGGAGTTGACTTCCCGATCCCGATGAGCGACTCGTAGTCATGAGATGGCAGCAGAGCTGGTCTTGCTAGCTTGAGCTCATCTGCTCCACCTTTCCTCTGTGTTTATTCTGATGACTTGAAAACTTGAGCCAGCTAGCTAGCTAGCCCAGGCTAGCAGAGTTGGCAGGAGATGAGCAGAGTCGACAGGAGCGTGACAAGTTGATTTCACGATCCTAATGAGCAACTCATTGCCGCATGCCATCACCGTCCAACGGCAAACACATAAAGCACAACTGATATTTGTGAAATGGACAATTTAGCATAAATGTTTCAAAGCTGAGGGAGAGGCGACCAACTACATAATGCCACGCATATCATTCCAGCAGTAAGGGGTATACCAACACCAGCAGAGATCTTATTCCACTCGAAAGACTTGATCCACCATTAGTTTATGGTATGATGCCGCTGGTATTTAAGTAGCAGAGTTTGCATATTCCACCAGAGGATGTTTTTCCTCTAGACTCTTTGTAAGGGGAATTGGTTTATCCAGCACTTGATGTTAACCTTTGTGTTGTCATCACCGTTGTCCACAAAATTGAAAAATGCACTTGGTTTGGAACTTTTTTCGACTTTTGACGCTTTTTTTAAATGTTTGTATCCCTCTTTTTAATGCTTTTTTTTTAAATTCATGGTCAATAAACCTAATAAAATGACATTATACTTAATTTTTAAGTTTGAAAAAAAAGCTGAGATTATGAATTATTTTGACTAATACAATAGTTGAGATCAGAGGATGTTGAGTGAATCACAAACTGGTTTATGTCAAAGTTTGGTCGGGTCGCTGTTTTGAAACCATTTAAACATTTTTTTTTCAAAAGCCATGAAATTAAATAAAACCAAAATTCAATGGAAGTAATCAATAATTTTACCTGTGAAGAACATGGGTGCGTGAATGTACATGTTGTATGGATTCCATACAATGTACATGCATGCATCAAAGTTATTTTGGGGCAATTTGGTTGTAAGAAACCCATATTTATGATATAAAAACTTTGAAAATGGGTCAAATTTGACCTGAGGACAACACAAGGGTTAAGCTAAGTAAATTGAACAGTTAGTAAGTAAGTCAGGACATCCATTAGGCGAGGACATGTAGTTTTAAAAGGGCAGAGTTCAGTGGATGTTCTTCATTCCTACCTCTCTGATCCATAGAGCTCCCAGGCTTTGGCAACAGCTTTGGCCAGACCAGCTGCAGGGTTGTTGTCGAGGATCCGCCGGCTCTCCTCCAGTTGCCCAGCCACCTTAAGGACGTGTCTGTCGAGCGAAATGAATAATACTTATGGCATTGTTAATCACTGCATATTATATATTATTTCTTTCTGACTGCACTTTTAATCATTTCATTAAAACCAAAATAACTGATTACTCTGATATTTACTTAAACCAACAACACACTCTAGATTGTCTAGGCAAAATCTTTTTAACACAGGAAATGTATCTGCCTTAAAGGGTTCAGTAGGTAACTTTTATACTTTTATTTTTGTCATGTCTGCTGCTTTCACTGTTTCACTATATTTCACACATTAGGATCACACATTTTCATCACCAGCTATATTAATTATGTATTATTATGTATAATTTATTAATCCCTCACTCTGTTCACACAGGCCTGAATTACACACACATGCTCAGTACACCTATACATGCACTAATGGAGAGATGTCAGAGAGAGGGAGCTGCCCATGGAAAGGCACCCGAGCAGTTCCCTTGCTCAAGAGCACCTTGGCAGTGCCCAGGTGAACTGGCACCTCTCCAGCTACCAGTCCACCACCATACTTTGGTCTGTATGGGGACTTGAACCAACACCCCTCCGGTTCCCAACCCAACTCCTTAGTGACTGAGCTACTGCCACACCCAAAGAAAATGTGATCATTCATTTTAGTTGCCCCACTAACCTAATTATTTTCATCACAATTCAACATACAATATGTACTTTTCTGTTGGAAGGGGGTGTCCGTAGGGGTCTCCCAATCGAAACACAGACTCTTTGATGACGTTGTGAAGTTGCGTGGGATCATGGGAGTTGTTGTCTTCATTGTTCAACAACCAACATTGCCGAGTCTATAGGTGATATGCCAATGACCGACTTACCGGTGTACATCTGGCGTGCGTGAAGAGAGACCTCCGAAACTGGCAGCAAAGGTGTTGATTTCTATTTGCTTCAAAGACGACGAGCCATCATCTCCCTGGTCCAGCATGTAGTCGGACCGATTGAGACCCAACACAATAGACTGGAAAGAAGGCAAAGAATCACCATTTAGACTTCTTGGATCACTAAAAGCTTATGATCAAGGCAGAAACTTAATCGACTCGAAGGAGAGAGAATTAATCCCAATCATTTCTTATAACTTTTCAAGCAAAAGTACCAAACTGTACCTAGTTTCAGCTTCTCAGTTGGAAGCATTTTCTGGTTTTCTTTGTCTTATGCTATAGTAAATTTAGAATTTTGGGGTTTTGGCAGTTTATCGGACCAAACAAACTAAAGAAATCCCCTTGGGCTTTGGGTTATTTTAAAGGGCATTTTCTCTATTTTCAGACATTTTATAGAGTACTGCAGGAAGAGTCCCAAAACCCAGAAACGAGTTAGTATTTTTGCACTTCCAGTTCCCTTGTCTCAAAGTTAATGTTTTTTTTGAATGGGTTCTTGGTTATATGGCTGAAATAAGGTCTGTGGTTAACACAAGCTTAGCCTGGCTTACCGGGTGCATGGTGCTGGGATAAAGGAGACGCAGCGGATGTCAGGCCCCTTCCGGCATTTCCGCTATCTATTTTGCAAAGACACCATTGCTGCACCCGGGGCTATGCACCACCAAAGACGATTGTGATTATTTAAAGAAAAACAAACAAGCCAGAGTTTTTTCCCCCTGAACCCAGAATGGATAAGCAGTTTAGGCAGACACAAGCTTAAGAGATTTTCATGTTTTGTTCTACGACATAAAGTACCCCACTTGTGAATTTCTTTTAAAAAAGGCGGTTGCTGACAAGTGGCTAAATGAGTCTACAAATGGCATTATGCCAACACGCAAAATCAGTTTTAGGATTAAAGTGGCAACAGAAAAGAATAAGTCATATTCAACAACTGTCACATTAAATCAGGAAGATTATGAACTCCTAATAAACTGGTTCATAACTAGTAAACTATATAAAATGCTATACAATGTCCATCCAAGTAAGTAGGTAGGTATGTTCATATCTAAATTCAGATTTCAGTGTTTCCCACAGATTAGAAAGCAATTTGTGGCGGGGGGTTGGGGGGGGGGGGGGGGGGGCGTCACCCCGTATCACCGGGTACTTATCGTGCTGTTGGATGCTCTCCTCCTCTCCTACTTCAATGCCTAAAGAATCTCTTTCTCTCCCTGACCCTGTCTTTCACTGGTTGAAGCCTGAAAATATTGTAAACAAATTAATAACGTAACTAATTACACTGGTCGGACTGTTCAGCTCTGTTTCAGACTGATACCTCCGGTTCAGGCTGGTTCTCATCCTCAACACGTGCCTTTTTCAGTCGCGAAAAATACTTTTCAATACTCATCTGGATTTAAGCAGCAAACATTCAGTGTAAGAGTAAAAAATGACATAACATTATTTATAATAAGTTTATTTGATTCACAGCTGCTACATACAGTGTTATGACCTCAACAACCCAACTGCATTTTACCGCAAACTTGCCACTAGTTAACTTTCTAAAGCAGGCACAATCGCTTGTTTGCTAAGAGTCGGGTCGGGAATTTCGCCAGCCGTCTTCTCTCCTTTATGGAGTGTATAAATGGAGTGTATGTGAGCGAGACGCAAGTGACAGAGAGACAGAGGAGAGCAGGGAGAGGAAATCCAGCGGAACGTGTTTTAAATAGTGTTTAAAAAAAAAATGTAATAACGAATGCAATGTGCGGCAGCCGGTATTGATAGTGAGGCGCACCGCCACACATTAGTCTATGTGTGGGAAAAACTGGATTTAGACAGCTATTGAATGATCAGCCTTTCTGAAGATGAAGGACCGCTACGGTATCTGACAAGGCCTCCTTTCATGTATTGAAAGTCCAAGGGTAGTTGGTTTATGCAGACTCGTTGTGTCTAATGTGTAATGTGTAATTGCATTGCTGAACATTAAGGCTAAAATACCATAGCAAGACCTTCAGTGTTTAACTGGCTTGGTAAAAAATTAAAATAAAAGAACACTTTACAATAGCAGACAGCATAACTATTCATCTTGAAACATAATCAAGACATCATATATGTTATTTGTCTCGCAAGCAACATCGTATTTTGTGGCTAGACGACATACCTGAGACCTTCCTTCTTTTAGGATTTGTTGGTGGATCCTGAAAAGCCTTGCAGTGAAATCATCCACCGCAATGGTGCTATAAACAAAGAATGTCACCCTGTTAAAATCCTGAAACTATTTAATCAAAATGTTACATTAGTTGTCACAGATTCACCCACATAATTATATAGAAGTATAATATTGGCATGCTGTGCTGCTACTTGAAACTACACAGCATAACCACATTTCCAAGCTACCGTTCGCCATAATTATTATTGGCTCATATCCTACCTAGCCAGAGCCTCTTCCAGAAAGTCTGGATCCTGGCTGATCTTGTCCACCAGTGTATTGTAGTGTGTTTGCACTGCCAGGGCCTGGAAGAACACAGCCTTAGGCACAGGTGTGGGGAAGAGTGTGAATGGAGCGAACGTCACCAACTGAAAAACAAGTTGTAAAATGTAAGAAAAGAATGCTGACTTCAAAAAACTATTCATCACAAAACACAAGCACTGGGCATGGCATGTGAGGAATGAAAACAAGCACTTGAGCTAAGAATTCCTGTAACTGCAAACACAGGCTTAATAAAGCTCTGTGCCAAATCCTGTACGACAAAGCGGAACAAATTCCTAACATGACTTCACATTGAACAGGGCAGTTTTAATGGCTTAACAGCCCACTGATATTAAATAATGTCCTCTCTTACTTTACTGACTGTGGCTTACCGTGTCACATCACACAACTAAATGTTCAGATCTAGTTGCTATAGAAATTGATGAAATTGATTTATTTTTCCAATGCAGTTTGCTTGGATGAAAATTGAAAATAAAGAGAGGGAGAGCTGGTTTGATTTCTGAGGACTATGGTTAACTGCTTCTCAGATCTCTGCAGGGTAAATCCAGACAGCTAGCTAGACTATCTGTCCAATCTGAGTTTTCTGTTGCACGACGAAAAACAACCTTGGAACGTACACGTTCCACCAAAACAAGTTCCTTCCCGAGGCTATTTTGCAGCGCTTAGCACCGCCCATTGTGACGATTGTGATTGGTTTAAAGAATCACCAATGAACCAGAGCACGTTTTTCTCCCATCCCGGAATGCTGCGTGGACTCGCCAGACCCTCCTCTGCAGCGCTGTGGAGGAAGGTCTGGCAATGCCAGACTATGTTAAGTATAATATTATCATAGTCTGCGCAGGCCAACTAAATGTCTTGGTTTTCACTTCCTACCTCTGATGAGTTGGGGTTCTCGTGGATCCGCATTAGAACCCCCTGCAGAAGTGCTGCATCTTTTGCCACATCCGCCAAGTCTTTTATCAGTGCAGTATTAGTCATTATCTTATCTGGTATCCCCTGGGCCATTCTGATTCACCTGCGATATGAAAAAACAGTCAACGTAACTGGTAAAACAGTACAAGAGTAACGTTACACTCTAAAGGAAAAAAGATTTTACCCTAAAGTTGTGTATTTCACTACTGATGTGAACATATAACATCCCAGAACATAAGGGGCATAACTTTAAATGTTGCTTAGCACTTGTGAGGTTACCTTTCTGTTTTGGATTACAGAATATGTCAAATATACCTGTTAAAAACTAAAGGGACAATACTACAACTAGGTTAATTCTGCTACAAACATACATATCAAGAATCACAATGTTTGTTGTTGCAATGTACCAGCCTGTAGGATATTTAGCACGTTAGTTTACCAAAATGCTTTACATAAAGACTGAAAAAACTATAACAAAATATGCACGCATTCAAAATAAGAGATCAGAGATTCTCCCAGTCGAAGTCTCATTTTTCTGATTATTCCGACAACACTTAAATGCAGCAAGAATCACACAAAAATCATTAAGTTAACAAAATAGCAAACGGTGCATAAAGTTGCTTCTTGTGTAATATTTGTGTTATAGGTCCGTGTATGCTAACACAACAACACGTGTAGCTTACTTACCTAATGTTAAATGGGGTTTCAATTAAAACCAGGAAGCTAACGTTGCATACGTTGAACACCGTCGGATAACGTTAGTGGCTGGTAACGCTAGTCGTAAATAGTTAGCAATGTACCTTTATGGTCCTGCTCGACAGGTACAATGTATACGTTAGGTCTGTGTTGACCGTATATTGCCTTTGGAGGTACACTATCCTTTGTAACGCTACAAATAATCTCGTTGAAATAGCCGCTTGTAATGTATGGGACTCAGATATACACTAGCCAGTAGCCACCGCTGATTGGTCGGTGGGGGGACTGACAACTACTAGCTTCTCTACAGCCAATCAGTGTCAAAAGCGTCACCAAAAAGATTAAAGACTGATCTAGCACTGAACTGACTCAAAATGCTGACTGAAGAATGAGACAGCACTTTGTCAGATGACGTTAGGAAAGGGCATTTTTACGGTAGTTAATGTGTGTGGCTCATAAATAAAAATGTTACAATGTATATTTGGCAAAATGTTTACAAAAAATAACAGTAGGCAGTAGGACAGCTTACAGACATCTAAAAACAGACATCTATAGATTTGTTCTAATCAAGTATCTTGAAGAAAGGGTTTAGAGTGTTTTTTTTCCCACTTGATATAAACCTTCCCCAATAATGGATTACATGCAGAAAGGTGTTATTCCAAGACAAAGAACAACGAAGAAGAGGTGGTTCACTGTAACCATAACATTGTGAGAAAGTATTTATTAGTAGTTAGATAACACCAACTAGGAATGGCGTTCCTTATAATAGCAAATCTTTTTGGGGCCACAGGTATATTATTATCAGCCAAAAAAATGTAATTAAAAGACCTTCTGGATTAAGTGATTGTCTTCCTAAAAAAATATTATTGTCATTCCCATTTAGTAAAAATATAGATGTTTTTAAATAGTAGGCCATGTCACAATAATGCCAAATGAGTTACAACTGCCTAGTTTCAATATTGTTCACATAGAGTTATGACAATAATCAACATTAGAATAAGATGAATATATATGAAAATGTTGTTAAAGAAAAAGTAGGAAGTATGAAATACATGAATTATTGTAAGAGATATATGCAAAATACAGTATGTCCCTGTCTACATAAATGCCAATGAAAAGTTGAGTACAAGGCAGGGATTCCCCCAGTTGTCAGCCCCACTCCACAACAGCAGAGGGAGCTAAAGCTGTTTTAATACAAGTCACACAGATCTTCAATTAAGCTTCCTGGTTCTGCATAGCCTTCCCCAAGCTTTTCTGCATACAAGCCCACAGGCCTTCAAGCTAATCAGTAGGTTTCAGTCAGGACTGCTAACTCAGCATGTGAGATGAGATAAAAAAAACAAAGAGATCAAGTGTGTTTGGACGTAGTCACATTGGCAGTATGTGACCTTAATTTCACTGTCTATGCACGTGACAAGGGGGCAGCCATGCAGAGTGATCAGTTAGCACTGAACTGTGCCTGTGTCATTTCTGCACTGTGTTTGTGTGTATATTTGTAGATGGCGAGTAGACAGCTGTCGAGGGCGGAGGCGTTGGCGTGCTCAGGCTGCAGGCATGCATGTCACGTGATGCTCTACTGTGACACGAAAAGTCAGCTGTTTGGGAGACTTCCTATCAGACATATCATACTGGTGAGAAAGAGCACTGTGTGTGTGTGTGTGTGTGTGTGTGTGTGTGTGTGTGTGTGTGTGTGTGTGTGTGTGTGTGTGTGTGTGTGTGTGGATGGAAAAGATTGCATGCACAAGTGATGTACACCTTTCAGTGTTTTTGCCTGCATAAAAACACTCTTGTTTGTGTTCAAGTAGCTCTGCCTTTGTGTATGGATGCATTATTGTGTGTGTGTGTGGGGGAGGGGGGCTTGTTTAACTATATTTGTGGGGTCCAAAAACCAGGAGTCCAGTATACTTGTGGGGTCCCGACAGCTTTGTGGGGCCAAAATGCTAGACCCCACAAGTTTAAAGAGCTGTTTCAGGGTTAAGACTTGGTTTTAGGATTAGGGTTAGGATTAGGTTATGGTTAGGGTGAGGGTAAGGGTTAAGGTTAGGCATTTAGTTGTGATGGTTAAGGTTAGGGTAAGGGGCTAGGGAATGCATTATGTCAATGACGGGTCCCCACAAAGATAGTGCCACGCACTATGTGTGTGTGTGTGTGTGTGTGTGTGTGTGTGTGTGTGTGTGTGTGTGTGTGTGTGCGTGTGTGTGTGGATGGAAAATATTGCATGCACAAGTGATGTACGCCTTTCACCCTTCAGTGTTTCTGCCTGCATAAAAACACACTCCTGTCTGTGTCCAAGTAGCTCTGCCTCTGTGTATGGATGCATCAGTGTGTGTGTATAACATCCTCTGTCACTTCCTACAGATGCAGATGCGCTTTGACGGTCTGCTGGGTTTCCCTGGAGGGTGAGTCTTTTATGGTACTGCTTTTGTTTTATCCTTTTAGGTGAACAGGTTGGTTTAGCTTAGGTTTTTCTTCACAGATGAGCCCCGTCAAAAGATATATAAACCTGTACGGCACAAAACAAACATTCACACATTGTCACTGGAATTTCTCAAACCAAAAGGATGAACTGTGAAACATGAGAAAATATGCATTACAGGTTCTCCTGTAAGGTGCCTGATCTTGCAGTAAAAAAACCCAGACATTTCTAAAAACCGTAACTGCCAGACACATACTGATTAATTATTAATGAGATGTATATCACTCACCTTCGCCTTAGTGTCTGTGAGTCAATGCCAGAATTTCTAAGGGCATCATTCACCAACACAGTGAAATGATGTAACGCGGCAGGAAAAGTCTGCAAAAATCATGATGATATGCCAAAGAAAGTATGCATAAGTTGATGGTAACAATGGTCAGAAGCAGCAGTGTCCCAATTATACATTATATTACATATACTAATTGTATTATTTACAGTGTTAGAATAGAATAAATCTGCATACTCGTACCATTTTATACTAACAGGATATGATACAATTCATGTGCTAATGGATGTTAATCCAACGGCAATTTAGGAATGTCACTTTCTGTTAACCCTTGTGTTGTCCTCCGTCTGTTTTTACGTTACCGGTTTATGAAATATAAAGTATAAATTATCACCCAATTCTGCGTTACATCTTCTTAGCCAACTTCATTCCAACTTGTTACCACTAGTTTTACACTTCTTGTTGGAATTCAATGGTCAACAATCTGCATTTAAATGAAATTATACCTAATTTCTGAGTTTAAAAAAAGCAGAAATTATGAATTATTTTGACTAATTGTTAAGATCAGAAGATGTGTGTGTGAGTGGATAAACACAGACGGGTATACTGTATGTCAAAGTTTTGTCATTATAACGTTACTGTTTGAAACCATTTCAATTTTTTGGAACCATTCATGTTATATTTGGGCACTTTGGTTGAAAGAAACCCAAATTTATAATCTAGAAACTTTGAAAACGGGTCAAATTTGACCCGAGGGCAACAGGAGGGTTAATCTTCACAAAATGTTTAAGATTTAATGCAACTATTGCCTGAAAAATAAGAAATGCTGACATAAAAAAAAGCAAAGAACACATGCATGGCCGTTGTGTTATAAGGTGTTTCTCTTCTTTTGTCTTATGACCAGCGTTGTGGGGGGAACGCATTACAAGGTAATGCATTACTGTAATTACGTTACATTTGTCTTACGCGTAATGTAATGCATTCCTGTTCTTACATTCAGTAATCACATTACAGTTACTCATCAAACAATGATGTTGTTACTTGCTTTACATACAATAAGGACCATATCCATAAAATTCAACACAACGACGGCGTCTACAGAGGCTCTTCGGCCTGAGCAGTCTTGTGCTGACTCAGAGTAGAAACAGGTTGTCTGACAAACAATTTGACTATAAAACCACGGTTTGGTGAAGAGCGACTCAAGTGATTTTGCTTGAGTGTGTTTGGCCCGTTACATGCAGTTCATACGTCAATTAAACAATTTTTTTTCGGTCATCTCACAACATGATATCATGACTTTGCGTAGACATAAACGTCACACGCGGGTTGGGTTTAGGAAAAGAACAACCGGTTGGGTTTAGGAAAAGAAGAACGGGGTTGGGTTTCGGAAAAGAACAAACGTGGAAAAGATTCCCCCCTCTCATGGGTGAGAGTCCTGTCTTTTACCCATCCCTTTCATACTACTCGCTACGGCGTCAATTCACACGCAATCACAAGGTAATGTAAGTCAATGGAGATGTAAGTCTATGGAGGCCAAACAGCGTTGATAAACACTAAAAAGCGAGTATGCGTCTTGATAACACGCCAATAATGGCATACGAATTGGCGTATCATACATACGCCACTTCATGAGATCAATCTGCATCTCATGATGTTAGGAAGGCCAGTCTTATATTATTTTATTTATTGATATATTATTTTGAGGCAAACTATATTTGTACTAGGCAGGTTTAGGAAGGCGGAGTCACACAAAAATAATGTAACGAGTAGTGTAACTAATTACTAATTGAGGGAGTAAATTAGAACATACTGTATAACAATAGCAACATGGGCTCAACTCTTCATAAGGTTGTATTTATTCCTAAATTGAAGACTTTATTTGATTTGTTTTTGAGTGAGATGTTTCAGAATGTGGCCATTCTCACTCGCCTTTAACTTGGCACTGCTATCCAGATCCAGCGAGGAGTTTCTCAGCAGCACCTCAGCAAACTAGTTTGGGGTTTTAAAATTGAATGGGCTTCTCAATCAGCTTGATTTATTCACTTCTGGTACTGAGGAGTCTCAGGAGAGCAGTACAGCTCAAACGGTTTATCTACTTTATGTGATCCTGACCTTTGACCCCGCCTCCCACACTTAAGGTTCGTCAAACCATCGGAGGAGACCCTGGAGGCGGGGCTTAGCAGGGAGTTGTTGGAGGAGCTGGGTGTAGCTCTTCCTATATTGGTAGAAGATCACGCGGACTCTTGCTATGCCCCTGCTTCCTCAGACTCCTCCTCCTCCCCGTCCTCCCGTCTTATCACTCACTTCTACGTGAAGAAGATGGAGGAGGAGCAGATTAGGGAGGTGGAGAGAGCGGCTGCATCCACTGCAACAGATCATGGACAGGAGGTAGTGTGTGTGTGTGTGTGTGTGTGTGTGTGTGTGTGTGTGTGTGTGTGTGTGTGTGTGTGTGTGTGTGTGTGTGTGTGTGTGTGTGTGTGTGTGTGTGTGTGTGTGTGTGTGTGTGTGTGTGTGTGTGTGTGTGTGTGTGTGTGTGTGTGTGTGTGTGTGTGTGTGTGTGTGTGTGTCCTCTCTCAAATTTCAATTTGCCTTATTGGCATGACAAAATCAATACATATGTGTTGCCAAAGCATAGGAACAAACAACAAGGGGTAAATACATCTATAATAATAAAAGTAAACAGGATAATTAGGATATAATTGCAGATAATAAACAAATACTGTGCATGTCCCTCAAAAGGTATGTTGAATAAAAAAAACAATAATTAAAACATAAAATGTTCAATTCTCTACTTATTTTGCCTTACTTTGTGGCAGATGAAGACATATTTAACTGCTAGCTATGTCGTACTTATATCTTCCCCTAATAAAAAAGGAAGCTGGTGTAGGCAGTGAAGACTGGTATACATTTAAACATTTTTTGGAGATATTTGGTTCTTATATCTCTCTCTCTCTCTCTCTCTCTCTCTCTCTCTCTCTCTCTCCAGGTTCTAGGACTGGTCAGAGTCCCTCTGTACACCACGAAAGGAGGGGGAGGCCTCGCAGCTTTCCTGTCGCACTCGTTCATCGGTAATGCTCGCTCCCAGCTTGCCGACTCTCTGCTACGTCTCAACCTGGTTGCCCCTGAGGAGTTGCATAAAGCCCTCACACACTCTCTGAAGATACACACACACACCGCAGAGGACCTGCAAGTGGCATTTGCACTAACAGAGGCAAAGAGGAAACGGTTTTAAAACCCATCTGCACCAGCACATCCTCTCCAGCACACACATAGATACAGTTCATAGATCAGTCATTTTCAACGCAATCATTCACACATACACACACACACACACACACACACACACACACACACACACACACACACACACACACACACACACACACACACACACACACACACACACACACACAGTCATACTGATTCTGATTCTGAGCTGGTGACTCATAATTGCCTCATGCATCAAACAGTTGAGGAGAAAACATTATCAACTGCTCCATTATTAATACAAATAAAATCATTTAACTGTCTCTGATATTCCAACTTTTGTCCGTCATTCTTCTTCTGGTGTGTTGATTTCAAGCAGAAAAATACAAAAAAAAAGAATTATATGATGTAAAAAAATTGTCATGTTAATCAACACGTCTTCATCAAACCTTTTTGTATTTTAATGTTATGATGATTACATTTTAATTATTCTATCAGGAATCTAGACATGCTAGTGTCAGTGCATACAAAATAGCAGACAAAAAAGGCAACATATGACAAAAGGAAGTAAACCGAAACATATTGAGACATGACACACGGCTGTGCTACCTCATATGATAATGCATAGGCACCCTGTGGTAGTCTATAACTACTAAGATCAAAGGGGCAGCGGAAAAATACCCTCTTTTCAATCAGGTCTTTGTCGTCTTTGTGCTGCTCACAGTTTCTGTGGTTTCATTTATGGAGTTATTGCGGCAGCGCCGGTGCAATCCAAGGATTAATTACGTCCGTGACATACTATATAGCCTACAGCCGAAGATTTGATTCTGTTTAAGTGTACCCTCGGTGCACGTAACGCGCCTGCACCAGATGTTGGTAACCTCATTCCCAGACAATCTTGCAGGCAGTGAGCAAGAGCAGAGACATCATTCTGCCTAATGTTCATGGTACCTACTCTAAGTGCACAATGTGAATCTATCTGCTGTTTGTTTTTGCAGGTGAATCAACCTGACATGTTGGATATATTATCCATATTACTCTGTATAGTGCAGAAATACATGTCAAGAGAATACAACAATACCTTGAGTTTATGATCATTACTACAGTGCATCTTGTGTGATAAATCACCCTCGATGTTTGATAAATCGGATACATAATGTACCTAAAAGATGGAGTGGCGGGATGGAGGATGCTGAGAGAAACGCACTCATTCACTCATCTTTTATTCGGCTTTTTATACGATACATTTGCACTCTTTGCATTTTACGAGGACAGGCACATCCATTATTGACTCATCTTTGTGCAGGTGTTGATAGAATTAGTGTTGTGAGTCGGATTCATTTGTGAAGGAGTGAGTGTGATCTGCTGTCCATACGTGTCTCTCAATCAGAGTGGGTTTTTCTCAGCTGTCAGAAGGAAAAAAAATGCACCACATCCGGCGCAACAGACAGGAAGCATAAGAGACAGTACAAAAAACTGCTTTCTATGGTTGTGTTTATGCAAGTCTGTTTTTGTGTGTGTGTGTGTGTGTGTGTGTGTGTGTGTGTGTGTGTGTGCGCGTGAATAAAGCTGCTTGAGGACATGCCTTCTTCAAGCATGCATGTGTGCGTGCATGGAAACGGTTGCATCTTGCACGTGCGAAGCAAAAGGATGCTGTCCTGCGATGGCGTTGTGAGATGCAAATAATACAAGGTCATTGGAAAAACATTTCGAGAGAGAAAAGGATGGAGGGATGGAGGGCTGGAGCGAGGGAGGGCAGTGCAGGCGAGGGATGGATGGATGGATGGAGGGGGTGGGGGGTGGGGGGGAGAGAGCAGGAGCGAGGGATGCTGAGGGAGAAAGGCAGTATATTCATAGCAGCAGCGGTATTTATAGCCGCCCAGAGGAGAGGAGAGAGCAGGGGGCGTGGAGTGGGTTGTGGCTTTCGCAAGGCTTCACAAGGCAGAGAGGGAGAGAGGGAGGGAATGGGAGGAGAGAGGCAGCTCTGGCTTGGCGAGAGAGCAAGAGAAGGGGGGGGGTTATTTGGCATATTTGGCAGGAGAGTGAAGAAAGAAATGAGGGAGGGCTGTTGTTGAGTGTGTGTGTGTGTGTGTGTGTGTGTGTGTGTGTGTGTGTGTGTGTCTGAGAAATGAGAGAGAGCGAGAGAGAGAGAGAGAGAGAGAGAGAGAGAGAGAAGGAGGAGGGCACTGAGCTGAAAGAAATCTGTCAGATTCAAACATACTGCTCTGTGTGTATGTGTTTGTGATAGAGAGAACAAGGAATGAAAAGAGAGGAGAGCTGAAGAACAGATAGAAAGAGACAGCAGAGGACCACAAAGTGAGGTATGTATGGCTGCCATGCTGCACATGAATGCAATAACAACCTGTGTGTTTATATATAAATGTTATGTGTGTGTGTGTGTGTGTGTGTGTGTGTGTGTGTGTGTGTGTAAAAGTCCATGCATGACTAAAGTGAGCATGTCTATGTGTTTATTTATAGTTTAGTGTTTTAAAGGCACACTGTATTCCCATCGGGGGTTTCTTAGTGGACAAATGGATGTAGGCTACTGACTGTTAATGGTATTAATTATGTAATATGTGTGCACCATTTTCAGTGGTATGCCCTTCTTGTGTGTGTGTATGTGTGTGTGTGTGTGTGTGTGTGTGGGTGTGTGTGTGTGTTTACATGCTTGTGGAATTATGCTGAGGTGTTTATGTGGCCATTGTGTGGAGCACTGTTACAGCGCCTTGACCATATGGGGTGATTTACAGCCATTGCAAATATAACTCAACCCTCCTGTGCTGTGAGAGCTGTACAAGCTTAATTTCCCCCCTCAGCAGCTTATCACCTACACCATTGACAGCTAATTCACATTTGGTTATTATATAATGAAGATAAGCAAATGGCTCAAACAGCCCCCTCAGAGGCATCTACTGTACAAAGTAGCATTTCCTTTGTGCTGTTGATTTACTGTGCAACAACAAAGATTGTGATAATAATGTAACGGAGGAGCCTAGCCTAAGAAATTGCAATGTTAAAAGCTCTTGTAGATTTTTAGTTTCAGTATCAGGTGCAGTTTCTTCAACATGCTAAGAACATTATTGTAGTTTATTTAAAATCATACAAAGGCAGCTCAAAGGTTACTTAAAAAATAAAGTGGCCTCAGAAAAGCAAGTCTTGTCCAGTCTGAGATGCAAGTGCCTGACCTCAAACAGCATGATGGTTGCCCATCTTGTATTCACTGCATTAAAAACTACTTAAAAAAAAACAGAGACACAGACTTCTTGATTTAAAAACATGCAGAATACTCTTTGTACCAGTGAGGAACTGTGGCAAGTGTATAGTAGAGTGTGGCAAATTACATAATTTTGTATGTGCATTTTATGCACCATGCACATGCATAAGGTGCATTTAGTGATGCTGATTCGGATCTAGTCCACTTCCCAAGGCACCATTAAGTAACATTTGTCCTGAAACATGAACATTTTCCTCCAAATTTGAAACAATATGAGCAGAGATATGAGATTTTTGGATGGAAAAAGTACTCACTTCTTTCACTTATGTAAAAACAGAGATAACACATTTTTTTACTAAATTAAAAGTGCATGAGTTAGCATCAAAATATAATTTAAGTACTTAAAGTGAAAGTACTCTTTATACAGAATGGCTCATTTCAGAATAATGTACATTACTGTTTCATAATTATTTATGCATTAATGTGTAAACGTCACTTTAATGTAATGCAATCTGAATCTGAAAAGTAACTAGTAACTTAAGCCGTCAGATAAATGTTGTGCAGTAGAACATACAAAGTATAGCATAAAATGGAATTACTTAAATAAAGTACAAGTACCTCAAAATTGTACACTTATGCAACCTGTAGTGCAGTACAACCACATCTAAACTGGCCTGTAATGAGTGCTGTCCCAGAGAGATCGAGGGAAAGTGCTGGTGGGGAAGTAGAGGTTTGAGCGTGACAGCCTCACGGCCCTCACAGTGCCCGACTGTCCAAAACACTTTTCATTTCACTGTTTTATTCATCTTTTTCCAATCATGCTCCCTGCCAGAACGCAGAGGTATGCATTCCACAAACATTACCTGTAAAAGATCCCCCACATAAAACTCAGACATGGCATGACCTGAGAAATGTAGACGGCAGTGGAAGTTATTTAGTTAGCAGCCCTGTCTAATACAAAACTGCCCTCAGTGCTATTGCAATTAGGCACCATGCCAGAATCTGAAAGCCACCGTATACTGTGTGTGAAATGTACTTTCCAAGACACATTGCCAAAGAGTATTAATTTCTACCTTTATTATAAAGTTCACATCTTTTAGTGGCCACGCTTTCTTTGATATGATGCATTATGTGCAGTTCTCCACTGCCACCTTGAAACTAGTCGCCCCTGTGGTGTGTGTTTTGGCAGTGATGAGAACCAGGATTAAGCTGCTGCTGAAAATTTTCTCTGAGATTTGCAGGTACACAGTAATTCTCTACAGATGGTGCGAGAGGTAAAAAGCTGTGGTGGCATACTATGCTACGGCTTCCTGTTTGCTGTGGCAGCTGTTGCACAAGCAGCAGTTGGGAAGGATATAGAAGAGTGTAGAGAGACTCTGACAAGAAGCAAACTTTGTCAGTGATATGATGAATTTGGATTTTTGCTACTTTGCATAGCTAATCTTGCATCGGCCTAAATCTCACGACGATGTTCTAAATGAAGCCTGGTGCCAGTGCCAGTATGAGGGCGCTCTACCTGTTGTTGTGCAATCAGGTTGGCTGTATGGGCGGCTTTCAGATTTTGCTTTGCAATCTCGCAGCCAATAAATGAGCTGTCAGTTAGCTTTCAGCGGTTCAATGTGGATCAGCTTCAGTATTTTTGCAGTAGCATTTCTGTGAGAAAGCACAGCCTTAGAATATGATTGGTCGTGCATATTTTATCTTAAAGTGAGACTATGTTTATCTTTCTAAAAAAAAAAAATAGCACTTTCTTCTTTATCTTCTTCTCTCTAACAAATGGAAAGTGAAATTCATCAGAAATAAAATTCACTCTCACTCAATTCAACTCAGTCAGGGCTTTTGCTGCTACAGCCTTGCCTTGGTCAGGTTTAACCAGTAGCTGATGGTGGTTGAACATAACATAGATATTGCTGTGTAAATGAAATTATTATGTCAGTTCACTGACTATATGACCTGTCTCTTCTTGTTCTGCTGTTGAGTTTTAGCATGTACATTAGCCTGTCATTGTTATTCACGGCCACAGTGCCTTACCTTGAAGGGCAACTGGATTTTCGCGATATAACGAGATTACCCGAGAATCGCAGGCATAGGCGTAATTTACAGGGTGGGATGGGGTTACAAGCCCCCAACAATCGAAACTGGCCAGTGCAACCCACCCCAAAAACCTATTATAACTTCTGTAACATAAATAAAGACATTTGCACCATAACTTGATACAGAAAAGGCACAAATTGTTGCAGAACAATTCACCAGAATGCAGAAAATGATGTGTTTGACATTCAAAATTTCAATTTTGCTCAAAAATGGAGCTCTCAACCACCCCCCAATGTAGAAATCAAAGTTACACCATTGATCGCAGGATCACATATTACACAAAACTCCATCTTGTCAGACTTCAAGTAGTCTTGCATTGCCAGACCTTCCTCCACCACGGCGCTGCGCAGGAGGAAGGTCTGCCTAGTCCACACAGCATTCCAGGAAGGGAGAAAACTGCGCTCTGGTTTATTGGCATTTCATTCACAATCGTCTTGGGCTATGCACCAGGAAAAGCCGCGGTGCCACTGCAAAATAGCAAACAATTTCCAATGATGGCTTCTCACATGGCTCTGTATTAACAAACCATCTGGCACATCAGGTTAGTCTTCCGCAAAAGTTAAATAGGGCTACTGAGCCAACTCAGTATTGCTCTTTCATAAAGTTGGGGTACTCACAAGAGACAGATTTAAAAAAGAATGGTCTACATCGATGCAGCAGAGGCCAAGATATCCTGACTTTTAGTCTCCAGTATCAGTCCAACTCAAAGAACACAGGATCCTACATCCCCATAATGTAATTTGATAGCATCTTTCATTAGTCCTTTTCTGCTAAACATCAGGGTTATTCTTGTAGACTTTGAAGTTCTCTCTCTAGAGCCAAAGAGGACATTATACAACTATTTTCACAATCAGAGTAGTACTCCTCAAGAACAGTAAACTGACCTTAAAGCAGCACTATGTAACTTTTAGCTGCAGCTGTTGATCCAATGAGACAACCTGTAGGGGGACCGAAGCGGGAAAAGTTACATAGTGTTGCTTTAAAGAAGTATTCGGATCCTTTACTTAAGTAAAGGTACTAATACCACATTGTAAAAAATACTCTGTACCTAATTGACAGTATTTAAGTATTATCAGCAAAATGTACTTAGAGTAAAATTACTCATAATGCAGTAAAATGTTCCCTGTCAGTGTTTTACTATTATATCTGATATTTTGGATTAGTATTCCTGCTGCATTAATGAGTATATTGCATTTTGCTGCTGTAGATGGTTTTGCTTATTTGAACTCCTTTATATACTGTTGGGTAGTTTAAGCTACAGCAATGCATCATTTCTATAAGATCATATGTTTGTAGCGTCATTGTCCGTGAGAACCACGTATCGTATATGGTGTCAGTAAAACAGCCCTGTTTTCAGCTTCGTGACGTTGCATTTTCCAGCTGATCCAAGAGGCTTTTTAAAGGTGTTATTTAACTTAAGAACCACAGTTTTCACTGGACAGGATGGATACGGAAAATTGTAATCAGAAAAGTAACTAGAAACTACAATATTAACCTCTGGGATGTAGAGGAGTACATCAAATATGTACCTAAGTACATCTTACTTGAGTAAATGTACTATACACTGCTACATTCCACCACTGAAAGTAGCTGGAGTGCCCTTTTAAGATATCTTTCATTTGAGGAACCTGCAACAATGTTGCAGATGTTGCACTATGAGTACTTTTACTTTAAGTACATTTTGCTGATAATACATACTTTAATTAGGTACGTAGTATTTTCACAGTGTGGTATTAGGCCCTTTACTTAAGTAAATGATCTGAATACTTCTTTAAGGTCAGTTTACTCTTCTTGAGAAGTAGTACTCCGATTGTTAAAATGGTTGTATAATATTTTTCAAAAGACATGACAGACACTGTTGCCCTTCTGTTACCTGCAACACATTTTCCTCTCCTGCTGAAACATCTTCAGGTCACGATGAGGTATGTAGAACAGAAGTTGCTGTAAGCTGTGATGTGGACAGCTCAGGTCCTGTCTGCTGCTGTTTATCAAAGCTAATTCCATTACGCTAGACTCTGCAAAATAAGGTAACAGTGCACATACATATGAGTCATTCTTTAATGCTTTTATTTTGTTGTATTCTTAATTGTGTATAGCCATATTGTGTTCAGTAGTTTTCCAAAAAGATCTATTCTATGCTATTCCATTACATTCTCCCAACTGTTTATCTCCTCGCTTCCTGCTGCAGCATAAATTGCAACATTCATCTACTCCCAATAATGTATGTGTTTATAAGAGCCTCTCCAGTCAGTCTGTCAGACAGACAAGTGTCACACCTGACTCGTGTTCAGAGCAGTGAGCACTCAGCTGTAGCACTTCTGACGGCACGGCACAGATTAGCATAAGATCATGTTCAACACTTCTTGTGCACCCTTTGAACATTTCAGTGCTTATCTGTGATCACACTGCGCTGATAAAGATGATACGTCAAGGCCTGTGCATGTTTTCACAGTTCAGCTGAAACCCTGTTGTTGCCAAAAGTCAACTTGTCAGGAAGTGAGATCATCTGGCCGACGGTCCTGTTGACACCCACGTGTTGTGTTTTTGACATTTTACGCTGCAAAAGCAACGGTTTGGCTTTGTACCAGGTTCGCTGGAGGCAGCTGTTGAGAAACAATGCAGCTGTAAGAATAAAAAAAAAGAAAGAAATAAAATAATAAAAGGGGGATGCATCTCTGCAAGAAACATGACACAAGATAACGTTCTGTACAGTACCGTAACAGGGCCAATGTAGCACAGTGTGGTTGGATCTCAGCAATGTCAGGAAATCCCCATACAGTACGGGTCATACACAATATCCCGCTTGTATTACTTCTGCTTCGTATTTCATTTTTTTTCCTTCAGAAGAAATGAGCAGAAAATCCCCTTAGTAGCAATGAGGATCTATCACACTGTACCACATGTATCCTCTCTTGTCTTCAGTCTAATTGATATTCTCTACACATGACCTCCTTCTTTTAATGACCTCGACTTAAACACGGTTCCCAGATAACCTCCACATTTGCCCTCGCTGCCCTTTCTGCCACCCCCCACATCAATCGCGTTCTCTCTCCTCTCCCTGGTATTTTGCTGAATCTCTCCCAACCCCTCCCCTCTCTTTCTCCGATCATTTACATTTGCTTTGTTCTGTGCAGATTAAGGTTGCACGCTGATGATGAAGGCCTCCCAAGGTCTTGGGGTCCTTCCACTCTCATTTTCGGCAATCTCTCTGCTCTACTTCTCCATTTACTCTCTATTAGCTCTTTCTGAAAACCGTGGCTCTATCACATCCACCACACCGTTTTGGAACAGGAAATAAGAGTCTAACAGCCCGTGCTTAGTTCTAAGTGATTGTCTTATGATTTTCCACTTTCTGACGGCATAGATCTATTAAACAATGCCCTCATCAAGTTTCCCCACAGTACTCTGTCAAAGGTGACCACATTAAGATAGGCCACAGTCAATCTGGTTAGTGTTGGAGTGAGTGTATTTTTCTGGCCACCTTTTACCAAACCCAAATTATTCTGAGGCTGATTGAGGAACAATGTTTTCAGTGAAAGCAGAATTTGTCACTCATTGTTGTGTGCTGAAACCTGTTGAGAAACTAACACAGGATGTGGGAAGTGAAGTTGTCTGTGTGTGCCCGCCTGCCTGACTGCCTATGTGTGAGCTCATCTTCGCAGTACAGTTGACACGGACTAAACAACCATGCCAATGCCTGCGTCTAATGCAATGTAAGCATTTGGTCATGTGCATGTAGAACCAATTCGATAAACCTTTTTAAATGCAGGCTAGCTGGGCTTTTGTCACTAGTTTTGTCCCGCAGGTGCTTGATCCTTACTTACTTGCGCCTATCACAAATTTGGGTTTTTTTCAACCAAAAACAAAAAAGAAAACGTGGATGGTTCCATACAACTAGTAAAGTAAATTATTAGGTCACTACTTTCATTGAATTTGGGTGTTGTATTCAATTTTATGGCATTTGGAGAAAAAAATATAAAAGAACGTCAAAAAAATCGTCAAAAACATCAGAAAAAGTACCAGAAAAACTTGGATAAAAGTGAAAAAAGCGCTGAAAAAAGTGCCAAAAACATTGAGGGGACTAAAACGTCCACAGGCTGCTTTATCCTACAGTTCCCATAATGCATCCCAATGCATCTTTTTATTACACCCTTGCTGCATGGTAAACAGCCATGTCTTTTTATATTGATTCCCAAAGTTTGTCATGCATGTTTTCCATTTAAAGACCCAATGCAGTTGGGAAGTGGGAGGAGCTATTTCAGGTGCCCCCGCAAGTCCCATTCATTTTCTCCCTAGACAGTGTTACATACCAACATACATACAGTAGATACCAATTCTTTAGACTAGTTATCAGAAGCACCGACCGTGTCGGTGGAAGTGTGCCTTTGTCTGTGTTTGTGTTCAGCTCAGCCTGACTGAACCAAGAAACTCTGGTTCTTTCTCTTATTTCTGTGCTGTCTTTATTCTTTTTCCTTCTTGTCTCTGTCTGTTTATATATAAAGCCCAGGGAAACATGCGGATTGTGGTGCTAAAAGTTGAAAGTTACCTGACTTTGATGTGTGAAATTGCTGGAGTTTCTCTCTAACGTGTGTAACTAACGTTAAGCTCGGTAGTTTAGTTTAGCTTAGTTTTAGTTTATTTGTCTCACAGAATATAAAAACAAATTACATTTTTGAACATGTGAGGGTGTGGTAAACCACAACCAAAACCACAACCAAAGGACATACACTAATGTAGACGTACAAAATCAAAAATACATTTTAAGTGTCAGCGTGCAAAAAGTTCATAAAAATGTAATAAAAATAAATACATGTAGAGAAACAGAAATAATTGCCATGTATACAGTAAAAACAACACTTTTCTAAGAGTTATCTTTTTTTCTCCAAAATCAGATAGTTTAGAGGGCAGGGCATTTCTAAGTCTATTTGTATACATAGAAAGTGACACAGAGAATCCATTAAATGTACATTGTCACTCCACAAAATAACTCCACAACATTTGATAGAGAACTGATCGTGTCTCGTTGGGTCATTTTGGAAATGTGTGTAGTATAGTAGGCCCTATGTTTAAATAAAATAATTGGAGACATTTGCTTGTGTATTTGACCATTACCTTTATTGACATCGCCAACCCCCGACCTCAAGGCCTTGAATGTCCATCATTATGCTGTTACTCATCACCTCTTATCTTCCCATCCCCCATATTCATCCTTCCTCCTTCCTTCCTCACATCCCCGTCACTTTGCCCTCTTACTGTCCATTCGGCGCTCTGCCCCCCCAACCCCTCGCTGCCCTTCACATTAAATCTCCCTTTTCTGGTGTCACTGTCCCTTTCTGTCTTGTCGCCCTGGCCTCATTTGTCCTCTGGCTCTCTCATTTTCACATTCTGGTCTAAATAATTCTCCCTGTCTTGTCCACCCCTGGTGTCCCCTTGTCATCCATATCCACTTCTTCTCTTACCGTGTTCTCTTCCTCTATCCTCTTATTCCCCTCTGTCTGCTGCTCAGGCCGCTTCACCCAATGGATCAGCATTCATATCAGAAACCTACGGGATTCCATGAACACATCGACCCGACTGACATCCCCGCAGAGCGCAGCCGATCCACACTGATGCTGTCGCTCTGCACGCAGCTGTAGAGCAGCAAGGCCAAGGGGTCGGGGGTGAAAGGTCACAGACTACAGAGCCGGAGCAGGCACTGAGGTTGTAAGGTTTCACGAGGGAGAGACTGAAAGGCTACGAGAAGACTCTGGGTTCAGGAAGGAAGGTGTCAGTGACAGACAAGAGTCGAGGGGTCAAAGATGATGACATCACATGGAAAGCTGAGGAGGGAGAAGGGGAGTCTGGCCGAGTATGAATCACAGATGAAAGGTAAGTGCTTGTCTCTGTGTACGTCTGTGCCTTTTATTGCACTGACCTGCATGTACAAATGCATATAAGATAGCACATGTGCATTCATGCATGAATGTGTGCAGTTTCATCCAGCCATAGATTCTCACTGAACGCACTTGTGCATAATGTTTATATGTATGTACTCAAAAACACGTCACAAACTGATAAAACCACCACTGTTTGGAGCTTGAATCTCTAAGAGCCAACAGGAGAGCATAGAGTCCTTTAATCAAAGTAAAAACACGAGCATGGCCAATGTTTGCAATACACGATTCCTCGATTTTTCACATGACAACAGCATTGTGTGTAAGATTATGTGCTGTGTTTTGTATGGTGCATGCCGTGGCTGGGCGGCTCTCTGTACTGTACTACAAGGGTGTATTTATAGACAGTATTAGCGATGCTGTCTCCTCACATCCAGTCAGCCCCGGGCGGTCTACTCACACAGAGACGGAGAAAAAAAGAGTAAAGAGGGGAAAGAAGGAGTGGGCGGAGCGGTAGGTG
This sequence comes from Zingel zingel, assembly GCA_023566125.1. NCBI lineage: Eukaryota > Metazoa > Chordata > Actinopteri > Perciformes > Percidae > Zingel > Zingel zingel. Next base: position 7,346,674 of record CM042318.1, read on the forward strand.
GATGGGGGGGGATGAGTGAGGAGGAAAAGAAAGAGAGAGCTGAGAACAGGTAAGCAAAGAGGAGAAGAAGGGAAAGAAAGAGAGAGAGAGAGAGAGAGAGAGAGAGAGAGAGAGAGAGAGAGAGAGAGAGAGAGAGAGAGAGAGAGAGAGAGGTGAGAGGTGAGAGAGCAAAGCAAAGGCGGGGGTTATTTGAGAGAATGATGTTTGTATTAGCCTTTTCAAACCAAAGTGCAGCGCTGGGCCCCGTCACAACTGACTTTTGCATACAAGTTTGTGTGTGTGTGTGTGTGTGTGCATGCATCTGCAAGCAGAAGCAGGTGTGATATGAATGTATCTTTTTTCCCCAATTATTAACAAGCAAGATGAGACATAAAGACACAAAATACACAAATAACAGAAGACAAAATCCCTGCCTGGGTTACAAGTTAATGGCTGCTCTACAGTACAGTGTATGCATATAAATACATACATACAAGCATGCACTTATGTACAAATATGTACATGCATAATTCTACATTAATATCCATGTGTTTCATAAAAGATACATGGAAAACAAAAGAAGTACAAGTAGAAGTTCTGCATTCAAAATTTGACTTAAGTAAAAGTAAAAAAGTATTACCAGCAAAATGCTTTTAAAAGTATCTTACTCATTATGCAGTAGAATGTCCCCCATTAATTATTTTATATGTCCTTCAATATTACATTTTCAATATTTTGCAATATTACTGTTGCAGCTAGTCAAGATGGAGCTACTCTTAAGAGGTTGTTTAGTCCAGTGGTGATGGGGAAATCACTCTTTGGTGGAACTGCTAACACTTCATAAACATCATCATAATAGATCTGAAATGTGACACTGGTTTAATCTTTAACAACACATTGTATTTTAAAGGATTATCACGTGTGTGTTTTTGTGTTGTTAATCTGTAACTATGGCTGTAACATAAACGTAGTGGAATAAAGTACAAGTACCACAAAATTAGACTGGGTACACCCTGCCCATTGCTGGAAACCTGTACGTTTATATATCCTGCTTCCGTTACAATTTTGCGGGGACCGATCACAAACTGGCTCATCCACTTGGCGCATTATAGGCGGGTTTAACACGATGCCGATAGAGAAGCGACCAAGCAGCTTCTTGTTTACATTCAGCATAGCGGCCACCGAAGCGCCCGTTGATGTTGCTGTCGCTGCTACGTCACCAGGATCGTTGGTCTGATTGGTTGAAGGACTATCCAATTGCGTACAGAGTCATTTGAACTATGCCCGTTGATCACGCCTCTTGTGCAGTAGAAAATACAGAGCAGACTCCCCAGACTAATGTTCAATTGAGCTTGGTCTGCTGATAGCCAGACTACAAAATGGCGTTTAGGTACAACAGTGGCCAACTTCAGTAAATCTACATTCCAAAACACAGACACTCCTTGGCATTCCCAAACCATGATTTAATATGTCCTAAATCATTGGAGTAGAATATGCTCTGTATGCAGTTTTGTAGATTTATAATGCACCAATTGATGATCAGTTTATCTCAAAGACAGTTAAATGTTTTTTTTCCAAACTCTGCTCCAGTTATTCAAAGTGTTCAAAGGTATACTAACTCCAAACTGTCCCAAGTGAGGATTAGTTCAACAAAAATGTATGAATATTTTAGTGGAGATTGAGTCAATATTTCATGTATTGGATGAGTGGCCCAAAAAAAATCTGATCACTTGTTTTCAACCGTGTGTTTGTATGCGTGTTCTCATGTCACTCTCTGTGTTCTCTCCATGCATCTCTTTCTCTGTCTGTCCATCTCTGTCTGTCTGTGTGTCAGACCTGAGGGCCCAGCTGACAGACCAGATAAAGATTTTAGACTCTCAGGTGGAGGTCAAACAGCAGCAGCTCTCAGACCTCTCCGAGTTTCTCCGGCGCCGAGGCGACATCGAGGCTGAATATGCACGCGCCCTCGACAAACTCACCGAGCGATTCACCCACAAGACTAAGAAGTAAGTGTGTTTACAGTATGTGAGTGCACAATGTGTCTTTTCTATTTCACAGGTGATTCTTAAGTGTTTCATTCGGCTGTGATGGCTGTTGTCTGTTTTTTTTTTTTTCTCCAGGAAGGAGCAGTGGGGTCAGTCAGTGTGTCAAGTCTGGTCTGTTTTGCTGACTCAGACTCGTCTGGAGAGCCGGGAACACGCAGCGCTGGGTGACACATGCTGCAACACACTCACACAGGGGTTGGCACACAGTACGGAAGATACACACCGTCTGCACAAACGGGTAAGTGGCTCTTGGGTGTTAGGTCTCATACACGCAAAAACAGACACACTAGACATGCTAGGTGTTGTGTATTTTGGGCTGCTAGATCTGTAGTTAAGATACACTAAATGGATTGTGGGTAACTTATCAAAGATCCTCTATACTAAAGATTTCAAGCATTTCAAGCAGCGCAAATGGTATAAAACGGTACGCACTTCCTGTCTCCTAAATGGGCGTGGCCTCGTTTGAAAGTGTAGTGGATGTCGTGTGGATGAATGAAAAGTTATAATATAACGTTAGCAAAAGAAAATATTAATAAATTATATATATATATATATATATATATATATATATATATATATATATATATATATATATATATATATATATATATATATATATCACAGAGATTAGTTTTGTTAGGGCATTCACGAACGTTAGCTGACGTTAGCTTATTTGTGTTGCCAGATCTCACGAGAGTTTGGTCCTGAGACAGAAACAGGTCTCAAACAAAGTTAATTTCCTCCTGATGTGTCCGTCTGAATAATGCCATTTTAGTGTCCAAATGTTTAGGAGATATGTGGCTTGTGAAAAATGGCTCCAATATTTACTTTGTTGGCTATGGGACGAAAGAATCAGTCCTAATCTGTGACGGTTTAGAGCCGAGACGCCCCAACTCAGAGTAGTGTCCTGTATCTGTGTCACGTTGTCTCCGCCGCTGCCATGTCTCTTTAAGAGACTAGCAGCGGGTCCTGAGTGTATTGATTCCAATGGGAGAATGTGAATGTGAACACAGATGATGAGCGCTCTTTTCTCCCCATAGTCACCAGTAAAACAGGTAAATATTAGACCCATTTCTCACAAGCCACATATCTCCAGAACATTCTGACACTAAAATGGCATTTTTCAGACGGACACATTTCTGTCTCAGGACCAAACCCTTGTGAGATCTGGCAACGCAGAGAAGCTAACATCAACTAACGTTTGTGAACGCCCAAAGAAAACTAATCTCCGTGATGCTAAATATGTCTTTTAGCTATGTAAATATCTAACGTTAGCAAAATAAATTATTCATAAATTAGGCAAATATAACTTTCCATCCACACAACGTTCACTACACTTTCAAACGAGGCCGCGTCCCTTTAGGAGACAGGAAGTGTATACCGTTTCATCCCATTGGCACTGCTTGAAATGTGCTAGTATAGAGGATCTTTGGTGTTAGCCATGCTGCTGTAAAGACATGCTGTTGGACTAATAAACGGTTTATATTCCGTCGTAGTCCGGGGTTATCATTGTTATATCTAGTAACATGAAACAGTGAAGAATATAACACAAGACCTATTATTTGTTTAACCTTAAAGATCATCCTCCTATCATTCCTCACAGCTATCATTCCAACCAGCTTTAGTTTCTTTATATACACACAAAACATTAAAAAGATACAATACAAAATCTTCAAGGAAAAAGAGAATGAGAATTGCCTAAAAAGCCCTCCAGGGGGTTATTGTTATATTATTATAACATATACTTATCATATTCAATGCTGAGATGTGGAGATGTGGTAAAACTTCTAGATGCAGTTTTATGTAGCACATTATCTCACTTATCAGACCTTTTTCAGCTTTAAATCAATCTTAATCTTTGACCTATATGTACATATGCATAGTTGTCTGACAGTGTTGCTGTGTTCAAGATTTATTTCAGGAAAAAAACTGGAGTAACAAAATTATAATTACCAACCATTACAGTAAGGTTGTAAGACAATTATTTTTCTTTAATAAGCCCTTAACTGTCATATCCAAGTCTTGTGTTTTTTAATTAAGTAGGGATGATTTCACTTAATTTCAGGAATTTCTTATAGACTGTATCTGGAGCAGAGCGGAATAAACTGATTACTACCCTAATATCAAATTACACTTATAAACAACTGAAACCACATCACTCTCTCAGCTCTATCTCCTCTAAGAAAAATAAGCCAAAGACTCAATGCCATCTTTATAAATGTATGCACTAATTGTGTAATATAGCACAAGACTGAAATAAGGTGTAATTGATACATACTGAACACAAAGTCTTCTTAAAAATCCCCCTTTATGTATTTGTTATCTGTCTTGGTACTGCAGTGGCATCTGCAATCCCATTCATTTGTTAAAGCACACAGTCTTCTTGTTAAAATTACTGGTTGTCAGACACACTTTCTGTACCTTCTCATAGTAGATAAGTGAGCGGAATTTTAATGAAGCCACTGCAGTTATATCAGAGCAGCTAAAAGGTGTTGTTAGGGCCAACGCCAAGCACAGTGAGACCCTTTTAGCTTTTCTAAAATCACTGTCAACACTGTATTGAATCTTTTATACCATCAAAGTAGTTTGATGCAAATTGTACAAAATAACAACATGAGTGTTAAAGGCTAAATTAGGATACTCATGAAAAATGTTGTTTAGCTGAGCGATGCATTATTATTATTTTATAATAATAATTATTTATTTATTTGAACTGTCAGTAATTTCATTTATAATTGAAAGAACATTTTGACATTGTGGGACTGTTCACTTTCTTGCCTTAGATGAGAAGATTAATACCACTTGTAGACCTACCCTAGATTTGAAGGTAGAGCCAGCAAGCAATTAGCTTAGCTTAGCATAAGAACTGGTAACAGGGGCAAACAGCTAGTCTGGCTCTGTCCAAAGGTATAAAAATACACCTAGCAGACACTTATTTCTTGTGTGATGATGTGAAAAGAAAACTGAAATGTACAATCGTTTTTAAAAGGAAGTCTTGTTGTCAACATCTAGTAAGGCAACTAGGAGAAGTCCAGCACATAACTCCCTTTAAAACAACTTTCGCTTTTCACATTTCAGTTTTTGTACAATTTAGGCAATATAAGACATAAGACAGTTAAAGTGGATGTTTGGACAGAGCCAGGCTAGCTGTTTCCAAAACTCTTTTTAGTCTTTTTGGTAAACTAAGCTAATCGCCTGGCGACTCGAGCTTCATAGAGACACACCATAGACTTTTAACAGTCTATGAGACAGACTGATACTTAAACCACGCCCACCGGAGGAGAAAACAATTGGCGCCACAATATTCAACTAAGGGCTGCAGCGCTATCATAATGCCTGTAGCTAGCTAAAAACATTAGATATTTAGCATGTCAGATGATTATGCTACCAGAGAGGACAAGTGGCTATTAGTAAGCTAATGTTAGCTATGTGTTAGAAAGCTAAGGCACTTGCAAACATTCCACTATAAAACAAGTTTCATACTGTCAAAGGGCTTTAGCTTAACTTACAGACATATAGTTAGCCTAAAACTGACATTTGGATATGTGATACTTGCTGTAGCTGCACACGTAACCTGATGATGCCTCGTGTCTTATTGCCTGTATCCACTTTTGTCTTCTTAAAGGCTCAGTTTTTCATTTCAGCAGATTTTGAAAACCTAGTTATGGGTTATTTTACCCTGTTGGTAGTGCATCCCACTACACAGCAGCTTTTAGGCATTTATTTGTTGTTTGCTAACAGACAGAATTGACATGGAGGCACATTAATGAGAGATGAATTGTTTTCCCTTCCAGTGTGGGCGGGACTTCTGTATCAATATTCTCATCAAACTCGCTGCAAGAAAGTGTAGAAGTGTATATCCCAAAATGTCAAACTATTGCTTTAAAGTAATTATTATATCAATTTGGCAAGTGTCAAATGTTTTTTGACAAACAATCTTCTTTTGTAAATTGCAGAGCAAAGAAGTTGGCATCCAGATGCAGGATGAGTTGCTAAAGGTCACCACTGAAATGCAGACGGTGAGCATTTTATATTGCTGTCTTTGCATATGTGTGTGTGTGTGTGTATGTTTGTGTGTAATAATGCAAAATGGTGTAATAATGCACACTGACTAATGTGGAGTTGCATGTGTGCTAATAAAGGCTATGAAGACATATAACCAGTACCACACAGACTGTCTGATAGCTGAGGGGAAACTTAAGGAAGCCGAGCGGTTGGAGGAGAGACAAACCGGAAAGTCAGCTGAGCTCGGCCTCGGCCAATCAGGAGGGCAGAGGCGGAGCTCCGTCAAGAAGATGGAGAGATTAATGGAGAAAGTGAGTGTGTGTGTGTGTGTGTGTGTGTGTGTGTGTGTGTGTGTGTGTGTGTGTGTGTGTGTGTGTGTGTGTGTGTGTGTGTGTGTGTGTGTGTGTGTGTGTGTGTGTGTGTGTGTGTGTGTGTGTGTGTGTGTGTGAGAGTGAGAGAGAGAGCCACAAGAGGTATCGAACTGTTTTTTCAGCAAGTGTGTTTAAGTGTATAAACTTAAAACAAACAAATTATCTCTTGTATGCGGCTTTTTATCACCATGTGGTTGTGTGCTCTTATCACACGCACAGAGGCATGGCAGAGTGCAGGAGAACCAGCTGAAGTGTACCAAGGCTCGTAATGACTACCTGCTAAATCTAGCAGCAGCCAATGCAGCCATGAACAAGTACTACTTGCAGGACATCAGCACTCTCATCGACGTAAGAAACATGCAATTTGTGCTGTGTGACTGTCTGTGTGTGCTTATGAGACTGAGATCATTGACTGGTTTTGATTTACTTTTCTGTGCCACTCTTTCCTGTTATTATCTGAAGAAAAGCTGAGATTGTATGGGGAGAATAATTGAAATAGGATATATTTTTTTATTGCAAGACAGAAGACAAAACATTAACAGACCAAGAAAAATCAAACAACACAAACAAGAAACATTAACAGAGAAACAAAAAAGTAACAAAACAAACAAAAACAGTGCCTAGGGGACAAAAGATGTTAGTTTTCACATGTGCTACAGTAATCAGTCAGTTGCCGTGTGTGTGTGTGTGTGTGTGTGTGTGTGTGTGTGTGTGTGTGTGTGTGTGTGTGTGTGTGTGTGTGTGTGTGTGTGTGTGTGTGTGTGTGTGTGTGTGTGTGTGTGTGTGTGTGTGTGTGTGTGTGTCTACATGATCATTCTGGGACAAAGTAGGATGGGCTTGTGGGGAATCACAGGGGAAAAAGGTGTTCGAAGATTTCTGAAGAACTCCCTATCAAAAATAAGAAAGCCTCCATTCTTGCACACCAAAATCACCACATTCTTTATTTTTTGTCCCCTCCCCCCGTCATTGCCTTCCTACCTCATCATTTCCCGTCTGTCTCTATGTCTTCCCCTCCATCCCCATTTTCTCCTCCCTTTTATCCTCCCTCACTGCCTCCTTCCATCCATCTCCCCCCCGCCCCCCAACTACCTCTTGGCAGTGCTGTGACCTGGGCTTCCATCTGTCCGTGGAGAGGGTGATGAAGTGCTACCTGGCCAGTAGGTGGCGCATCCAGAAGACAGAGGAGACCGGTCTTAAGCAGCTGGAGGCTGCCGTGACGTCCCTGGACCAGGGTGGAGACAGAGATGCGTTGCTACAGCAACACGATGCCGCTTTCTGCCTTCCTTTCCGATTCAACTACCATCCACATGAGGGAGACCAGGTGAAGAATAAGAGTTACTGAGCAGCAAACACAGGCTGGGGCTTTATAGGGGACCAGTGGGGAAAAAACATTTTCTGTTGTCCAGTATCATGATGCAACTACTAACCCTGTTAAATTTACATCAGCTACTTTTTTTTAAACCTTTTTTTTTTTTTTATTTCACTTTTTTTTTCAGGCAAGTCATTAAGAACAGGCTCTTATTTACAATAGTGGCCTGACTACAATCAGTCCCTCCAGAAAAATGCGATTATGCGATCACATTCGATTTATAATCAGCCAAAGTTCGCATATTTATGCAGGGGCCGCATTTTTTCAAATATGCCACACATAAATTTGCCGATTTCCGCGCAAAATATGCAGGGCTTGCATGATTTCATAATTCCCCACATTTTCGTTGCAAAAAAGTCACATATATCTTAGCAGAAAGTTGAAAAAAGTTGCGTTTACATCACACAAGAGCAGCCATTTTCCCCTGTTGCCATGGGAACGTTATGAAGTGACGTTATGAAGTGACGTTATGAAGTGACGTAATTACGCGACGTGAACATCATCGAAAAGCTGCAAACCAACGATGAAGCCATGATGAAACCGCAGTTTTTGCAAGTTCCCGCAATTTCATCACATAAAATTGCATAAATATCCCGCATATTCCATCGCATTTTTTAAGAAAACGCATAATCAAGGATTTTTGCCTGCAAAAATCGCAAAAAAACTCCGCATTTTTCTGGAAGGACTGTACCATGGCTGACTGTGACATGCTCCCGTGACCTAAGTCGACCTAAAATGAAAGCATCACAAATTTTGGGAAGAATCCCACCCTCTGCCCCTCCCATCTCTCTCCAAACAACATCCCAGTGGTTTGAACGTGATGCTCCCTTGTAGTGTCGTATTATATTTTGTTTGCGTATTTTTAGGTGTGTGAGGTGAGTGCGGAGAGCCAGGTGAGGTACGAGCTGGAGACCAGGTTCCAGCAGCTTCAGTCTCGACTCGCTGCCGTTACCTTGGAAACAGAGGAGGTCAGCTAATTATTCTCACTGCCTGTTTCTTTAATGATCTGTCCGTCTGTCTGTGCCCATGCGTCTGTCACTCACTCACTCTCTCACTCAGCGACAATGTGCAACTTTACACAATGAACCATAAATAAGAAAAAAACCCTTCAACATAATATCTAGGAAATAAACTGAATTAACCAATCAACATTTCTTTCCACCTTCCCAGGTCAGTAAAACGCTTAAAGCCACACTCACAGCCCTGCTGGACAATATGTGTGAAAGCGACTGTAACCCCTCCCCCGACGTGCTCAGCAGCCTATCAAATGAGCCCCCTGGAGGAAACACCGCACAAAAACTTGCAATTGCCAAGCGTCGAGCCAATCAGCAGGAGACAGAGACCTACTATTTTACAGTGAGTTATTGCAGTTGGCTAGAGGTGCACATGTTACTGTTGGAATATCTTCAAAGATATATATCAGGCCACTAGGCTGATAATGTCCTTTTATCAAAACTTGTTATTGGCCAATCATTGGGTCTCTGTTTTTTTATTACATATTCCTTAATTTACCCTTTAAGGTATCATAGCTGATCACTCAGTAACTTCACTAGTAGTATTGGTGTCTTAGTATTATTGTATTGGGTTTGGGAGATACATTTTATAATAATAATAATACATTTTATTTATATAGTGATTTTCATAGTACTCAAAGACACTTTACAATAAAACCAGCACATTAGGAATATTAAAAACAAGTGAAGCAATACAACCAACACATAAAACAAGCATATTAAAGCAACACTAGAGAACTTTTCCTGCTTCGGTCCCCCTACAGGTTGGAAGCGGAATTGTCCATTACATTACATTATTCAAGTTTGCCAGATCAGGTAGCAGATCTGTAGTTCGAATGAACTGGACAATGTAATGTAATGGACCATTCCACTTCCAACCTGTAGGGGGACCGAAGCGGGAAAAGTTCTCTAGTGTTGCTTTAAAAGCAAGTCAAACAATAAAACCAGAAAATAACAGTAGATGAAATGTGATATTATTAATTATAAATGTCCTTGTAAAATGTAAATAACATTTCAATGGAAGGATTCCGTTTTTTAGATGCGTTGGCACAACCCTTTTTTCTTGTTACACTCAAACAAAATTCTAATGTATTTGCACAATTATTTTCCGCTTACCACGTAATGCTGTGAAAATAGTTCAGTGACCACAATGGATATTTTTTTTTTACAGCTTTTCTTTTTCATAAATATCTTTTGAGAATTCCAACAGAATTTCTGAGACTGTGCTAAAAGCTCAATGGTGTTTTAAGTCCCCACCGTCGACCTTCAAGGCAGCGCTGCGACTGTCGACTTCAAGGCACCTAACCCTAACCTTAACCCTAACCCTAGTGCCTTCCATGCAGCGCTGCCTGGAAGACGACGTTGGGGGCTTAAAACACCAATCACCGTGCTAAAACAGTTAAGGAAAAACTGTAATACCTTTCAAATTTTGTTTGTCTTAGAAAGTGAAGGACTTCCTCATCAGCAGTTCTCTGAGTTTCAAACTTCAAGCCAAACATGACCTTCTACGAGATGCCATACAGAAAGGTACACTTATCAGGGTGCGATTTGTGAAGAAAGCAGAGGGGGGGTTGATCATGCACAACAAAACATAACATGCAAGAATTAAAACTTTGTGTTTTAATCCAAATCTGATCTTTTTCCTAAATTTAACGAGTCATTTTGGTGCCTAAATTTAACTGTCATCGCCGCATGACGCTCACCTTTTCTGACTTAACTCGACTACCATTGGCCCTGAAAGGACCGCCATCTGGCTGTGCCTGTACCCGGCTCACAGTCACCTATTAGCGGCTAAACAACTGCCGCTTTTAGCAGGCGTCCCGGAGCTCTGTAGCGGTTAAATACAACCGGCAACTGTCACTTGGATTTTATCGTTCTATGGCACTATAGACTGTTCACGTTACAGCACTTTGCTTAGTTTAAAATACTTCTATTTCAAGTATATAATTAATATATGGTCTAGGCTATTGGTGAAGTAGATGATCACTTTGAGGGGAGGATACATTTTGAAAAAGAAATAATTATGCAGAGGCAGGAAATTGCACCTTGATACTTATACTACAATGTTTGAATATGGGTAGGACAATTTATTCTAATGCTGTATGAATCAGGCAGATGAGGCGCCCACTAAGGTCCAAGGTTTCTGCCTGTTAAAAGGAAGTTTTCCCTGGCCATAGCTGCAATAACTGCAATTGCTTTTGGGGGGAATTGTTGAGTGTCTGTAAATTATAGAGTGTGGTCTAGACCTAAGTTGTGTTCGAAAATGTTCCATATCACAGAAACAGTGCAGTATAGTGCGTTAGCCATTTTGTAGTGGTGTTCGAATTCTCCGCCGTTAATTTTATTTTACTATATAGTCCACTATAAAATACCCACAATGCACAGCTTATTTGAGTGTACCTTCGATGTACCCTACATTTTACTCCCGTATACCACAATGCAACGCGGTCGTGTTTTGCCGGAGGAGAAGAAGAAGCAGAAGGACCCGCGGAAACTGAAAAGGAAAAATGGAGCGGGCTTTTGTTTCTAAACAGTGGAAATGTAACATGTAACATATATACAACCTTTAACCATTCTCCTGAGTGCTCGGCTTGTTTCAGGGACGTATTAGAAGTATTTCTGTTACGCTTTGTTTACATGATGTTGGGCGCGCCTGCCTCCGTCACACAAATAACTGCCGCATCTACATCTAAATTTGGTCGTTCCCTATATAGCTCACTATTTACTAAACACTGTATAGGGAATAGTGAGTGAGTGAATGACAGAATGGTTTTGAACACAGTCCTGCTCTAACTGGAAAGTCTCCTGAGATGGTCCGTCATGGTTTGACACTATAAATAAAATTGAGTTGAAAAAGTTACAAATGATGCCACTGGGAACGTTGACTATTGCAAACATTTTCACAATTTAAAAGAGTACTCCGATACACTGATTTAACATGTCACTGTTGTAACAGTGTCAGATTCACAACCATTTAACCATTTAAAAAATAAATAAAAATAAAGCAAAAATAAAGCAGAGGAAATATATCTTATTTTTTTATTCCACTCATTTTACTTTCTTGTCAAAACCTGGCACCTACTTTATCCACAATGGAACTCAACTGCTGACAGATGGATCTGAGGTTCAGGTGTGTTATGCTAGTAGCGGCTAATGTAGCCTCGAGCCTCGAGCAGAGATGAGGAGCGGACTACAAAGTAGAGGTCTTCACGGGTCCAACAATTTGTGCCTAAACCCAAAAAGACCTGGAAATGTCTGTTTATAAACTTTTCAAACTAGTCTATAGACCTAACCAACACTGACTCAAGTGGAGGATATTTATAAGACTCCCTCTGGAGCCACAAAAGGTTTTATCTAACTTCTTTTCACATATGCATTAGTACTCCCCAACTCCTGTAAACAGACTTTGATGTGTAAAATCAGTGGAGATCCCCTTTAATAATCCTGTTTGCACCAGGACCCTAAACCAAACCTCACTCCTTCACTTGTTTTCTGTCTCTTTCTTCCAGCTGAGGCTGTCGCCAGTGACCCTTCCAGGTAAACAGTGTATTTACACAGCTAAGAATAAAAAGAGTATGATTGAGAGAGGCATAGAGGCACGGAGAGAGCAGAGAGGACAAGGAGAAGAGGAAAAGGTTAACCAAATTTGAACCAAAATGCCATTTTGGGCAATTTTCTATTATGTATTAAAAGCTGATTTTTGGATAGGGGGGAATGTGTAGTGCAGTGTAACTGATAACAACAATTAGCAAATATCATTAGACCTTGAGTATTAGTACCCACATGTAAAATGGCATCATGCATTTTATTATTATATTTCCCAGAATGCAATGTGCTCGGTCAGTGCGTGTTCGGAAGTCGAGACCTGTTTCCCAATTCTGCCACACACTCTTCACCACAGACATAATCTCCTACATACAGGTAACACACACACACACACACACACACACACACACACACAAATAAGAAACAACATCCCTTTGAAATACTCCCTTTTTTTTACCTCGTTTTTATTTGCTTGCTGCACTGCTGTTCAACCCTCCAAAGGGAACGATTTAGAAAATCCTGTCACACTGAAGCAGAAGAATTGGTGGGGGCTTCTTGCGGCACATGCACACACTCACAGTTCATCCCCCCCCAGTGTACTTACTCCTGCCTTCATGTGTATGGTGATGCTTATAGTTTTCGCTGGCTTTCTCTCCTTTCAATGCATTCCCCCCCTTTTATCTCCTCCTCTCTTGTTAAAGGGATTCAAATGCACTGGCCTCTTTGTTGCCTCCTCTCTTGGCTCCTCGTGTGTGTGTGTGTGTGTGTGTGTGTGTGTGTGTGTGTGTGTGTGTGTGTGTGTGTGTGTGTGTGTGTGTGTGTGTGTGTGTGTGTGTGTGTGTGTGTGTGTGTGTGTGTGTGTGTGTGTGTGTGTGTGTGTGTGTGTGTGTGTGTGTGTGTGTGTGTGCGCTTATGTGCGCCTCTTCCCACTGCTTCTAAATCTTCATTCCCCTTATTTCTAACTCTGCCATTTCTAATCTGTGCATTTTCTCTGTCTCCTCTCTGCTGTGCTTGGCTTGATGCAGAAGAAGAAGGAGAATGTCACGGACACAGGTACCAAACCCCATCTGTGACTGCTTCTATTGCATGAAGGCCGGTGGGGTTTCCCCCGCAATGACTAGGGCCATACCTACCACTGAGGTCATGTCCCTGGATTCTTTTTTAGGAATGTTGGGTTTACAGTAGCAACACTGGGGGGAGTTTACATTCTACAGTTAAAAACTTCAATGAATAGTTTGTCATTTGGGGAAATACTACGCTAGCTAGCCTAGAAATCTAGACGCACCCTAGTGGCAGCAAATGTAATTTACAGCCAGGGGGTCTAGCAACTCTCCGTTGGCTTGCGAGCTGGAAAAACCAAACTCTGGCCGGGCCAATCACATCGTGTATAGAGTCAGTTGGGTGGGCTTATGGCTGTTGCTGCTGCTGGCGAACAGCGGTCTTTCGAATCAGCTTTGGCTGCGACTCTGGAAGACTTGGAGTTAAGTTTTTCTTTGAGAAAAGAACAAAGAACAGCACTGAAGTCATTCTTAAAAAAGGAAGATGTGTTCGGCGTTTTGCTGACCGGGTATGGCAAAAGTTTAACTACCAACTAGCTCTGCTACCTTCTTCGTTGCTTTGCTTGGTTATAGCGCTATCCTATTGCGTGCAGAGGGAATTTGAAAGACAACTGTTTTATCCCGCCCCTCGGATTGAGCCCTGCCAATGGTGAGTTCCCAGACCCAACATCTTGATGTGGATCTGACTTGTCAGGCTAACGCTTCTCTGCTTTTGTTCTCGAAAGTTAGATGAGAAAGCTGATACCACTCTCATGTCTGGATGAAAAATAAGCCAGTTAACTTAGCTTAGCACAAAGACTGGAAGCAGGGGAACCAGCTAGCCTGGCTCTGTCAAAAAGTAAAAAACATTTTGTTCCATGAAAGTAACTCCACGTAAAACCACAACCCGTCTTTTTTATATAATGTATCATTTATATTATTTTCTATTTATTTTAAACTCAAGTTGGATTAAACAATCTTATCAATTCAGCTGCTGTATCTTAGCCTGGTAACCAAACAAATCTGTGAGCTCATGTTTTATTTGCTCTGGCAGATACCTCTGGCCCTCGGTGGACCAATCACAACCGTTTATCTGACATGGGGCGGGTTTTAGACAATGACTGACAGAGTCATGCTACTATCGAACTTAGCTGGCATGCTGCGTACACCGCAACGCACCAGGTTTACAAAACTCAGATAAAACTATCAAACTAGGCAGTGCTGATCAAGTATGAATCAAGATGCTGTTATTGTATTGCATATTTCTCACCTTAAATGTTTTCAGAAACACATTTTAGTGTACTGTCCTAGCTGTAATTTGAGAAAGTTTGTGACCAGGCAGCCATTTTTCTTTCTGTAAAAAAACGGAACTTGCATGTGTTGCTCAAAGCTACATCAATATGTCAATGTGGCGTTAATTGCTTGTAGGTTATGTTTCTTTGATCTGATTGGTTGTAGGTCTATTCAATTAGCATCCAGAGGCTTTTTGGTCTGTGCCATAGATCATGCCCCTTGGAAATTGAAAATCAACTGGGAGGTTCCAGACTAATTTTCATTTGCGAATTTGTCTAGCGATGCCATCCTAGCTGGCTCTAGCTTTACATTTTGTGGCCAGACACAAGAGTGTTATTGATTTTCTCATCTATCTCTTGGCAAGAAAGCAAAGAAGACTGTTCCCCAACATATCAAACTATTCTTTTAATTCATTTTTAGAGTCAGTATATTTAAATTTAAGGCCAACAAAAGAATTGGTAAAAACATGATTTAGTGTTTCTCCACCAGAATTTCAGACACAGTTCTGAGAGTTTAGTACATTCAGTTCAGAGGCAGTTGCTGATTTCCAGAAGAATTGCTTTCAAAGAACCCCTGCAGTTAATAGTTAATAGAATTGAGTATATAACTCAATAAATAAAATGGGAAAACCAATTTTGGTGTCTTTGGCTCATGAAAAAAAAATCCTGGTTATGGCCCTGGCAGCAACATTAAGTGACATTACTCACTCAGTTTATTCCTTGTAACTCTCTTCCTCATTTTCCTTGTATTGTGTCTTCCTTTCTTCCCGTTATTCTACCTTATTTCTTATGTCGACCTCCTCTTTCTTTGCATCTCTATCTGTACTCTCATAACTCCTTCTTCACTCATCTTTCTTATCCAGAGCTCTGGGCAGCAGATTCCTGTGGTGGTTGAAAGCTGCATCCGTTTCATTAACCTTCACGGTGAGTCAGTTTTTATGGTATATTATGGTATATTATAGAGAGAGCTTTGGCCACTGAGAATGAGAAGGTGGAAGTACATCTTTGTGTATCTGTGCAATCTGTGCAATCCTGTATGGGACGTCATGCATCTATGCTAAAATCTAACATGTAATATGATGTATGTGTGTGTGTGTGTGTGTGTGTGTGTGTGTGTGTGTGTGTGTGTGTGTGTGTGTGTGTCTGTGTGTGTGTGTCTGTGTGTGTGTGTGTGTGTGTGTGTGTGTGTGTGTGTGTGTGTGTGTGTGTGTGTGTGTGTGTGTGTGTGTGTGTGTGTGTGCGCGTGCATCTCAGGCCTCCACCATGAAGGGATATTCAGAGTTCCCGGGTCACAGAGGGAGGTTAACCACATCAGAGATGCATTTGAGCGAGGTAAATAAGCTTCTGAAATTGCATCACTATTTCCATAGATTTTTTTTTTATTTTAATATTTTTTATTATTATTTTTATTTTAAAGTGGCCATATTATGCTCATCCGGTTCATAATTGTATTTAGAGGTTGTACCGGAATAGGTTTACATGGTTTAATTTTAAAAAGTGTTCAGGTCTCTGTTTTAGCTACAGAGTGAGACCTCTTACTGCTATAACATCTTTGTTGGCAGTCACATATGCATAGTAGCTAGGTAAGATGACATAATCTAGCTAGCTGTTTGTTTCTACAACTTCAGTCAGTACAAGGCAGGATTAGCTGGGAGACTTCTTCTAAACGAGGGCACACTTCCAACTTTGCGTGGAATACCTGCAGAATAGGGACATGTAAGTAGTTCTTTTGTAGATTATGGTGAACTAGTGTGTGTTGTAGCAGTGTTTTGCCATTCAGAACGAGCTTGCATGCTACGGTTAGCCACCTCGTTTCGGCTAGTGACGTAAAAAGCCCTGCCAATTTTGAACAGCTCACCCGGAGACTGAAGGCAGGACACATTCAGGGTCAGTGTAACGCTTATCAGTTCAATTTTCAAAGCACAAACGAACATTTGGAAAAACAGAAAAATGGGTTCAAATATCCAATTTTTTTTTTTTTTCCACCTTGACAAATTAAAAAATTGGATCTTTAATCTGTTTTTCCAATTTCCTGTTTTTTATTCAGAGGATCAGAAATTGAGAAAATTACAAAATTGCATCTGAGCTCCAATTATTCAATACTGCAATGGTATTCTCTCCATCTACTTTGCGGAATATGCAGGTCATTAACTGCATATGGACCAAAAAAACAACAACTGATAAAATGATAAAGATTTGCTTGCAACTGATGGTTTCGAGTGGGGGGGCGGGACGTAGCTAGGCAGAACGAGGGAGAGAATACCATTGCAGTATTGAATAATTGGAGCCCAGACGCAGTTTTGTAATTTTCTAAATTTCTGATCCTCTGCATAAAAACAGAAAATTGGAAAATTAATTTGTCAAGGCGGAAAAAAATGAAAAATTGGATAATTGAACCCATTTGTCTGTTTTTCCAAATGTCCGTTTGTGCTTAGAAAATTTAACTGATAAGTGTTACACTGACCATTCAGAAACACGTATCTCACTCAAAACAGCATGGATGGTTTTTTATCAAGTGTGTATGCGTGTGGAAGCACCAGAGACACAAAATAACACCCCGAATCCCAGAAAATGTGATTTTTTTCATAATATGGGCACTTTAAAGCGTAACTCTCACCAAAATGCAACCTAGGGTCTTTTTGTGAATGTACCAGAGTCAAACTTTCGTTTAAAAGCATATTGAGGATGAAATCGCCACTTTTAAGATTTACTGTATTTTCGTTTTTCGGTCAAATGGCCTTTTGAATGGGAGTGCTAGGCGCACTTTTATGCTAGCCTCAAAATAGCTATTTTTAAAACAATAAGAAGGCTCACAACATGAAACTTTGCTCGAAGTATGACCAGGGTCTCTACACCTTAACGAAAGCATTGACAACATTGTATGTGTACACAGAGTTTACTAAAAAGAAAGGTTTTGAGCAACTCACTGTAGCGGTTGTTCTTCCGGTCGCCGTCTATCGAGCCAGTCAAAAATAGTCGAGGGAGGAGTGTAAAGATGGAAGGCTCCTAAAGCTTAGTTCAATATAAATGCACGGATAATTCGTTGTTTTGTCGTTAGTGAAACACAATATTGACCTTGTAGTTGAAAAAGGAGCCTCATATAAGAATGACATTTCCTCCTATGTAGTCCGTTCATTCGCATTCGGAGATCGCCTTTTTTTGACTGGGAAAATGGGGTAAACAACAACTGCTAACGTGAATTTCTCAAAACCTTTCTTTTTAGTAAACTCTGGGTACACAAACAATGTTGTCAATGCTTTCGTTAAGGTGTAGAGACCCTTGGTGATACTTCGAGCAAAGTTTCATGTTGTGTCGAGCCTTCTTAGTGTTTTAAAAATAGCTATTTTGAGGCTAGCATAAAAGTGCCCCTAGCACTCCCATTCAAAAGGCCATTTGACCGAAAAAAGAAAATACAGTAAATCTTAAAAGTGGCGTTTCCGTCCTAAATATGCTTTTAAACGAAAGTTTCGCTTGGGTACATTCACATAAAGACCCTAGGTTGCATTTTGGTGAGTTACGCTTTAATGTACACATTATACTTGTTAGAAAATTCTTGTTGGAAATGTGAAAAGACTTGGTTTTCACCATTTCTGCTTCCAGGATTTTTTTGGGTGGTCTAAAATCATGTTTCGATGATGCACTGGAGTCATTGCTAACATAACCCCTCCCGTACTATATAAAAACGACGTCACTACTAACATTAGAGCGCATAGCATCAGTGTTGTTTCGTTCCACAAGCTTTCTTAGCTCTTTCAGTATAATAATATGCCTCACGGCAGGCCTGAAGGGAGCTATTCCTTTTATAAAACGGTCATATAGTATGGCAATATGAAAGTTATAGTCACATTCTAATTATGTAATAATACATCACAACGATTAGACATTTTGAAGAACACAATTTTTATGTCTTACATCTTTTTCTGCAGCCCTACTGCATTTGACTGTATGTCTTGTTTCTGCATGAAAAAAAGTGTACATACTGTAGGCTTTTGTTGCTACATCACCTCACAAGTCTGTTTCACTCCCTGTAGGAGAGGAACCACTGTCAGACAGTGAGTGTGACCTGGACTCTGTGGCCGGTGTGTTGAAGCTTTACTTCAGGGGCCTTGAGCCTCCTCTCTTCCCTTACGACAGCTACTCTCAGCTGCTGGAGTGTGGCCGTAAGTCCCCCTTCTAAACCTCTATGTCTGTTCTCAGATCCTGCAGGTTATCATGTCTACTTACGCTTACTTAGTTATTAGTGTCGCTTTGCCAGACCATCCTCCACATGCTTCGTAGGAGGGTCTGGCTAGTCCACACAGCATTCTGGAATGGGAGAAAAACGTGCTCTGATTTATTGGCATTTCTTTAAACCAATCACAGTCGTCATGGGCGGTGCTAAGCTCCACACGGAGCCGCTGCAAAATAGCCTCAGGAAGGAACTTGTTTTGGTGGAACATGTGTACGTTCAAAAGTTGTTTTAGTCGTGCGAGAGAAAACTCAGATTGGACAGATAGTCTAACTAGCTGTCTGGATTTACCCTGCAGAGATCTGAGGAGCAGTTAACCATAGTCCTCATAAATTGTCCGGAGTGTAAAATTCAAACACAAAGAAAGCGGAAGGAAACGGACATCGGCGAAAAGACATGCATCCGGTGGAATTTCCTGCAGCACCGGAGCAATCCCGGAAGTGGAACGTCAAGGATATAGACTACTTAGTTATTTATGTATCATTTGGTTTCTAAATGCTTATTCTACCTTGATTTCGGTGATTCACTCAATCATGTACTGTAGAATATTTTTCCATATGAATAATCCTGCTAATTTTGGTTGAGCTTTTTGCAGCTTTAGTAGTAGCCTAACACATGGGTGGAAATCATAGGGGGGCGGGGTCAGGATCTACCACATCTGAGGGTTGCCGCCCTTAAACATATCATTAATCATGCTGTGTATTGTAAATAATATAATGATATATACTTACAATAATTGAGGAAGTACTAAAACTGGGGACCGGCGTTTTAACCCAATCCACAATCTTTTTTTAAAAATCTGACACTGAAAAAAAGTGTCTTAAACTTAACTGTCGTCACCACAGGACAGTCACCTTTTATCAGCTAAACACAACTGCAACAACCACTGAAAAGACTCTGACCTCACGGTGCTCTGTACCCAGGTCACAGTCACCTTTTCTTGGCTAAATTTAACTGTTAAGACCTCCAAACTTAACTGTCATGTGACTGGTCGTCATGTGCGGTCGTCACGTGACCAACAGAGTGTATTTTGCTCAATTTAGTCAGTTTTTTTTAATGAATCAGATAGAAACTAAAAGTGAGAACAAGGATAATGGAAGGGTCTCCATGCTATACTATATAGATAATAGTAGTAAGGCTTTCCACTGTTTACACATATCCTATACAAGTACAATGTTGGCTGTATTATTTGTGTCCCCTTAAAAATTGCTTTTGAGACTGTTGGTTGCCATGTTACTAATGCTCAACACACAAAGTAACTTGTTTAGGGGATTCTCCCCTACAAATACTGTTGTACTTTTGATGCAGAGTAGGTATGCAGTGTGACTTCTACTCTCTCTGCTGGTGCATATCACTGTCTTGTTTGCAGACTGTTGCCTGTGTTCTTGATATTCCTGTAAGCCTGATTTTTTTAAATCCAAAACAGAAACTTGTCACAATTTGCACAGCTAATTAAGGTTATGATCCTGCCTGCAGGTTGTTTACTCATGTGTTGGCATACTAAATCAACCTAGCCACCACACCTTAGTAGTATTTTCTTATTAGATGTATTAGTATTACATGATTTATGCATTTGCCACAGTTTCTAACTGTGGCAGATGCATAAATCATAAGATTCATAAATCATAAGGCATTAGAAAACTGTAACTGCAACAAATACAACTTGTAGTTATTATAGTTGAACCTTTGCTCCTCGTGCTCCTTTCCTTTCTGTCATGATCAGAAATCGAGGGGGTGACAGAGAAAGCTCTCCAGATTAAAGCGATTGTCTCCACCTTCCCACGGCCTCTCCTCATCGTGATGCGCTACCTTTTCGCTTTCCTCAATCAGTAAGCTACAACATACCCAAGTGTGGGATATTCTATTACTTAATATCTCCTATGGTCATAAAACTTAATTAAAAAGAAAATGCCAAAAATAACAATTAGTTGTGTGTGTGTGTGTGTGTGTGTGTGTGTGTGTGTGTGTGTGTGTGTGTGTGTGTGTGTGTGTGTGTGTGTGTGTGTGTGTGTATTTTCCCAGTGTGTCTCAGTACAGTGATGAGAACATGATGCTGCCCTACAACCTGGCCGTTTGCTTCGGTCCAAGCCTGCTGAGGGGTTTGGATTCTGATGATGCTGTTGCTAGGCAGCCACAGGTCAATGATCTTATCAAAACCATGATCCTCCAATATGACATCATCTACCCCAGCCAATCAGAACTGCCGGGCCCCGTCTACGAGAAGCACATGACTCTGGAGCAGGAGTACTGGTGAGAGATGAGTAGCCGTTGATGTAAATGTAATGAAATGCTCTTAACATCAATACATATCTTTGGAGCCCCAAAACTGAATAAATGTAGTACAATTATCAAGAGTCAAAAAATATAATGAAATACATCATCAATAATTAATAATTGTTAAATAATTCAAATGGAAGCTAAAACAAGCTTTTTATCTATTCCTTACTAATGAATTAATAAAATTTGTTCCTGATATTATTCGTTCTTCCTTCTCACGCAAATGCTGGAATCACCTACAGTATCAATGTGTTGTTTAAAGGCTCTGAGTAATAATACACAACACGTCTTCTTTGTAGCGTCCATGTTGTTTCCATATTACGACTTAAAGCTCATGAACACACCAAAGTCGGAAGAACAACTTCCCAACTTGGGAAATGGGATCTGAGGAGCATGTGAATGCACCATTGGCCCTGGCGGAGGTCTGCGCTCTCCGAGTGCCATCCTTGTTTTAGTTATATTTTTTTTGACTTGCTTGATACTCTTTTACATTATTTTGTCAGTGTTGGAGCTCGGTAGGAAAATGGTCTTGATGTATTTAGTCAAATCTGGTTGAATTCTTGAATTATTCCAACTTGAATATGTGATTAAACTGGCTACCATTATTCATGTTTACACATCATTTAACGCTTATTTCTACCATCTTGTCGTAAATAAACGACATGGCAACAGCCTTGCATCGCCCCAGAGATTTGTTAGAGTTTAAGACTGTTTGAGTTCCAAGTACTGTACGTAGAGCAGCTTCCCCCTTAGCCCGTTTTTTTGTGGCTGATCCTCTCGAAACTGAATTTCATGCCATGCCAAAGGCATTAAACAGACACTCTTTGTGTAAAAACTGATTAATACTATTAAGCTGATTGCTCACTAAAATTGATCACTAGCCTCCAGCCTATCAACAGTGTCCACGGAAACCTCTAACACACCAAAACCAGCTCTTGGCTAATTTTTTTAAGTCTGTCTGTTTTCTTCATGAACATTTATATAATACACTTTTTGACATTTGACAGAGCATTATCAGTGCTTGTGAGGTTTTACGGGTCGCCTGCGAACCCAGTAGGAAGTACTGTAATATGTAAAATTACATAAGAGAAGTGAGTAATGGTAAATAAGAAGCCTGTGGTATGACAGTTGGTCTGTCTGACAAACAGAAGAGGAACTGTGCATCGCTGACTCTCATTTTTTTGCTTGTCTGCAGTGAACCAATCACAGAGGAGGGAGACGGAGAGACTGAGCCACTGCCCAGTGAGGACGGTGAGTACATACAGTACAGTACACATACACACACACCAGAGTCTGGATTAGCCATAGCCTAAATAGCTAAAGCCTCCTTCACATGAATGTACCACAAACCATGTTTACATTTTGAATAAGATATTTTTGGATTTGATTATGATGCATAAGCGTGCATGAACTAGTTGAGATTAATAATATGCCTGAGTTGATTGTAACCGTGCATGTGTGTACAGAGTGGGAGGCAGTGGCCATGTTTGACTATGTGGCGAGATCTCCAGCAGAGCTGTCCTTCAAGCAGGGAGAGCTTCTCATCGTTTATAGCAAGGCCTCCTGTGATTGGTGGAGAGGCGAAGCAGGCGGGGTTAAGGGTCTCATCCCTCACAAGTACATCAGCATGTTGGAAGGGTGAGTTGCATTTCTACTTCAGAACCATTCAGAC
Source organism: Zingel zingel (assembly GCA_023566125.1). Taxonomy (NCBI): domain Eukaryota; kingdom Metazoa; phylum Chordata; class Actinopteri; order Perciformes; family Percidae; genus Zingel; species Zingel zingel. The sequence goes on from CM042318.1 coordinate 7,369,508, forward strand.
AACCACTGCGGCCATATCCAGAACCATTGTCGAGACAGAAGTGGATCTTGAAATGGATCTCGGAGGCATCCATCTCAGTTTGAGATGGTACATTTCATTTAAGTGATGGCTAAAATAATGCTGTATTTTTCTGTATTATTTCTAAGGCACAATTTACATTAAAGAAATAGTTCGGTATCTCAGCCCTCAGCAGACCCAGAGACAGCCCCAAAAAAGTTTGTGTGTGTGGATGTTAAGTGTGTGCGTTTGTGTATGGGGGTCAGGTGCCTTGAAAAAAAGACAAATCACACGGAACACGTCCCACAGACTAAAAAGGTTTTTCAACCACCACTGGTTTAGACACAAATCATGAATAAGTAGTTCAACCTCAGTTTTGTATTCTGTACTTGTGTGTGTAGGTGTTTGGCCTAACCCTGGCCATAGTAATTACAGAAGTTGTACAGACAAAGTGCAGGTTATATAAACGGGGGGGTGGGGGGGGGTGGATAACTAAACAGAATATGATATCTTACAATATAACACCGCTGAAAGCCATAGCCTCGAAATATGCCATACATTTAAATTAACAGTGACACACGCGCAACAAAAACTGAATATCTCGAGTTCCACAAAAGTTGTGTTTTTGTAGAGCTGTTGCACTGTAATGTAATGTATTGTAAGGAGTTTTCATTATTTTGTCCACCCGCTTTAGATTTCTACCTCATCTCCAAAATATTTTAAAAATCTGGTCACTCCTGCTACTGCTCCCTCCTACAATTATTTTGTCACTTAACCTTCCCATCCTATATTTAAAGATCAGAGCGAGGGAAAAGAGAGGACGGAGGAGGAGGAGGAGGAGGAGGCAGCACTGGAAACCTGACAGCAGAAGATCCACAGACGGAGAACACAACTCGGTATACACACACAAGCACACGCGTGCACACACACACACACACACACGTACTTGGATGCACACTGCAATATATGAATGCATTCACACCAGCACACACAATAGATGTAGACAGCAAAATACATACACACAGACAGAAATACTCACATTATTGCATACAGTCACACACGTGGACAAACTCGCACATGAATGCACACGACACAAAGTTACAAAGTTTCTGTGTACGTCTCGACAGGATGCGGGTGAACAGCGACAGTGCTTCGTTGCCTGGGAGACAGAGAGGAAGTGAGGGTAGTCCCAATCGAAAGCAGCCAACTTCTCCCGCCACACGACACCTGCCAGTGTAAGACTGACAAACATCTCGGACACAATGCATGCTGTATGCACGTATTGTATAATGTATGAAAATACTCTGCTTGGTTTAACACTCAAACACATAGAGGTATATAGTCTCTAATATATAGGGATATATCGGATATGATATATATATATATTTATATACACATTATATTGGAGAGATATTGGGGATATACCTATATTATTCACGTAGAAACATTCAGCATACGGAGAAATAAATAAATAACCATTAACATTGGATCACAACAATGGATCATATCACTGCGTGTACGCAAAGGGGTTGCTTGTATCGGCAAATCCGTAGACAGTTATCAGCTAACTCTGCAGTTATGCTCAGCTCTGCATAGTTGTTTTTGCAGCATCTTTTTCATTGATAAACCCACTGTACGCTACCTGCCCAGCACCAGAAAGCACACAGACAGAGTTAGCGACTAGCTGGTGAACATTGTGGAACATTTAGCAGCTAAAGAGAGATTTTTCCCTCAATAGTTGGTGGAGACCAAAACGGAGCGAAATAAGAGACTATTGCAGTCATTGGGTGGAAAGAAAACACAACTCCAAATGAATGCTAATTCTTGTGATAGGCTCTCACTTTCCTGCTCTGTGTGCAAATATCAGCATCAGAACAAAAACGCTTAGGCAGAGGACTTCAGTTGAGTAGGCGGCCTTTCGATGTGAACCAGGACACATTTGCGTACACATGCTAAAAGAATGTGGTCATATGCGGCCCAAACCACCTCAAATGTAGTCGGAGAGATCAGATCTCAATGCGTCAATAATGCGTCTTGGGTGCATTCACACCTGTACTTAGAGCTGTCCACTTTTTATCAGATCACTGAGGGCCAAAGTTAATGCCAGGTGTGAACAGGGCCAATTATAAACATTAGAAGGATGGCAGTGGTAGTCTTTGCAAGTGCCAATTTAGCTTTTACAGAGGAATAGTTACAGGAAAGAGAGTCTGCATTTAAATTTTTGACTGAAATTTTGACAGTTGTCATGATCTGACATGATATGAATTGTCTTTGTAGTGTAAGAAGATGGAGAAAAACGTATCTTGCCAAAACATGAAGCGAGGTTCAGATTAGATTTGGCATTCAGGAATCAGCATCTACGTATATGTAGAGCTGGGCAATGTATCGATATTATACCGATATCGTGATATGAGACTAGATATCATCTTAGACTTTGGATATCGTATTGTGATTGGTTTAAAGGAATGCATATAAACCAGAGCAAGATTTTCTCCCTTCCCGGAATGGTATGTGGACCAGCCAGACCCTCCTCCGCAGCGCCTTGGAGGATGGTCTGGCAAAAAAGGAGACTAGGTTTGGTCTAACCAGTTTTACCTTTTGTCTTCTAGGTCTCAGGAGCGACGACACACTTTGGACACTGTGAGACAGGGCAGCTTCAGAACCACAGACAGACTCCCATTCGGTCAGGCAGACAGACCAGCAGTTGACAAGGTTGGTAGTTCATCCTGGACTCTATCCTGGACCTGGGCTGATATATCACACCTGAGAAACTGTAAATTATATATCCCTACTTACTTGGAATTCAGTAGACTCAATCAAATTCTGTAATGTTTTTGATGCCAAAGGATGCTAGTAACACATTTAAGGCTCTGTTCCAAAAAGCAGATTGGAATCTGACTGAATTACTGACTAGATAACTCTACTGAATTTAAAGTAAGTTTTGTTCTGGTTAAATGTGCTGCCACTAATGAAACTACATCCTGCAGTGTTTAGGCGTCAAAGCTTAGAGATAAGACACCTATGATACACCTCCTTAAAAGGAAATCTATATAATCAGACTTCTTGTACTGAATTTCTCTTTTTTCTCTATGAATGATTCATGCACACATCCGTTTTCCACTGACAGCAGTGTTATACAGAACATTTACTCAGTGACCAGAAAAATATAGACCTTGCGTCTGCACAAATCTCCCTTCTCTCCCACATGTATATGTGTTGCTACATAAACATGCAGTGCAAGAGAAATTCATATGCATTTGAATAAATATTTAAAATAAGTTTGAGGAATTGCCAAGACTGTAGAGTTGTTGGGTTTTTCAAATCCAGCAATTTTTCATATTCACAATAAAAGAAGAACAACAGCTCAAGAAATCTCTGAAGTTTAATACATGGCTGATAAACGGGCGGGGGGGAAATGTCTCGTGGCTCTGGCCATTAGTCTATCATTTCACAAAACAATTGTGTTAATGAGACGTTATAATCGTGCATCAGTTTGCTGTTTTCTGTTCTGTTTCAACCACAAGACGTCATACCTGGGATACTTTTTTTTTTGTTTAATCATACAAAATGGAGTCAGTGCCACAGTAATAGTAAACAGTATTATGATGCTGGAAAGCACATAACATTAATCCCCAATTTGGACATTTCTCTCTTTCTTGGATTTTGAAACTGTTGCGACAATTGAGCCAAAGCAATTGTAAAATACTTTAAAGTGCTCATATTATGCTCATCTTCAGGTTCATAATTGTATTTAGAGGTTATAGCAGAATAGGTTTATATGATTTAATTTTCAAAAAAACAACCATATTTTTGTTGTACTGCACATTGCTGCAGCTCCTCTTTTCACCCTGTGTGTTGAGCTCTCTGTTTTAGCTACAGAGTGAGACATCTCACTTCTGTTCCATCTTTGTTGGGAGTCACACATGTGCAGTACCTAGGTAAGGACTACTAGCCAGTCAGAAGCAGAGTATGAGGGCGTGCCACGCTAGCAGCTAGGCGAGCATTATAACGTGTGTTACAAAGTGAAGTCTCTGAAGTAAAGGCTGGACTACAACAGAGCTGTTTGGAGCAGTTTGTGAACAGTGTTTTCTGTTGGAGATGGTAAGTCCCTTTGGGGTGGACTTTGGGCTTTTTCACTTTGTAAACCTATTACATGCACAAAAAAGATATAACACAAAGATATAACACAATAAAGGACAGAGAAAAGCCAAAAAGCATAATATGAGCACTGTAATACCTTCAGATCAATGCATTGATTCCAGAACATATTTTAAACATCAGGCCGGGTTTACATATTCATGGCTATCATGTTCCCAGAGATAGGAGTAAGAGTATTTCCAATATGATAATGCCTGTCATTGTGCAAGAAAGAACATTAATGGGAAATTACATAAATAATCTGGCCACAGTTACCTGATTTCAGTCCCATCGATCACCTTCTGGATGAACCCAAACGCAGCATCCATGATGCATCTTCTGCAGTTGATCAAGCAAGTTCTTCACTGGTCACAGGTTCCTTGTTCAGTGGGAGGTGTTATCAGCGTCACTGAGATTACACTTTCATTATCCTGCATGTCATTCTTCCCCTTTGCTGTTTGCTTCTCCTCCTCCTCTTCTTGCTCTCTCAGGACATGATCAGCCGTCAGATGAACTCGGTGTTCAAGGAGCTCCTGTCTCGCCAGCCGGCCGTGCCGCCGTCCACCCTCGCCGCCCCTGCCGCCCCTGCCGCCCCTGCACCCTCTTCCTCCTCCTCCTCCTCTTCCTCTCTGCCTCAAGCTGCCCCCACTGCCAAAAAAGTAGGATTCAGCCTCAGAGGACGGGCCCTTTTCAGACCGGTGGACTAAGTGGGAGGAGAGGATGAGTGGGGATCACTGATTCATTGTTTAACGATGAAGATTATGCTGATGCCCATGATACATTTGGTGAAGATTTATTTTTTTGACACATGTATAATATTTGCGTCTCTGCCATCTCATAGTGCCACTAGTCTCGGTGCCGTGTTACTGTATGTCCAGTGTGTCTGTTTTCCAGCTGGTTTTTGGTCTGTTTTTGTTCTGGTCTGTTTTTGTTCTCCAGGCTTTTGTAATTTTCTGGGGAATGAGGGATGTGACATCACCAGACGGACTTGTTAAAGTGGTTGCCATGATACTTAAAACAACAACAAAATACTTAAGCTGCCCCCCAGTGGCAGGTCTAAGATCAGCTCACTCTTTTAATGTTTGCTTCATTTCAAATGAAAGAAAACTGATCCGTGGCCTGAGTGCCTTCACATCTTTTGCTCTTCACAAGTATTTCACTTAAAAAGATTTGAACTCTGCATATTATATTTAAAAAAAGGCATGTGATCTAGGAAGGTGTTTATGGAACCCCAAAGTGTTCAATATGTAATAAGACATGAAATAAATAAGCATGTGAATAAACTGTGTAAAATATATAAAGGAACAAACATTTTGCGAAAATATTTAGGCAATTCTTAGAAGTCAACACATTATTTTGAAATGTTTTTTCAACTATTTTAACAATTCAATTACATATATATTACTCACTGTCATGAAAAGTGGCATTATTAATACAAGTGTTATTGGGAAAGCTGCCATTATGAAATACAAATAGACTTTTGAAAAAGGGCATTTTGAAATAAAAAATAGTCCTAAAAAGCCCTACTCTGATGTTGTTTCATTAGCCTAGTTGTGATGAAATAACATTTCATAATAATAAACAGAGCTTTAATAATTTCTTAATCTTTATTTCAGAAATGATTGTTTTATTTGTCACACAATTCATTCATGTGAATATTTATTTCATAATTATTTATTTATTTAATTATTTAATATTGAACATGTTGGGGCCCCATAGATGTTAGCTGGGAAAACTGTAAGCAGTGGGATCAGTATTCTATAGCAGCATGCAGCGTTAGCACGCACGCACGCATGCACACACACACACACACACACACACACACACACACACAGACTGAAAAAACATTCCCCTTCATATGTGATACATGGTCTGATATGCAGGCCAAAACTCAGGGCTTTCGCAGCGTTAGAGCCAGGCTAAGTTAGAGTTTCTCACTCAGGGCTTTGGTTGACTTATTCTTCAACTGGAAACTGTGCCCCCTAGTCTCAAGAGCCAAAAACGGCCCCCATATTAAAGAGGATTCAGTGACTTCCTTTGGTTTAAACTGTGAATTCAACAGCGACATTTTGGAGCCAAGATCAAAAACTCTTGTCTCATTCATCCCCGTCTGACTTTATCTAGCACCGTCCACAGGTCCCATTGTTTTGAGGATTATTGCAGTGAGGTGTACAATTACTTTGATTTTTTACACAGTGGCTCACCTCTGTCGTGTTTCAGTTTTATAAACATATAAGTAGAATCCTTTTTTAATTGATTCTGCCTCTATGGTTAAAACACCCTGTTATTCTTGATCACTGTTTGATGATGTCACTAAAGTTACTGTGTCCAATTGTATGTGTGGTAAAAAAAATTCAATAAAGTTGATAAAGTGATGAATGATTAAGGGGTTGTCAGTGTATTTAAACTGCATATCAACGACTGTATTCTAGGGGAAGAGCTACAGGGGGCCATGTGGGGGTGGCTGCTACACCTATTAAGGGGCTCCCCACAACCCTTACCCTAATTGTAACATATTGCAATATTCAGTCATCACTGTGTCCATAAACTGTCCAGAGCACCGAAACAGGCAAAAATAGTAGGCACAGCACTACTTTGCTCAGTGAAGTGAAACAGTCTACGTTAAACTAAAACCAAGTCTGTAATGAATGTAATAAGCTATATAGTCTATGGTATTAAGATAAACTGGATTCAATAATTAGAGCATGGTCATTATAATCATCAAGTTCAGTTGCCTGCTGTACAACAGAGCTGGTGGATTCTTCAACTTTCTTTGTGTAACTTCAGTTCATCACTAGACGTGATTTGGAACAGCATGTGCCCTGATCTTAAAGGTCCTATGACATGCTGCTTTTTGGAAGCTTTTATATAGGCCTTAGTGGTCCCCTAATACTGTATCTGAAGTCTCTTTCCCAAAATTCAGCCTTGTTGCAGAATTACAGCCACTTTGAGCCAGTCCCACAGGACGCTTTCCTTAGGACGTGCCATTTCTGTGTCTGTAGCTTTAAATGCTATTGAGGAGGAGAGAGGGGGGGCAAGGTGGAGGGTGGGGGCGTGGCCTTGACCAGCTTGCAGCCAAGGGGGTAAGCGATAGAGTTCGGATTGGGCCGAATTTTTCTGTCCGAGCCTGTCCCACGTCCGACAGAGCCTGAGCCCGACACAGTTAAAATCAAAAAATGTTCTCATACTAATGATACATGTAAGTTTGTTTGTGTGGAAAGCTTTTATTAAGCAACTGTAGGAAGGCATTCGGAAATGTCAACAGATGAGCGCATCAGCGCACGTTAATAAGCTGTTAAATTTAAAATGTTCAATGTGTTAACCTTTCCTGATTGCTTCGTTACCTCCAGGGCCGACGTTATAAAATGAATAACGTCCGGGTTAAAATCCCGTTTCTGGTGAGCAAATGAATGAACTTGGCTTTCAGTCTGGGGTTTATCTCGGACACCGCACACACTGCGTACAAAACTTAAACTTATTCCACCAACTCTGCTCCGGTCGCATCTACACGTCTGCTTTCTCTTTCTCTATCTCTCTTCTGCCCACTTTACACACACACACAGACACACACCCACACGCACTAAGCTCTCTTAAAGGAGCCGCAGCACCATTTCACAACAAATGCCTTATCGCGCTGATGTGACCGAGCCCGACCCGAACCCGACAATAATTTCTAAATATCTGTCCGAACCCGGCCCGGCCCGTCGGGTACCATCGGGACCCGTCGGGACCCGTCGGGACCCGTCGGGCTCGGTTCGGGTATCCATGCCTTAGTAAGCAAGCATCCGAAAAGCGTACCTAATATGGCGAGGTTAAGAGGCTAACAAGCCATCACCTCCTGCTACCATTCCATTGACTGCCATTCATTTTGGCGTCACTTTGACAGCTAATAAATTTACATCTAAAGTGTTTAAAGACTATTTGTCCATTGTTTATTTCTAAAGAAATACGACAATGTATAAAAGGCTCCATTACCTTGTACCTCACATTATGGCCCCGTAGCAGCCATTTAAAAAAAAAGTAGGCTAACGATTGTGTCATAACCACACGACTTTCTGTCGAATAGTAGATCAATTACTGTATAGTCAGGAGAAGCTCACAGGCAATTGGGGGGATGTGGAGGCATACAGTCAAAATGACAAAATAATTAATCAGAATACTTACCAAAAGTGGCTCCTGCTCCTACCCTCATGGACAGCTCCTACTCACGCTCTCTGTCTCTGCAAGATTGAATGACTTAGCTTTCTCTTGGCACAGCTACCAGAAGACTTACAACTTAAAAAATAGTACTTATTGATTTGTTGTGTTGATGGTAGCTCATTAACAACAAACTATATAAAACACAAGTTTCAACCAATAGATTATTTAACATATTGACTGTTGTGCAGTAAGTCAGTATTCAGCATTAGCACACACACAACAAGAAGTAGCTAGATTGGCCTTCTGATAGAAAATGAAAATAAAGGGAAACAATGCAGATATTTCAAGCTTCAAATGTTGAAGACATGCAGGATGAAGAGATGATAAGGATTAGGATGGCACCAAGATCTTGGTTGCAGCTGTCGCCGTGGTCCTGCTGCACTCCCTGCTACACCCTGCTACGCTCTGCGGTGCTCTGCAGTGTCCTGCAGTGTCCTGCTGCGTCCTGCTATGCTCTGCTGTGCCACACTACATCCTGTAACGCCCTGCAGTGCCCTGCTATGACATGAACTACTATGACTACCATTTGTAGTCACTGTTCCATTATCTTTATTGTGCCTATTATTGCCACTGTTCATCACATCCCCAACCGGCACCGCCAGACACCGCCTACCAGGAGCCTGGGTCTGCCGAGGTTTCTTCCTAAAAGGGAGTTTTTCCTCGCCGCTGTTGGAGCTTTGTAAATTATAGAGTGTGGTCTAGACCTACTCTATCTGTAAAGTGTCTCGAGATAACTCTTGTTATGATTTGATACTATAAATACAATTTAATTGAATTGAATTGATAAGAGAAATGGTAAAAAAAAGAGAGGAAGTGACAGGCAGATAACATAAAAAGACATATAAAACAAACAGACAGAGGCAAGAGGTTTATGAAATGAGAGAAAGAAAAGAGTGAGATGGAGAAAAACTAGAGTGAGGGATGAAGAGCTGAGTGAGAAAGATGAGACAGACTCGGAGAGGAACAGAAACTATGGAGAGACAAAGACAAATCCAGCAGGACCTAATTGTAAGTTTATATCTCTGATCATATAAAGTCCAGTACAACGACTTACCATATCGCTCTCAGTAAAAAAAAAAAAAGTGTTTTTACTTATTGGTTGTCATTTAGCTGCAGTATGTATTTTCATTCGGGGATCCCCACCCACCACCCTCCCATGCCACCCTGCCAAAACCTTCTGCTACCCAATATAAACATGTCTAGATCTGCCACTACTGTATTCTGATTCATCGCTTTGTAATATGTATCCATTCAGACTCTGAATTAACACTGGTTGGCTGTATTGTTGGTGTGTCTTTGATTGTTTTAATATCTTGTTACAACGGCACCCAAGTGCTGTAACGCGATCTTTTAGACCCATCCGCTCCCCCTCCTAAAATAACTTCTTCCCACAGCCATATTTAACACACACATACACACACACACAAGGAATCAAAAATAAAAGGCTGTAGCACTTTAGCATTCAGTGTCAAACACTGGGTCTGTGTGTGTGTGTGTGTGTGCTTGTGTGTGTGTGTGTGTGTGCCTCTCTATGAGTTCTCATAAGCCAACTCAGCTCTGAGGGACATTGTGATTAAGCGGTTGAAGTGATCTCATTGACATTTCAGATTAGCACTCTCTACAGGGCTCCCCTGCCTTGTCTCCCTGCAAGGGTCTCTGTCACTGATATAGGATTAAGATAGCACATTAAGGTAAGTCAGACACGATTGATCGTTTCTACTGTAGCTGTCCCTGTTGTGGATCTGCTGCAATGATTTCTCAACAAGGATATGAGTTACAACTACAGCTCTTCACCTCAAAGCACCTGTTTCATGTATACTGTGTATCATATCTGATTCATGCAAGTTGATTAAAAGTCTTTAAAGTCTCAAATATTAAAAGTATTTTAATGAACTGTTAATACTTTTAAACAAATCTGAAGATAAAATTGACAATTTTGCTTTACTGCATGAGTCATTTAAAAAAAATGTCATTTTAAAATTACCAGCTGCTATTTACAGATTTTGGTGTGGCTTCTTTTTTGGGGGCTAAAGAACAGGTGGTAGTGCCAGTGCTCAGCTCGCTGTTACACACTACATGCCTGTCATTTGCTGCAGGAGTGTATTTGTGTGTTTGTGTGTACGCGTGTGTGGTTTACAGTGTATATGTGTGTATGTTAATGTCAGACAAGATCAGAACAGGGTATACTTCAGGTATCCGCATATGTTTAATTTTCTGTGTGGCCATCTTTCTTTATGTGAAAACAAGCATGTGCCTCTTTCTTCAGTGAGGATGATGATGGTCAGCGACGACTGTTTGGTGGAGTGTAAGATTGATGATGATGATAGTGATGCGGACAATGGAGGAGAAGAACAAATAAACACGCCTCCTCCTCCCCCGGAGTTTGCATCCAAAGCCGCGACTCCAGTGCCCAAACCTCCGACCCCTCCCACAGCCCCTGCTACGCCTACGCCCACCTGTCCTGTCAACAGGGACCCTTATGGCATCAACCAGCACCTCAAGGTTCACATTCCCTTTTCCCTCTATATTATTCTACATTGTCTGCCATAGCAGTGTTTGCAGGTGGTTTAATATATAATATAATAATTAGTCATTCTCTTCTGCTGCTATCCCATGTGGAGTACCCCAAGGATCCATTTTAGGACCTAATTTGTTTTGATTATCTATGCTTCCACTTGAGTCACTTTATAAAATATAACATACCTTATCATTGCTATGTTTCCCCTTAAAACCGAGCACATGATTTACTTATGTAAACAATGGGGTTGTATTTTTGGGAGAGGACAGTTTTATTTTATTTTATTTGCTTTAAGAATAAACTGATTTGACTTCTACCACCCACTCTCCATGTCTGTAGGTGGAGGTCAGTGACGTTCTGGCAGAGCCCGCCACACCTCGTAGCATTGACCAAGTGTGGCTTTACAGTGTTGTTGGTTTCGAGAGGGCACGTATCTGGACGTACCGCTGCCTCTCTTTGCTGCTTGCTGTGCCCTTGGCTTTTCTGTGTGGTATTTCCCTGGCCATTCTTGCCTGTCTACATGTGTGGTAAGTATATATATATATGTGTGTGTGTGTGTATTAGTGTCTGAGACAGTCACATGCTCACTCATTCATCAAACACAGTAAATGCAGAAGATTTACTATAATAGCACATTTGCTCTAAATAAGTTGTTCCCGATATGTTCTTGGCTTGTGAATCCTAATTTTACAGTTACAGGTTATGAGTAGGGCTGCAATCAATTCATTACCAATTAATATGTCCAAAACTTTGTTAGGGTTAGGGTTGTCAGGAAATCCTAGCATTGCATGTGACATCTTTATAAGCCAACATGTTTAAACCCAAAGCTATTACAATTACAATGACATGATGGCATTTATCACTCTATTTTTCAATTCACATGTCATTTTTTCACTACAGTTTTTTTAAATTATTTTTTGTTACTTCAACCCCATACACCATCCAGAACAATGTACTGAATATTGACTTAAAATAACCACCCTATCCTATTAATGAAATATACTTTAAATGAATCAAATCACTTGATCATTTTTCACTCTATTTTTCAATTCAAAAACATTTCATCACCTCCATTTTTATCAATTCATTTTTGTTACTTCCACCCCTCATACATTATCAGCACAATGTACGTAGGGTATTTAGGGTGAACATTTTAACTTGAATATAATGCTGGACAATTGAATGAATAATAATGCACCATATTTTAATTGGGATGTTTTTGTGAGTAAAATTTGAATCTGCAAAGTAACCAGTACCATTTTGCTGTCAGGTAAATGTAGTAGTACAATGTTTTTCTCTGAAGTAGAAGTACACATTATGTCAGTGGTATACAGCTGGGTTGCATATTAAGTGATTTGGAGGCCTTCTGGAAGTAATTTCGGGGTACAATGGTTTTGGAAAAAAAAAACACAAGCAGCAATACAAGAGGCCAAGTAATCAGCCTGTTCCAAACAGACATGTTTTGAACTTTACTGCACTAGAAAAGTGTAAAAGATATAAACCTGCTATAGTAGTGCTCACACACACTCAACTGAAACTTCAAAAACAGCATGTTACACAAGTTCCCTACTCCCTATCTAACCTTGGTTGACAAGGGCTTCACTATGATTTACACTCCTAAAACGACACATTTCACTCACATAATAAATCGTTTATCTTTTCTCCTCGTTCGTCCTGTCAGAGAGAGAGTTTTTAGACACAATCATTGAAATTATTTCCCCTCCCCTTCCTATAGGTTTGTGGTGCCTTGCGTACAGCTGAGCAACACCTTCCTTCCATGTCTGCGCTCCTTGTGTATGTGTACTGTGAATGCTTTTATCTCTCCCTTCTGTACATCTCTTGCTCTCTGCTGCAGTCAAATCGCCATTTCACTGTCGAACAAGGACTGGCACCAAATGAAAGACAAAGAGACTGTATGAATGTGAGCCATAACAAGTGAGTGAGTGAGTGAGTGAGTGAGTGAGTGAGTGAGTGAGTGAGTGAGTGAGTGAGGGAGGGAGGGAGGGAGGGAGTGAGGGAGGGAATGTTAGATAACTTCATTTAAATTTGATGTCTTTTTTGTTTTTTTTTAATTGGCATGGTTCTGCAACATTGTATGTTAATGCTATTTGATATGTTTTCTACATGTAAAGCCAATTCATACACAACATATTATTAGTATACTTATTTAAAAATGTATTCTGATTCAATTGTATCAAGCTATCAATAAAAGAAATGTCAAAAAGCCCTTGAGCATATTTGTTTTGTTTTACAAATAGACTAAGTAAATGGATTTTAAAGTTATTCACACAAACAGATCAGTCAGAAATAAAGTTGACCTAATCAATCAATCAATACTGAGGATGATATGTTTACGTAATCAGTAGAAAATAAATCAATAATGCACAATTCTGGTTAATCTTTACTCATGTATTCATTAATCAAGCAAAACATTTCATATTTTTGCAGTTTCCAGCTTCTCAGGTTTGAGGGTTTGCTATGTATCTTTAAAAAATTATATCTGAGAAAGCTGTTTTTTTTTTTTATCATTTTCTAACATTGTATACACCACCATAAATCTTTTAATTGTAAAAAAAAAAAAAAAAAAAAAAAAAAAAAAAAGATGAATTAATTGATTAATTAATAATCATTGACGGAAATAATAGTTAGTTGCAACCATGTTTTATGGCTGCAACACTAATACATTATATGGATTTATTTCCGTGACATATTGCATTGGTGATTTAAATAAATAAATTCTTCTTTTTACATCGATACACTGTAATATGTGTCAGTATTTGTGTTCTTTCGTTGCTGTCTGGAAATATAATTCCGAAGTTTCCTGAGGTACTTGAAGTCATCACATCCCGTCTACCCAGCATGCAGTGCGTCGTCGCCATTTTTCTTGTTGTGGTGTGCAAGGAGTTCTACCCGGGTCTACCTTCACAGTTCTGGAAAAATCTGTTTTATTTCACAATTTAACTCCTCGTTTTGTTATTTGTGTATTAAAACTTCATAAGCGAGCGTCGAAAACAAAGAAAGCAACATGGCGCAGTACAAAGGAGCTGCCAGTGAGGCTGGGAGAGCCATGCAGCTGATGAAAAAACGAGAAAAAGAAAGAGAACATCTTGAACAGCTAAAGCTGAAGATTGCAGAGGTTTGTAACTTTTTTAACCGTAAATTATAACGTGTTTATCAGGTATTACTGCGACCTAAATTAGTCTGTTGTCCAAAACAATTAGTCATTATAGTACGTAGAGCCTTGAGTACGAGCGACCTGCTGCGGGGTCAGTGAAGGCGCCTTTACTGTTGTCCTTACAGTGTTTTAAACATCGTATCTACATAACATTTTAGCCAACTTTGCAATTGCAATATCTCTGCCACAGTAAATGCAATCAACACGAAACTTGTGATGCTCGTTCGGCATGTCGCACTGAGGCTCTGTACCAAATTTGGTCATTAGGGGGCGCTATAATCAACGTAGACGAGTGTTGGCCCTTTTACTCAATCAGTGTTAATGGGATATTTGCAATGGGAATGTACCACTGAACTTGCAGCTCACACTTCTTAATATTTACTGATGTTTGCCTCCTACCGTTACATTTTGATTTTTGCATTCGCGTTCTCCCCTGGTTTTCTACAATAAACAAACTTCTTAACCCACCTGACAAAGTTTTGACTACCTTCACAGTGGAAAAATGCAACTCTTTTCTCTCACTTTTTCAAAGCGTAGCATCCTGTCACTTTGAATGCTTTAAAGAAATGGCAGGATAACCTAACCCACCTGTACGTCTGGTCTTTGCTCTGTGTGTCTATTTTCTCTCGCAGGACAACATGGTCAAGTCCAACATTGATAAGAAATTCTCAGCTCACTATGATGCGGTGGAGGCCGAGCTGAAGTCCAGCACAGTTGGTAAGAATTGTTGTTGTTGTTCCACATAAACCCTCCTGTAACACTAACCTGTCACCTGCCTGGACCGGCTTACAAATATGACCCAAAAGATTACAGCTGAGCTGACATTCAGTTTTATTATGAAAATCTTAAACAACATAATTTTGCATTACTGCATAGGGGCTTAATTTCAACAATGTTGAGAGAAATTATCCATGTGATTGTTGTTTGACCTGTTTGTGTGTATGTCTTGATCAGGTCTGGTAACACTGAATGATATGAAGGCCAAGCAGGAGGCGCTGGTGAAGGAGAGAGAGAAACAGCTGGCCAAGAAGGAGCAGTCCAAGGAACTCATGCTGTGAGTGCCATCACTGCCCCTCTTGCTCACTTACACGCAGTAGCAGTAGCTTTGGTTGATCATACAGAGCACATGGCTTTGCACTAGGGATGGAAAGATTGCGATTTGCATCGGTGCGCCGACATGAAAGTGTGTGTCCGGCGACCTTTCACATTAGAGATTAACATGGAGGAGGAAGAGCTACATATTCCACCAAATTCTTTACTCTTCCCGCTGTAACTTATGTCACTCAGCACTAACTCTCAGAATACACACACACACACACACACACACACACACACACACACACACACACACACACACACACACACACAGGCTGCTCACCAACACCATTTGTTGTTTGCTCTAGAAAAATGAAAATCAAACTCTGTACCATAGAAGAGCTTCATATTATTTAGCATTGCGTAAAATTGAATTGTATCACATTTAATCCCATTTGTATTGAATCAAATCGTGTCGATTCACACACACGCATCACAACAGGGGGTGAATCAGATCGTATCGCATCGCTAGTTGCTGCGTATATATCTTTAATGTATCGCATCGGCCTTAGACCGGAGATGCACATCCTTACTCTGCATTGGTCAGTTGTTCAGCTGTTAATTGATGTATTGTAGCAGAGGCAAAGTATTATTGATTGCTGCTCCCCACAATTCGAATGTTTTAGGCAAAAAACAAAAGCTACTAAAACTAAAAAATACAACACAAATCTTGCAGATTAAATCATAAACGTGAACAGGACTGTCCTGTTGTGTACTTTTTAGTCTGGGGCTTTTTTGAATGGTTTGAGCTAGGCCCTTTTAAGAGAAGTCAACATCCAATGATATTTATGACCAGTGGTTCTAAACCAGGGGTTGACACGCACCATGTTGTCTCAAGATTATTAATTTATTTTCTTTAATTTTTTGCTTTTTTTTTTTTTTATTTAAATAAATGAAATACCACCTCTTCAGGCCTCTATAATCATTCAAATGTAACATTCCAAGAAGAAAAGTATCATTTGTGCTCACAAACATACTCCCACTAGGAACAAAACCTGTGATGAATGGTCACAAGTATTTGTTTTAGGCCAAATGTGTGGGAACCACTGATTTTGCCTTTCGCTTCCTACTTTATGGCAGTTGGACCCTTAAAGAAGTAGTTTTAACAGTTTTGGACGGAGGAACTTTACTGGCCTGCACAGAGCCCCGACCTCAGCCGCATATAATAACTTTTGGGATGGACTGAGGCACCGACTGTAAGCCAGGCCGTATCACTCAGCTAGTCTCGCATTGCCAGACCAATCTTCACAGCGCTGCGGAGGAAGGTCTGGCAACAGAAGCATACGCTCCTGGATAGGAGAAGAAACGATCAGGGCTTGTTTTGCTTTAAACCAATCTCAATCGTCTTGGGCGGTGCTAAGCCCCGGACGCAGCGAGCGTGGCTCTGTAACAGTCTTGGGAAGGAACTTGTTTTGGTGCAACATTTTGCACACCGCAAAAGAAAAGGGCACATACAATATTAAATGAAGTTAAATGTTCACACAATACAGTAACGTGAGCTATATAAATGAACTGGATACATGGTTAAATGTAATTTGCTCTAGTGCTAAGCTATAGTGTGTAGTTTCTGCCGCCCCCATGAGGAATTCTAAGTAATGACAACAAAACTGTCGGCGCGTCCGCATGACACTAGCCTTACGTGATGCTTTTCTGTTTGCAGAAAGCTTGAGAAGCAGAAAGAGAAGAAGAGAAAGGAGGAACAGAAGAGGAAAATAGCCAGTTTATCGTTTAATCCGGAAGATGAGGGAGAAGAAGAAGAGGAGGAGGAAACTGAAGAGGAAGAACAGGATTGTGAGTAATGATGAAAGAATGTTAAAGCACAAAGTAAATTAAAAAAAATAAAATAAAAAAAAAAACATTTTTTTAAAAAAATTAAAAAAAAGAATCCGCTGTATACTGTACTGTACCCTCTGATTTGACCCAAGCTGTAGGTTCATTAATAGTCTCACATTGCCAGACCTACTGTATCTCAGCCCGGTGTCAGCGCTGGAGTATGCTCTGGCTAAAAGATATAACATGTTAATTAGGAAGTTTGCTTGTTTGACTTTTTTTTTTTTTCCCCCTCATAGACTGTGCTAAGAAGAAGAAACTGGGGAAAAATCCAGACGTGGACACAAGCTTCCTTCCTGATCGAGACAGAGAGGTGAGGTCAATCTTTTTTTTTCAGGAAAAAGAAATCCTAATTGTTTGTCATTCCTTTACTATTCAATTCAATTTTATTCATAGTATCAAATCATAACAAGAGTTATCTGGAGACACTTTACAGATAGAGTAGGTCTAGGCCACACTCTATAATTTACAAAGACCCAACAACTCCAGTAATTCCCCCAAGAGCAATCAGTTAGTGCGACACTGGTGAGGAAAAACTCCCTTTTAGGGAGAAACCTCGGACAGACCCAGGCTCTTGGTGGGCGGTGTCTGACGGTGCCGGTTGGGGGTGCGACGACATACAATTGTTGCAAGGCATCGGAATATTCAATTGGTATCTAACAGGGTAGCTCCATAGATGTTATAATTCCCTCCAAGCACTGGCAGACACAAGTGGCTTTCTTGCTACAGCTTTATTTGAAGCTTCTCCAAATCCACCGTGAAAACTAAACACACAGTGTAACGAGAAAATAAAGACCACATTGGCTTAATATGAGCATACAGTGACATGTGCAGCATGTAAAATAACGTTCACCAAAGTAAAATACAGACACAAAACGACACAAGGGACTAGAGGGGGAGACTTCAAAATAAAAGGTGTGTGTGTGTGTGTGTGTGTGTGTGTGTGTGTGTGTGTGTGTGTGTGTGTGTGTGTGTGTGTGTGTGTGTGTGTGTGTGTGTGTGTGTGTGTGTGTGTGTGTGTGTGTGTGTGTGTGTGTGTGTGTGTGTGTGTGTGTGTGTGTGTGTGTGTGTGTGTGTGTGTGTGTGTGTGTGTGTGTGTGTGTGTGTGTGTGTGTGTGTTTTGGAGTATGTCTTGTATGTTTAGTTCTTGTGTGTTAAATTGTGAATAAAAAAAATGATAATTTAAAAATAAAAGCACTTTACTCTTACCAATTAAAATCACTAAATAATACTAAATGCAATTTTTATATAATTCTAAATTATGACATTGGTTGAAAACAAATTATACATTATTATAATGGAATTGCGACAATTACAGATGTGTTAAGCTGTGAGTCATCACTGTACTGTAAAGGCTGGTAGGATATAAAGCCCAGTTTTACTTTTTTTTTTTTTTTTTTTTTTTTAACACACAAACCAAGCAACTATTCGGGCAATAATTCCAGGCTGACCAGATATACTTTCACAATTCTTTACAAAACAAGCTTCTGAATAATTGCAGCTATCCCAACTCAAAAATTCATACAAATGTCTAATGGGATAAAATGACGAAGTGAGTACCAGTCAAAAGTTTGGACACGCTTTCCCATTCAAGTCAATAAGAAAGCGTGTCCAAACTTTTGACTGGTACTGTAAATTCAAAGTTCGACTTCACGGTGACAACATCATGTTCTTCAAAACACTGTTTTGTCCGTTATTCAACGCCATAACTCAGGATCAGGAGGGGAGATCGCGGCCATATTTCACATTTGTTGGGATACTAAACTTGTGACACTTATATTGGGTGCCCACCTTGAATCTGCGGTGATTTTATGTATCCCCTATGCAGCCCAAGGGGGTAAGCGAGCGTACCTCCGATGGGGAGTTTCTGAGGCTAACAAGCCATCACCTGCCGTTAGCATTCCATTGACTGCCATTCATTTTGGCGCCACTTTGACAGCGAATAACTTTACATCTGAAGCGTTTAAAGACTC
Organism: Zingel zingel; assembly: GCA_023566125.1. Lineage (NCBI taxonomy): Eukaryota > Metazoa > Chordata > Actinopteri > Perciformes > Percidae > Zingel > Zingel zingel. The sequence continues at coordinate 7,388,433 of CM042318.1, forward strand.
TTTGTCCATTGTTTATTACCAATGAAATCATTAAATATTAATCACGCTACTTTCTGTCATATAGTAGACAAATTACCGTATAGTACAGGAGAAGCTCGCAGGCAGTTTCGACTTACATTAGCTGTTTAAGTTTAATTACTAATGTTAACTAACATTTTAGTTAGCAATAATTAGCCTGTGCCCATGTTATCTCCTTACATATATCTACGCTCTCCGTCTCTGCAAGATTCAGAATGATTGAGATTTCTCTTGGCACAGCTACCAGAAGACTTCCAACTTACAGACAGGTTGCTCACGTCACATCTACGTCTTCAAGCTCAGTTGGAGGCTGCGCAGCAACATTCAGCCATCACCGGAAAAGTGCTTCTAATATCCTTCACTGGTCTCCGTGGAAGTCTCCGGCGTCGCTTTGTCCATTCTTTTACTGTCTATGGTGCAGCCGGGTTGAAGATGTGTGTGAAGCATCCACGTTTAGCCAAAAAATACACTTAATAGCTTTTATTGAATTGCTTCAAAGTCATCACTACATATATTAAAGTCTGGACAGACATGGATGTAAACTGCAGCTTGACTGGTTAGGGAAAGACGTACAAAAGCAAGGTGTAAATTCTAGTTTTTACACTTGGGACATAATGCAACATGGCCCTCTACTAAAAACCTTTACATTTACACTACATTGATTTTTATTTTTATTTTTTTTCCCCCTGCTTCTTGTGTTCAGGAGGAGGAGAATCGTCTCCGAGAGGAACTCAGGCAGGAATGGGAGCTCAAACAGGAGAAGATTAAGAGTGAGTGTCAGAATGACTTGCACACACAAACATACTTTATTACTTAAATTCAGCGGTCTATCCACGTATCTTTAACTCTAATCACAAGCAGACATTCGGTTTGCAGTGTCCCATTTTAAAGACCAATGAATTCCACACTCTTTTCCTTACGTACGTACAAACATGCATGTACACCCGCACTTACTCGCAATCCAAAATAATGATGTGTGTCTTTTTCTTCAGGTGAGGAGATTGAGATTACGTTCAGCTACTGGGATGGCTCTGGACATCGTAAGACTGTCAAGGTAAAGCAAGATAGGCTGCATTAGGGGTGTACTGTGTTCAAAACCACGGAACTTGATGCAAACCCATTATTGATAACATGGAGTATTTATGTGGAAATAACAGTACACATTTCCATCGTTCCCTTGGTTAAACAATATTCTCAACACAGTGCTCACTCTCTTCATGTTTTCATTATGTGTGTGTTTTGCCTGCAGATGAAGAAGGGAAATACCATCCAGAACTTTCTGCAGAGGGCCCTGGAGGTCCTCAGAAAGGACTTCAGTGAGCTCAGGTGAGACGTTGAAGACGAAAGGAGTCTCAACCAAACTTACACGATCACTATTAACCCCACAGCCTTCTGCACCAGTTATTAAATTAGTTTTCCCTCTTCCATTTTCCTTGCATGTAAAAATTCTTCTTCATGTTGTTGTTGTTGTTGTTTTTTTTTTTTTTGGGCTGAATTTTTTTGTCTGTGCAGGTCTGCTGGAGTAGAACAGCTGATGTACATCAAAGAGGATCTGATTATCCCCCATGTAAGTACTGACACGATCACTGACTTGCACTGTTAGACTCTGTATTCCATTAATCCAGTGTGCTCAAGGACTGTGTGAAATGTAGCTGCCTTCAAGAGCAGTTGGAAATGTCAAGCTCTATAAACGATCTGACAGAAACCAATAACTGTGAAATATAAAGCCTACTTGTGCTACATTGGGGGTTTAAAGAACGGAACAGGGCGTCACACAAATGGACCATTTAAGTAACACTCCCACCGCAACCCTGCGGTGAATCGCCGGATCACTTTTTCTGGTCCGAACGTGCCCTTAGCGAGAAGAACTCCGGTGTGACGTCATTCCCAGCTCCGGCTTCCATATTCCAAGGTAGATGCACTTTTAGAACGCAAAGTTACGAGTGACTTAGCTTAAGGCCAGGCGTAATCCCTGTTAGTGCAACCGGCCCCACTTCCTGCAGAGACTGAAGAGAGCCAGTCTACCACCACCCATCCTAAGTAGGGTTGGGTACCAAAACCCGGTTCCACTATGGAACCGGTTCCTACGCAACCGGTAGGAATCGGACCGGATTAGAACGCAAATTTTGGTCCCTCATTTCGGTTCCACTTAATGTGTCGACTGAAATATTTTCCCTCTTTCGCTCCGAAACGGAGGTAAAAATATCACACTTTCTCTGTAGTCTATCGTTAGCTAGCTACCGTAAATGTAGGCTACTTTAAAAATGCCATATTTTCCCTCTGGGCTCACCAAAACGGACGTAAAAGCATATTAACCGTTCACTGCACGTGATCGCAAGTAAACACATTACATCTTTGATGTCATTTTTTTCAAGAATCGGTTTAGGAATCGGAATCGGAAAAATCCAAACGATACCCAACCCTAATCCTAAGCACCCTCTACAGAGGCACTGTGGAGAGTGGCCTGACCGGCTGCATCACTGCATGGTATTAAAACTGCAAAGCTCAGAACACAAGACCCTGCAACACATAGTGAGGATGGCGTAGCAGATCACAGGAGTCTCTCTCCCCTCCAGCCAGGACGTCTTCCAGAGGCACTGTGCTCTTCCATCAGGGCCCCTCTCACAGACGGTTTGCCCCTCTGCCATCAGGCAGAAGACTTCGCAGCATCAGGACCAGCTTTGGGAGGCTCTGCAACAGCTTCTTTCCCCAAGCTGTCAGATTCCAACACTCTCCTGCCACCCACCACAAAAGCACCTCAACTGTAAATCCCATACCAATTGGGGGGTGACATACTCCTATAGTGTTTGTGTCGCTCAAGAAAAGCTCTGTGTAGACGTTTTTGTTTGTTATTCCAAATATATAAGGGTATTATAGTCTAAGAGTCTAGAGATTAAAAAAAATATTTTTAGGATACCATACAGTATGTTCTGTATATGGTGTGATTTGAATGTGTCCAGCAGCTATGGCACTTTTTCACTCTTTCACTTCTTTATGTGTTTTTCTCATTCAGCACCACAGCTTTTACGACTTCATTGTGACCAAAGCCAGAGGCAAATCTGGTAGGTGAATAACAGTTGTCAGCCCGTTCATATACAATACCTTGAGTTGTTTTTACATATTACGTTTTGGAAGAAGATAAAACAAAATCATTCAACCCTAAGTATGTGTTTCTTTGAATGGACCAATATGATGTTGTGTTTCCTGCCTTTTCACTCCGTTTATCTTTTTTTCCACAGGTCCTCTTTTCAGCTTTGACGTCCACGATGATATTCGTCTGGTGAACGACGCCACTGTTGAGAAAGATGAGGTGACGATTTTATTTTACAGTAAAAACGAACAGAATTCTTGATTTGATCTAAACCAGTGTCAAAAGAAACTGAAATGACCAATAGTGTGCCAATAAATCAGTCAATACAATATTAAAAAGGATATCTGAAAAAATACTAAGACAGGCTGGGCTTAAAAAGGGTTTCATTACTTAAACACTATTTCAGTTTTATTTATTGTTGGATAGAATTTCAAAATCAATTGACAAATGTGGCTTTTTCTTTAAAATTTCACGATCGGCTGCTGCACCTGTTTCTTCATGACCCAAGATTTATACTTTTTTTTTTTTTTTTCAGTGTAATTTTCTTGCTAAACTGATTTGTACTGTTTATGTTCATGGTACGGATATGACTGAAGCTAGGCAAAGAAGAACACTGCACCTGCAGCTTAATGACATTCTTACAGTTTTGCAGCAAAAAAATATAGTTGTAGATATTTTACTACAATGTTAAGTAGTCGTATAGTTCTTCAGTGGAGGACTAGCAGTAAATTAACCTATAATCGTTTATCACTTGTGTGACTTTAAACCTGCTTATAAGAGAATACAATCAAATTGCATTTTCCATCCAAAGTCATCGCTGTGCTGCACCGTATATCCAACTTAATTTTGATTAACTGACAGTTGACGTTGATCAGAATTGATCACAAAGCCAAACTTACCCGGCCATTAGACTCGCTTCGCCAGACCTTCCTCCACCGCGGCGCTGCAGAGGAGGGTCTGGCTAGTCCACACAGCATTCTGGGATGGGAGAAAAACGTGCTCTGTTTTTTTTTTTTTTTTTTTTTTTTTCGGCATTTCTTTAAACCAATCACAGTAGTCATGGGCGGCGCCAAGCGCGGTACGGAGCAATGGCGCCTCTGCAAAATAGCCTCAGGAAGGAACTTGTTTTGGTGAAACGTGTACGTTGTTTTAGTCGTGCAACAGAAAACTCAGATTGGACAGATAGTCTAGCTAGCTGTCTGGATTTACCCTGCAGAGATCTGAGAAAAGGTTAACCATAGTCCTCAGAAATCGACCGGAGTTTAAAATCCCAACACAAAGGAATATCCGGCCTAAATGACTGCAATCCGGTGGAATTTACATCGGCAACGGAGCAATCCCGGAAGTGGAACGTCGAGGATATGGACTACCCAGCCATTAATATCTCTATCCCACCTTAAACGAGGAGATTGTTTTTTTTTTTCCCTCCCCATTGATACATTATCCACATGTTAGAGGTTATCTTGGCACAACTTGAAAAGCAAGCGCAGCTCTCCTGTAACTTCTCTTTGGGTGGGAACAACATTTAAAACCCATGTTAAAGTTAACCCAGTTGTGCTATTTTGCCTAAAGTCCCATGCAGGTAAAGTGGTGCTGAGGAGCTGGTATGAGAAGAACAAGCACATCTTCCCCGCTAGTCGCTGGGAGCCGTACGATCCTGAGAAGAAATGGGACAAATATACGGTGAGAGTCGTTTTACCAAATGTCAGCATGCTTCACCCAGTTCCCCCTCATAGATCATTCAAGTTCTATCTAATCTTAAATCTGTTCAAACAAGTCAAAGATGTGTATTTTCCATTGTAAATAGATTTTAATAGTAAATCAATAACCTGTTTTTCAGAGATTGACAATATTGTGTGCATATTTAGTAGTAGGGCTGCACAATTAATTGCAATTTTAAGTGCAATATCCAAATGCCGCGGGAATCAAATCGCAATCACAATATCAGTCAAAAAAATTGCAATAACATATTTTCCTCATATCGTGCAGCCCTATTAAAGGACAATTCCGGGCGCAAAATGAACCTAGGGGTTAATAACATATGTGTACCGAGTCGAACGTTCTCTGGGATCTGTTTTCATCCGAATCGAATGCGTCTCTAGCTTTAAACAAGCTTCCGCAAACGTGGTTAGCTGCTAATGCTAGCTTTCGGGCAGATGGTAAATCGCTATTTTATACCACTAACAAGGCTCAAAATATCACCACACTTCACCGGTAGCATAATGAGGGTCCCTACATGCAAACCGAAGCATTGAGAACTTTGTAAGTGTACAGACAGTTTATTACAAAGATAGATTATAAAGACAGTAGCGTTAATGTTTACATGCGGGCGCCGTCATGAGCAGTCGACTCACAAACGCTGTGTTTGAGCTATGTTACTGGTTTCTGGTTGCACAGCGTTTGTCGTTCGACTGCTCATGACTGTTTTCCAAGATGGCGCCCTCATGTAAACATGAACGCTAATAGCGATATACCAAGTGCCCCGAAAGCAAGCGTTAGCAGCTAACCTCAGGTTTGCGGTAGCTTGTTTAAAGCTAGAGATGCATTCGATTAGCATGAAAACAGATTCCAGAGAACGTTCGACTCGGTACACATATGTTATTAACCCTTAGGTTCATTTTGCGCCGGAATTGTCCTTTTTAAGTAGCAAGTCAACAGCAAGTGGACTTGCCGTGTATCGGCTACTCCAACAGGCTTCAACAGTTATTTTGAGTTTTCTGGAATGGAATCACTCTGGGCGATTTTCTTACCTCAGTGTAATCTCACCGTCATGCTTCTCTGTTGGGGTGAAACTGCCAGAGAAGCTTTGAAAGCTCCAGCCAACCCAGATTATTTGTTTGTCAAGATGGCAGTTAAGTCCAGCTGGAGCGCCAGACCAAGAGGAGAAACAACTGCCATGTTGTCATTTACTTTACCATGGGGCTGGGCAAGAATTCACTGTTAGAATCTAGCTTTGCGTCCGATATTTGTAACATGACTATACTCTCCTCTCAAGTCATGTGGTCACCATTTCTAATCAGTTAAATCTATTACAGCATTTCATGTTTTTTATAAGTTTACCATCAGATTTAGCAATGTCTCTACACCGCACAGAAGTTGTCACAGATCACACGTTTCTAGATCACCTGTTCATAAAGATGTGCACGATTTGATCATAGGCATAATCGTCTGGTCCGCTCTGTTTGTAGAGTAGAGCAAATAGAAGAATTTCTCATCACGGAGCAAGTCCTGCTATCAGCTGGCACATTTAACATAACAATATGAACATAATGATAGTACAGCTGGAAACGACATGTAATCAGAAATAAAAAGGGAATGATTTAACATTAGGTTTGATGCTAAATAACATATTAGTAAAGCCAAGCTGTCACATGACAGTCACTGAGATATGAGGATGATATTATAGCCTACAGTAGATGACGTTACTGAACAGACCCTGAGTCAGCTGACTGAGAGAATTTTAGTACTGTTGATGTAAATTGGCAAGCTGTGATGATAATGATATGGTGAGAAGTATATTCATTTTGTTTTAAGTTTGTCTTATTATATATCTTATTTACGTTATTTTTTTGGTATAATATTTAAACTCCAAATGGAGTCAGATTAGGGCATTTTGATTTCAGGTCCAATGTGTATTATTTGCCCTGTGGGGAGAGGCTGCCTATCTGTACGTGGATGGTACGTGTCTGGACCACTCATACATATTGTTCCTACTAAACTTTTCTTAGTAAGCGAAAGTTAATGAACGCCACACATTCTCCCACGGCAATGCCTCATTCGAACAAATCTGTTTTGTGCAAGGCCGTGTAATTGTTAAAGGATGAATAACTGGAAAGAAAAAAGTTTTGTAATGTTGGATTGTAACATATTTTCAGGAAAAGCATGTGGCTTTCATTGCTGCGCTGAAATAAATCTACACTCAAAAGCTGCGCTAATGTTCCAAAGATATCAAAGTATGAACTTCAATGATTCCGTCCGGGGAAACTGGTTAAACAGCTCCGTGTGTGCAGCACATTACCACTCCATCTGTTTGATTGTTCGGTGAAGAGAAACCTCCCCAGCAGCCAACTTTTTCTTGCATGGGCTCGTTACAACGTACCACTTGTCCATCCAGATGCCTGGCACGTACAGATGATTTCCTATAGCTAAGTGATAAAGAATTGATGTAGCATCACACACAGAAGAGGGTGAAGCGTGGGATGAAGCATGAACAATAGGACACCGTACTGTATAAGTTATCTAAGGTTAATCAAATAGGTTGATTTATTATCAAGTTTGGACATGATGTGAATCATCCTTCGTATTGTGTTTTTGTTTTTCAGATCCGGTGAAACCTGTCTTCTCCAGTCTCTGAAATCCGCGATGCAAAGTTTTTTGTTGTTAATTTCCATCTTATTTTACTCTTATTTTATATATATATTTCATCAATGCCTTCATAAACTACTGATTTGTAATTTTACTTGGTATTTGAAATACTAGTTTCCCCAAATGTATTTGAATTGCCAATGCAATGTTTCCTGTGAAAACAAACGCCCACATCCCATATGTGTATAGCTCATCAACATGTTGTAGGATCTATGCGTGATAAAGTGAACCTGGCTATGACTCACTGGTCTTGAGATTCTTTTGGCACCAACACTTGGGTGCCCTTGCATCTTGTTGAAAAGATGTTTGTCATTCCTATGTGTGTTTATGCTGTATGTTAATGTGGTTTTCTTGGCTCTGGTAAACTGTTTGCGAGCCAAACCTGCTCTGTGCCTCTGTCTCCTACAGCCCAAAATGAACTAGTCTGGCAGCTTAACTGTTTAAACATATTACCGTGAGCTAGCAGGCTGCACCTACACTCGTAGCCTGAAGACACCACTCCCCTTATCTACTTTCTCCCTCCTCCCAGGTTGTTGTCACCACACACCATTGAGGAAATGTTTACCACTAGATCTTACTTTTTACACCGAATGGTGGCTTCTTGAAGCCAGTTAGTCCACTGTGAGTGAGTGTGTGTGTGTGTGTGTGTTTGTTAGTGGGTAAGGTTTAAGGTCTGGTGCTTACAATTGGACCATGCCATGGTGGCTGTAGCAGCATGTGGAAGGCAGCTCTTGTTTTGTACCAGCTCCTTGCTCTTGGTCAGCCCCTCTGGGCTCAGGATGATGCCCCAGCTACTGCCATAACTCCTCAGGACTGCAGTCTGGAATGTATACGACAGGTACAGTAAACACAGTGTGTAGTTATACAAGTTCTTCCTTGTGTGCGTGTTTTGTGTTACTGTGTTGACATATGAGTAGGCTTGTCTTCTGTTGCAGCTATAGACATTGTATCTACATTCATCTCCTTGTTTCATTTTGACATTTCTAATCCAGGTGGATTACAGCTGACCTGAGATTGTACATGAAATATACAGGACATAGATATACAGGACATATAGTTGCAAACCTGTCTTTAAGTCTGACAATGAACAGATGCCTACTTTTAGGTGTTCTTCAAGTCTTTGCTCATGTGAATTACTAGAACATTTGAGCTGATTGATTGAAATAAAACGAGAAAGGGGACAAAAATAACCGACTCAGTCATAACCAAAAGTAGTGAATCCCAACCTGGGGGTCAGGGTCCCCCATGGGGTCGAAAATAAAGTCTGAAGGGTCATGAGTGAACGGATTTGGAGCAGAAGAAATATCTTTCTGCTGCGCATTGTTTTTCTTATTTTGCCCGGTAGGCCTAATTACAGGATTATTTTACTTCTTAAAGCCCGTAATCTGAGAAGAACAAATTGCTCTTTGGTTTAACATGTCACAACATGCTTTAATTAAAGGGTCCTATTGGAAAACATGTTAGTTACTACTGTCCAAGAAGACAAGCAAAGGTAAGTTAAGGAAGAGCAATAAAATCTTTATTGGAAGGCTCATGTTTCGGCGAAAAACATGACTGGCCATGTTTGCTCAAAACTGATGTAATCTACTTCTTACTCACGCTGTCCATCTTTTCTGGACATCTAAACTTCTTAAATGATATGTCCTTTCACAGAGGAAATGTTATTTGCAAAAGTTTGCTGTACTTGATTTTGATTATAAATAATCTATCTCCCAGTGTCTCGGATTCAAAACAACATCTTGCTGCATATTTGCCTCACAGCAGTCCAATCAAACTGTCATTGTCATTTTCTTATATCTACAAGGACAAAACTGCCTCTTTTGCTGAAATAAACAGCAAATCGGACAAAATGCCTCTCTTCTTGTACATGTTCTGCCCTGGACTGGCCTCCTTCACTTCTCAGAGATAAGGCTTGCAATGCAAGACTACTTCTCTGTGAAATTTCAGAAATATTTTAAACAAGGACTCAAATAGGTACAGTTGTGCTCATAAGTTGATGAACCCATGCTAACGTTGACTAAAAAGAGGAATAAAAAAAAAAATCATCTTTTGGAAATTGATCTTAATGCCTTAATTCATTTTAATTAATTAATTAAAATGAGGAAAAATTCTACCTTTTAAGGACACCAATTTTCTTTGTGAATGAATAATGTATCGTAAATAAATAAATGTTCTTCCTTAAAATACAGGGGACATAAGTATACACACCCCTATGTTAAATTCCTATAGAGGCAGGCAGATTTTTATTTTTAAAGACCAGTTATTTCATGGATCCAGGATACTATGAATCCTGATAAAGTTCCCTCGGCCTTTGGAATTAAAATAGCCCCACATCATCACATACCCTTCACCATACCTAGAGACTGGCATGGTTTGATTTGCATTGAGAGATGATTTTATGGAAAGTACCCCATGCTAATCTCTAGGTATGGTGAAGGGTATGTGATGATGTGGGGCTATTTTAATTCCAAAGGCCAAGGGAACTTTATCAGGATTCATAGTATCCTGGATCCATGAAATAACTGGCCTTTAAAAATAAAAATCTGCCTGCCTCTGTGGGAATTTAACATAGGGGTGTACTGAATTATGCCCACTGTATTTTAAGGAAGAACATTTTATTTATTTACGATACATTATTTATTCACAAAGAAAATTGGTGTCCTTAAATGTTGGATTTTTCCTCATTATTTTTTAATTAAGGCATTCAAATTAATTTCCAAAAGAGGGTTCATAAACTTATGAGCACAACTGTAGCTCCAGGCAATATGATGATACAATCTCAGGGTTAAACCTCTTTGCACTTTTTTTAGCCTATGGCCAAGAGTTGTTTTTCATAAAGAGTAAAAGGATGAAGGAGGAATGTTAGCTTGTCAACGAGCTGAAACTCTTACGTTAGTGTCAGTCCCCATTGACTGACGCACACTGTCATTTCAAATCCTCTCATTCTGTATCACATTTCTTTCATCTCTTGTGCAATCTCTGAACGAATCTGCTTTCGGCATGAAAACAATTTAGCCTCTGGGGTCAACGGCCATTATTTCTGGGGTTCCGGTGTAGCCACGCGATATATCCGGGTAACATTCCGCCTCTTTTGCTTTCTACGCGGACTTTACCTAACCTGACGCCCCATATGATTTGTTACACAGAACCATAGAAGCCATCATTGGAAACTGGAAGCGCAGGCACCTTCAAAAAATACTTGGCAGGTGATTTAATGAACAATCTCTTTATCACGTGACTTTTGTTTTGAACCATTGCTGTCATCACACACCTGAACCACGCCTGAAGCTGCCAGTAGCTCCTCACCGGACGCTGATTGGTCCAAAACGCATTACTTGATTTCTTGTGATCCTGTACTCATTATTCACTCATTCATATGCAGATATGTGTTTATAGAGATTGACAGTGTAAGTATAACCTCAGAACAATTTATATTCACAACTCTTTGCAAATGTTGACTTTAGTGATCCCTTTTGTCATTTTCAGCATTTCAAAATCAGATAAAAAAAAAAAAAGAGGATCACACTTTTACCTTTTAGACTGTACATATGCAACTAGATTCACTGTTGGTGAGCGCAAATGACTCCTCAGACGCAGACAACTATGTATCTTGTGTGTGAAAAGCCGCCCACATTGTGAGCGTGCCAGTCAAAGACATCCCATTTGTGGTGTGCATGCTAAGAACACTGAATATGTTCTCAGATGCGTGCAAGTAAGTGTTTAGGCTACAAAGACTTTCTGACCACAATTACCTAACCTGACAGTTTATCTACAATTTTGTTGAAACACACAAACGCACCCTCATTGTCTCTCTTGCCTGTGGCTGTATTTCTTCGTTTTTCATTTTCCCCACGTTAGTACCATCATGGTCTCTAAACCTGCCGACCAAGTTGGCAATATGTAAGTGTTCCCCCTATATAATATTTACTTTGTTAAAAGCAGTTTGACTTACACATCTTGATATTGCTAAATCATAATGGTTTATTGTTTCAACTAGTTCAGATTACCTGTGGCAACATTTGTTTCAACACCAAAACCAGCAGCAGCTGATACTGTGAATTGGAACCACATTTACAACATTGAGAAACGCACCCTTATTGTTTTATGTATTGTTTTACTGATATGGGGACAGGACTTACTCAACCATAGCTAACATGGAGCCAATATAGGGAGGCAAGCATGGCAACAAAATCCAACAACAGAACAAACTGCACCTCTCTCTCACATTTACATGTCTTTTAATGATGTTATTAACAGCTTATTTCTAGCTTCTTTTTTTTACATAGCATTTTGTTTTGTTCATGTCTTTGTTTCTGCTATTACTTCATAATTTCCCACTTAAGCAGAGTGTTTTCTTTCACATTCTTGCCTCTGATCCAATCCTCCTTACTCCTGGCAACATAACCAGCAATGTACTCAGAACTGGAATTTGGCAGTTTGATAGTTGACCATGAATCTAATCTAATGGTATGTTTATATTGAGGTTAAAAAAAAGTAATCTGTTTTTTGTTTTGTTTTTGTGCTGTGTTTCCATTAACATTCATTTATTCAGGCTATTTGCCTGACATGAAATTGGCAAGTTTTGCAAACAACATTCAATATGCATTGGCAAAAATGCAGTTGTAAGTGCTAAGTCGGAATTCATTGCTTTCCCCTCTGTAGGGAGGACCTGGATGTGAATACTGCAGAATAACCAGAGCTGATCTCAAGAGGGTTCTGGGTTTTAACTCCATCAAAGTGTTTGGAAGTAAGTCTGATTCAGGCTGCGCTGGAACTCCCAGCCTACCTACAAATATCTACATCTGGGGGAATATATGTTAAAGCATTGAATGCACTTATACCCTAGCTGCGCAAATATATTTTGGCAGCAATCAAAGTCGTCCTGCATGTCCTTAACCTGAAGCTACAGTTCACAGCATCGTAATGAGCAGATGCCACATTGTTTACACTTTTGTATTAGGATTCAAACATCACAGGCTACCAAAATAGCAAACAGAGAGGGTGTGGCCAGTTGTCATCACTGAGGTCTTAAAGGGCAACTATTATATAGTATTTTCAGGATTACACTTTGATTTTGTGTTTGTACTAGAACATGTTTACATGCTTTAATGTGTGTTTTCTCATACTGCCCATGGCTGCTGCACCTGTATTCACCCTCTGTATGAGACGCTCTTTAGGAGCGCCAGTCTTTTTATTCCCTCCTCCCGAAAAAAGCCCAGTTTTCTCTGTTTGGCCAGCGCGCTTCCTGGAAACTCGGGAGCCTCCACTCCGTGTTTCACTAGTAGAAGCTGGAGCTACTGCAACGGAGCATATAGCAGGACTTTGTACCGTGAATCACAACCGGACATGTCCCAGCAGTAAAGTGAAAAAAATAATTGAAAGACCAATGAAAATCATTTAAAAGATTACAACCTTAAACCCAAAGTTACAAACATGAGTCAAAAGCGAATTTAAACAAGTGCGTCTTCAGCTGCTTTTTAAAAGCTTCAACAGAGACTACAGAACGTAAGACAATAGGAAGGGCGTACCACAGGGTTGGAGCCACCGCTTCAAAGGAACGGTCACCTTTAGTTTTTAAGCGATTGCGTGGAACCACCAGTAATCCCTGGTTAGAAGACCTGAGGGATGTTTAAAATACGAAGGGACACAACCACATTGCAGAGAGCTGTTGAGTATAGAGAGAACCCAAGTACTCACAGACCCAACAACATTTTTAAACAAGGAAGTTGGTATAGTATCTACTGGGCTTGAGGAAGATTTCATACTGCTAACCAGATCAGTGAGTTATTGTAGCGAGATCGGAGGAAAATGGTTCAAGATTGGTGGGCAGATTGAGTGAACCAAATATGGAGTAGTAGAGGGGATAATGCCATTTCTGACATCACTAATTTTATTTATAAAGAAATAGAGAAAGTCACTGCAGTCCTTATTGAAACTTCAGGAGGAGCAGGATCGACAATATATTTTTTTAAGATTATTTTTTGGGGCTTTTCCCTTTTATTGTGTAGAGACAGTGGATAGACATGAAAGGGGGAAAGAGATGGGGGATGACACGCAGCAAAGGGCAGCAGGTCGGATTCAAACCCGCGCCTCATGGGGCGAATGCTCTTACTGGGTGAGCTAGAGGCCACCCCAGGATTGACAATATTAAGTATAAGTTACTAGCATGCTAACTTTAGCAAGTACAGCTTTACAGAACTGTAGCCTATAATAGTCGTGCTTGAATAGGCCTATAGGCTACTGTTTTTTTTCACGTTACATATCCAGAAATGTATTGAATGCTGACTAGAAATCATACTACGTATGAAACTTTGACATTCTATCAATGTATGTGTTCTTACTTCTCCTCAGGTTGTATTCCCTGGCCATGTTTTAAGTTTCTAGGGGAAGAAGACCCGAAAATCTGTCAGCACTACGTCCAAGCACCAAATGATGTGAAGGTTGAGTTTGTAAATGAGCTAAACCCCAAATCTGACACCATTGTTGTCTCCTGGAAGCCCAGCTACTATGGTATGTTGATATGGATTGACGAAGCCTATTTCTCTGTGCATTTGTTTTATGGACACACAGCATGTCTTTACATTGGATGGAGGTCATAAAGTGGTTCGGTTGGTTTTTAGGCAGTGTTGAAACTCATACATCATGTCAGACACAAGTTGCCTCCCCCAAAGTAATTTCTCATACCAGGGTTTGACATAAATCTGAAATACAGTGAGTTATTGCTGAAAGGTAATAAGTATGCTTCACATTATGAGAATGCTTCAAAGTATGAGAGACAGCTCATTAAATATGATCGGAGCTTTGACAGGTGACGGTGTAGTAGACTTTAGGTTTAACTTACCATGCACTGAACCGGTTGAAGCACATGCAGCACACATGTTTTTGCCATATCTGCAACTTGGATGTTGGATTGCTGCTGAGTCGGTGACACTGATTTCACTCTGTTTTGGGATTTGTTGCAGGGATCGCCTTCCTGCGAGGCTTTCAGGTGTCCCTCCAGGCTTTGGGAGGCTCAAGTGTTGCCTGTCAGCTCTTTCTCTTCCACCGTAACCTCTCCCTCGAGGCTTCACATGCACAAAGGGTAGGAAGGGCCGATCTTGCTTTGACCTTTTTCTGTCTAGTATGTTGTTTCTGACAACACACATTCGTGTTGCAAACATAAAAGTTCCCACGGTTTTTACTCACAGGAATGTTCACAGCTATAATTTTGAGTTTAAAACAATAAAGTGGTATTTTACAAATAAATACATTTCTATTCAAAAAATGCTTTATCAGTAAGTGGATCCTTAATGTTTCCCAATGTCTTACAAAAGAAATTCTACTGCATACAGGTCATAGCAGGGTGTAGCAGGGCATACCAGGGCACTGCAGGGCGCTGGGCAGGACCACAGCGACAGCTGCAACCATGATTTAGGTGCCACCCTAATCCAAGGAAAACTGCGAGGCGAGAAAACATAAAGGACTCTGGGGAATAAGCTCCCCGGAGCTAAGTTAGTAAAAAGCATTTCTGGGACATGAATGCACACAGATGGAAAGAGAGAGGAGCTCAGTTTGTCAAAGGAAGTACCCCGGCAGTCTAAAACTATAACAGCATAACTAAGAGCTAGTCCAAGGCAAACTTGAGCCATCTCTATAAGGGTTGGTAGATGATTCTGACAACTAATGAAGAGAAGCAGAGAAAAAGAAGATTAGTGGATAAGTAGACATGCATACTCCATAATAACGAGTGATAGTGATGGCAATGTAAATACAATGTATTTCATGTCTGACAGGAGATCAAAGTGACAAGTATTATCACACATTATTAGTTTGTCCCAGCTTTGGCGATGAGAGAAACATATTATTGTACTGTATTTGCCCATTACTAGGCAACAGATCACTTACTTAATTACACTTCATTTTTTAAAAGTTTTTTTACATGCGTAACTATGTCCCATGTATGTCGTTGACGGGGTCATCTTAGAAGTAAGGGTTAATGCCCAACGAGGTGTTTATTATCAGGAATTATTATGACGACAGGGAGCCAGAAATGCCGACACGCAGTGAATAATTACAACGGTGACCGGTCAGTTTCATGGCAACTACTTAGTAGGTGGACACCCTGCAGCCATTCAGAATCGAGTATTCACCCAGACCATGGTATAATAAAGAATAAGTGTTAAACCAGCAAGTGGCTTTTAAGTTCTGCAATAGATTAACACCATGGTGTATTCA
Organism: Zingel zingel; assembly: GCA_023566125.1. NCBI lineage: Eukaryota > Metazoa > Chordata > Actinopteri > Perciformes > Percidae > Zingel > Zingel zingel. The sequence goes on from CM042318.1 coordinate 7,404,121, forward strand.
AGATAGAGATAAAAAAAAATGTAGATAATCATGTAATGGTAAATTACATTTTTAGTTTTTTCTTTACTGTATCTATATATTTGTCTAATAAAAACTTACGAGGGACTTTACAACCGAAAAACAAAGTGTTGTTTAATGCACACCTGGCAGACAGATGTGTCAGAACATTATTATTTTGCAAAAGAAAAGGTTAAATTACCACAAAGAGAGAGTAAATCTTGCACACTGTTAGCACTTAGGTTATACAATATTTCAGTCATGCTTTTTGTCATGCATCAGTTCCACAATATAAAACAACCACATGGTTATACAAGAGCCCCAGGCTGCAACAACCACTCTGTACTAGTACTCTGGGGGGCAGTTTCGGCCATAACCAAGTCCAAGTCTCATATCCAAACTGCAAATATCTTTCAAACCTTAAAGAAACACTAATCCTACAAAAAAAGAGTAAACAACATGTCTTCTGGTACACAACATAGCAGGCCAATATTCCAATGCAATTCTTCTGAAAACACACTTTTGTTGATTTTTAAGGAATATCAAGTAAACAGTATAATATAAGAACAAGAAATGATCAAATTACCAAACATGCAGAAAATATAAAAAATATTAAACAGGCAGAAAGTGTGATCCCATTAAAGGCATTCCCCTCAACCCATAATAAAGCCTATGTACAGAAACTCTTATCTCACCTTATGAGATAAAAGTGTGAAGTGTGTTTAAAGAAAACCAAGGTCATGTTTGCCGCTGTATTCTGCAGGTGTACAAGTCGGACCCTTTCCCCAGCCTCTCCCTTGGGTCCCAGTATGCTGTTACCGTCATGGCTCTGCCAGTGCCTGAGCAGTGGGAGCGGTTCTACAACAGCAAGATCTTCTCCACACGCTGTAAGATTCCTTTTAAGCTCTAGACCACACGTGTCAAACTCAAGGCCCGCGGGCCAAACCCGGCCCCTTGCAGGTTTTTATCCGGCCCACATACCAACTTAGGTTCACAATACATTTAATCTAGTTGTGCGCCAAACCCGAAAAGACAGGAACCAAACTCAAAAGCAGAATTTAGCAGATTTGCCGACTTTAACACTCAGAATTTCCCCCAGAAGCAGAGTTTTTATATTTAGGCTATGAAACAGGTTGCTGTGAGTCGGCTGTGTGGTAGCCTGCTTTTAAAAACGTAATCTTTGTTTTGCTTGATTTGCTAAGGAACCTTTTTTGCTGACTTCTGTAGGGCTTTAATGTCAACAAAAAAGCAGCAAAAGTGTTGGAGAAAACGGCAAAAAAAACGACAAGTCGACTTTTCTCAATAAAAGCATGTCAATAAACTCTACATGTCTGGCCCTTGATGTGATTTTCTTTTTACAGGCTGGCCCTTAGTGAAAGTGAGTTTGAAACCCCTGCTCTAGACTATCTATCTACATCTCATATCTCTCGCTATCTTATCAGACACACACACACACACACACACACACACACACACACACACACACACACACACACACACACACACACACACACACACACACACACACACACACACACACACACACACACACACACTTTCATTGGAGTTCACAAAGTTTGTGGTTGCTTCATGGTAACATTTAAATCGTCTTATTTACACTGCATATAGTTAGAACATCCCTGTCATTAGCTCTGCCCTCTAAACATGCAATTTTCCTCATGCATCTTTCAATATAACTATTGCCAAAACAATGTGAACCTATAATAATGTGTACATGGTTTTGCAGCATGTGCAGAGAAGAATGGTCTTGAGCAGTGCAAAAAAGGTGAGAGAAAATATTTCTCATTGTTCCCAAATAAACTCCGGTCTGCTACAGCAATGCCATTTTGTATTTTTATGTTTCTTCTTATGATCAGCTTTACATCTGTCAATATTTCATGGTCTGGTTCCAGACTGGTACCCCAAACATGTTAAGGTCCAGCATGAAGGGACTGCCATCACTGTGACCTTTAACCTGGCCCCCCCAAAGCTGGGCATCAGAAGCTACTTCTCCCTGTGTTACGCAAACGGCATGAAGAAATACACAGACATCACACCTGTCAGTGGTTTCAACTTCTGCAGCTTTGTATTTTGCTGTTTTGTTTTCATTCAGTGCATTAGTACCTTGCTTCAGTGATGTATATCACAAAAATATGTAATAACCACGTGGCCTTAATAATAATCATTTTGTAATTAATAATTTACTTTTAATTTAATTTCCTCAGAATTCCAGCAATAACCAAACTCACCATAGCTATCAGCTGAAAGACCTGCAAGAAGGGACCAATTACACCTGTGAGGTAAATGAAAAATGGTTCTAACTAATCTATAATTGACACTGATTGCATAATAGGTATAATTACTTCAGTTTTCAGGGGCCATTGTTTTCAATAAGTGGTAAAATACCAGTCTTCAAAAACAAATGTTATGTGGGCTATGCTAATTTATTTATATATATATATATATATATATATATATATATATATATATATATATATATATATATATATATTAATCTTTTATTTTCTTTGTCGTGAAACATTTCTTGTAGTTTGACAGAATAATCTTAACTCAAGGTCCACTTGTACAATAGACAATCAGCAGCATACATTTTGCGAACCGACACAGCGGCTCCCCTCGCCTCTGCAGAGTTTTTTTTAACGTCTTTTGACTCATTGTTTTGGTTTTCTGGCCCGCAACTTTACTGTGTACTCTCACCGCTCTCGTCAGTGTTGTTTTAAACAGCAGGCAGCTGTTTCCTGCAAAAATAAAGCCACTGCACGATACACATTACAAATTGTGCCTAGCAACAAACGGCACACATTTAAAGTTAGGAACTAGCTTGTGAACATAGTGGAGCACTCAGCAGTTATATAACATTATATATAATCCACTATATCCCCTCAAGACTCGGTGGAGAGCAGTTTGAACAGGTGGTCAGATATACGACTCCCCAAAATGTTGCTTCATGTCTACTGGATAAGCAACTCTATAAGGTGATACTATGTCAGCTTGTTGTGTTTACAGCTTGTTGTGCTGCCCCCAAGTGGTCAAAAAATAATTAATGCAGGTTTAAGATTATTTTGTCAATCTACAATTTCCAACGTCCAAAAAATACAAATGAATTAACTTTCATGCTCAACATTTCTTGTGTCAAAGATTGCAGCTAACCAAGTGGATGCAGTGAGGAAAACATTCTATGTTCAGGTCTTACACCTTCACAAAGGTAGAGGAGGTTGTTTTGTTGCTGCTAAACCACATTATGTATCAATCTTTTTTAATGTGGAGATACATTGTCTGTCACAATAAAATAAACACGATATTTAATGCATGTGCTATCAATACCATTTGTCATTTATCCTTTAAAGTAATACTTACACATATTTTACTTGCGTTCCTGTCAGGAGTTACGTAAAATGATCCATGCTAATTACAGAGCTAGAGCCAGGATGGGATACGCTTAGCATAAAGAAGTAGAAATAAATATATATATATATATATATATATATATATATATATATATATATATATATATATATATATATATATATATATATATATATATATATACACACACACACACACACACACACACTATTAAAGCTCAGTGATAAACATGCTGTGTCTCATGTGTTTATATCATACACATACACAAACATAAAAATGACTGAGTTTGTGGTTATATGGGAATTATTTTTCTAAAACTATTTTTAGACAATCATTGGGTGGGATCTTCCTGAGTCTAGTTTGCTGGTAGGCATGTTTTCGAACTTCAGAGAGAGCTGGGCAAGCTGTTTCCCTTCCTTTTAAATCTTTATGCTAATATATAAGTCCATCTACTCCCAGCTCACAGACATGACAATGGTATCAATCTTTTCACCTAACTCTGCAGTAATGCAAATAAGCGCATTTCCCAAAATGTTACTGTCACTTTGTGTAAATTGTCATATAATCCCAGCTCCCTCATCCTCAGAACATTCCCCACCCCTCTCTGTCACTCCCTCATTGGCTCTGATGCTTCCACTGGGCCTGTTTGCTGGAGTCATACTTGTAGTCTCACTGGTTGCTCTCACCTTGAGGAGGCCCCAGCTGCAGATGAAGAAATTTGACATAAAATCAGGTGCAAAGACAAACTAAGTACTTCCTGTAAAATCAATGTTTGCGTTGCATTTTTTTTTTTTTTACACCATTTGATTGAGAACTATTATTTTACCTCCGGTCTTTCTCTTTGTCATCGTGTGAAACACAAGCAAATAGATTTTCTTGCCATCCATTCAGATATAATCAAGGAGCATCTAGAGAGCGGGACTCAGGAGGAAGTGATGCCATTGTCTAAAAACAGGCCGACCCCTCCTCGTCTTCTGATTTGCTACAGCAGCCAGGATGGCCCCGCTCATGTCAAAGCCGTCATGCAGCTAGGAGCCTTCATACAACAGCACATGGCCACTCAGGTAGTGGACATGACATTTCGTGGCTTTAAAGGGGTGCTATGCAGTTTTGGCAATTTCTTCGCTGTTTTCTCGCTATTTGCTCGCAGGTTTCTCTATAGAACTCCACCTACATCTTCGGAATACATATTTGGCAACGCTGTCGTAAAAACTTATGGGTGACTATCCTCCCCCCCCCTCCCCCCTCCCCCCTCCCATCTTCTCCCTCTGGTCATGTGCATTTGTTTTCAAAGAAGCCGGTGAACGCACTGAGCCTTGTCCGCTGAGGCTTTTCTTGAAATATTACCCTTCTCTCCCGGGTCCGTAACATTATTCTTTTTTCCTACAATGGCCTTAGAAACGCTGTCGGAGCAGAATCAACTTGCGTTTGCCAACATCAAGCTGACAAGAAACTCTATGGCAGATAAAGTTTCTGATCAAAGATACTTACAAGTGCAACAGCAAGAACGGCAGGTCAGCATCGGATGTGTAGGCTTCTGTTTGTCTCAGTTCTCGGCATTCTGAAAATGCAGGTCCAATGTTTACTCGTGTCTGACTTGTCTGCCGTTTCCTCTTTCTCTGTTTCTCCGACAATGCCTTCTTAGCTTTCTGCTTTTGTTTTGCCGGCTCAGCCATAATGATAGTGTGAAAATCTCCATCGCTACCTTGTTCTTATAGCTAGCCGGTTCCTAGATGGGGGGGGGGGGGGGGGGGGGGGGCGTGTAACAGCGTATATGTGTGCAGTGCCGCAAAGCAATTTGTTACATCGCGAGACATGATATCACGCAATACTTCCTGATGCAGAGGCTCGCCGGCCCGCCGGCCCAAAGTTGCAAGAGTGGTTTTTCCGCTTACAGGCGCTAGGGGGTAGCGAGATGACCCCCATTCAACCTGAAAAAAGTCATATAACCATTTCAATGACTCCGAAGCTGATCAGTTAAGGTAAATTAAGCTAAAAAAATGCATAGTTCCCCTTTAATGCATTTTGCTACATGTGTTCTGTGTTATAGGCAGAAAAAAAATGTCTGGAGATTATTTTTGCAACATCTTACAAATAGCTGTGGGGGTTAAATGTGTTGTAAGATCAGTTTGCTGTGACACTGTTCTTTTTCTTTTCTTCCCTAGGTGTGCTTGGACCTGTGGCAGTCTTTGAGCGTGGCTGAGGAGGGCAGTATGGCCTGGCACTGTCGGCAGATCCGTGAGAGCGACTTCATCTTGGTGATCTGTTCTCAGGGCCTCAACCACAGAATTAAGCCTCTAGACGGAGACGACCAAGATGACGGGGCAGACAGAGGGACGGACTTTAGGTCCAACGCCTTCAGCTCTGACACCGCCGTCCAACTCATTGGAGAGGAGGTGGGCCGAGCCAAAGCCAGAGGCCAGGACCTATCCAAATACATGGCGGCCATTTTTGAGTACTCTGAGGAAACTGACATCCCCACTGAACTGAGGCTGGTATCTCATTACATGCTGACGAGTGACTTACAGCTGCTTTTCTCCCACCTCCATGGGGTGGCTCTACACAGACCGGGGCATTACCTGAATATAAACCATATCTCAGAGGAAGGCTTTACTAAGCTACCAGCCGGAGCAGCTCTTCAGTTGGCTATCTATGAGGCTCAACTGGCTATGATGGCAAAATGGCATCAGTCTGTGGAGGAAGGGGACTAAATGGTTTACATGTAGGGACCCTCATTATGCTACCGTGGAAGTGTGGTGCTATTTTGAGCCTTGTTAGTGGTGGCCTATAGAAATAGCGATTTATTTTTGCTTTTGCGTGCCCCGACGACTAGCGTTATAAGCTAATTAGCGGTTTGCGCTAAAACTGGTCACATTCGATTAGCATGAAAACATATCCCAGAGAACGGTTGACTCGGTACCCATTTGTTATTAAGCCCTAGGTTAATTTTTGCACCGAAATTGTCCTTTAATGGTAGTTCTCAACCCAGTATCGGAGAAAGGTTGGCCTGAAGATAGACGTTTATGATGACTGGTTCATGATGTTCATCATTTTTTTTTTTTTTTTTTTTTTTTTTTTTACTTTCGATTTTCTGTTTTATACAAATGTAATTAGCATTGTCGTGGGAGCGTGAGAACCAAGATTTTCAACCACAACCAATGCTTCTGTAATTGTTGTACGTCAGATAATAATAACTTGAACCAAGCTGAGAGGGTGACTAATACATCTGCAATCCCTGCTGATGTGCCCCTAAAGCAATCAACCAACTACCACTTCTACCAATGTGCTTATATGCTGTGTGAGCACACAATTAAGGATTGGTAAAAAGAACGTCCAGTAATGTATGTAATGGTCAATAAAGCTATCTTAGTCTTAAAAATGTATTTGGCAGATATTTGCTGTTTTTTTTTCTTGCAATGTCACGTAGCAAAAACAAAGTGTATTTTTAAGCATACTACCTAAATTAACTATTAATCTCATTGTTGAGTACACCTTGTATACATTGTTTACTTATGCATGTGCATCTCTTATATACAGAGAAATGGATAAATAGGTTGTTTCATTTTTTATTTTATGCTGATAAAATACACGCTGGTTATACACACATGGATAAATGTAAGCTGTTTTACATTTTGTATTGTATTTTTGTGAAATATGGATTTTCTATTGTGTATCTAAAATCATCTACTAAAATAAGATTATAACAAGTGTTCTCTGGCTCAGATTTATGTATGATATTTTCCATGTATTGCTGATGCTACAGGTTGCCAGGCTGGTGGGAAACCTCCGATCTGTGTTTTAAAAAATATCTAAAATAGTATCTATAAAGCGGTCAACCTAATCTAATAAAACCAATTAGATTGCGTTTATAATTGCCTTTGTGTGTTGTCAGTGAACCTTTCGTGTACGTGTAATTAATATGTAGGAATAACCGTGCTTACGATTTAGGGACTTGAGCAACAAGACTTGGCAACCCGGTTGGAGGACTCATCGTTGTGAGCTCAGTCAGCTCTCTCTGAGAGACAGCGTGGAAAGATGGTGCTCGACCTGGACCAGTTTCGCACCGACAAAGGTGGCGATCCAGAAATCATCCGTGAGACCCAAAGGAAGAGGTTTAAAGATGTTACACTCGTCGATAAACTGGTCGCCGCAGATACAGAGTGGCGAAAATGTAAGTGCCCTTTGATTTCTGTTGTTTCAGTCATGGTAGCTAACGTTAGCGCTGTGGCTAATGATGTTAGCTTAGCGTCAGTGATATTTCCACTGGCGAGGAGCTCAAGTCCAAGTCCCTTAAAAAAATCTGTCATTTTATTGTTAGTATGCGAATATAGCTATCTCTTACATCCCATCTTGACAAATTAAAGGCTTTACTCATTTTTAGGACCAATTGTTCTATTCGGTCAACTTGAAATACATACATAATACATACTGTTCTAAATATCTGTTTTATAATGAATTCGCATGGTAACTTCACGCTTTGCCACCGCAGTAACGTTAACTTCGGTGAACGTTCGCTAGCTACACCATGCAGTGGACTGCGATTTTATTTTCAGAAAGTTAACTATTGAAATCGTTAACGTGTTGATTGGTGCATTATATGTATGCCGTATTGGCCAGTGGACATGATTTTAACAGGGTCTGAAATAATTGATCTTGTACAAGACGTGAGTGTTTGTCAGTACATTTGGCAACAATTTATAGCCATATTTGAACGAGGTTTGGTGTGATCATTCAGAGGAAGAGAATAGCACCCAATGGGGCTAATAGCGCTACTAGCACCATTTAACGAATCCAAATGAGCCGTATGGTTATTCTCAACGTAGTGAACGGCAGTTACTTAATATAATGTTTTTAATGGATGAATGTTAAGCACTCGTTAACCACACATTTCCATAGTGTTATTGGCTGATATTATACGCAAGTTTGGCTAATGCTGGGTTAGCTTAGCGATGCCGGGTGCAATCTGATGCAATCCCAGACTGCAACATGACAAGTCAACCTCGCCCTGCAGTGTAGCGACAGACAGTCATTCTGTTCCAGCATGATGACGCCACTGAACAATTGTTTCTACTCTGTAAGTGGCAAAGGAAGTTTGTTTACATTTTATCATCGTTTTTTATTTTTTGGAGGGTGAATTGTTACTGACAGCAACACCTGTTACTAACCTTAGTAATGCTAGTGCAACACACACACACACACACAAACACACACACACTCAAAAGCGCAGTCCCTGGACTGACTGACTGTGATTTACCCCCCTAACAGGCCGCTTCACTGCAGACAACCTGAACAAAGCTAAGAACCTTTGCAGCAAGAGCATTGGGGAGAGAATGAAGGTACGGAAGCATCAGGACACTAAATGACTGAACAAGTAATTGTTAATATAGAGTGAGACAGGAGATATAACACTGTCAGTATGTGTCCACTAACCAGACCTGAGTTTTGAGCTGTATTTGTTGCCGTCTTTAACACGTTTTCTATGTTGTGAATGCAGAGGAAGGAACCTGTTGGGGATGATGAGTCTCTACCTGAGGAAGCACAGAACGTGGAGTCCTTAACAGCTGAAACTCTATCGGTATAACTGCCTGTCTGCGCTCTAAGCGCTTATCCCCACCTGCATGGCAGCAATTTTAATTTTAAACGTTGTCATATACAAATCTCTGAAAAGAAATAAAACACAAGTTTTAATTTTCCTGTGACAGCCCCTGACGGTAACCCAGATCAAGAAGGTGCGTTTGTTAGTGGACGAGGCGGTGGAGAAATGTGACAGTGAGAGGATAAAGCTGGAGGCGGAGCGCTTCGAGTACCTGAGGGAGATCGGCAACCTTCTGCACCCATCCGTGCCCATCAGCAATGACGAGGTGAGTGCTTTGATACAGGCTGGTTAAAGGAGGAGCCGATGTGGCCGGGATGGTTCAGTGGTAGAGCAGGCGCACATGTACTGAGAGGTTTATGCCTCGACGCAGAGGTTCAGTGTTGGAATCCGACCTTGGAAATTTCCTGCATGTCTTCCCCCTCTCTCTCCCCTTTCTCACCTGGCTGTCCTGTCAAATAAAGGTGAAAAAAGCCCAAAAAATAATCAAAAAAAAAAAAAAAGTAGGAGCCGATTACATTACTTTGATTTAATAATGCATTTAAAGTAGCCTTATCCATTGTCACATTGATTGACATGATCTTCACTAATAAAGTGCATTGGATAACACATGATCCAGCAATTATTTATTTTTATTTTTTTAATAACGTATACTAAAATGTCAAATATTTGCAAGGCATTATGAACTACAACTAGTAACTACTACAAATTGCATTATAAATAGTTGTTGGTGCAAAGAACAAGACCTAAACTATTACACTCACAGGGAGTTCTGTGTTTAGGGGTGTTAAAGATACTTAAACATCCTGTTATGCTTTGTCTGCAGTTCTACTGGACTGCCATGAACAAGGTGTAATACCTTGTTACATCAATTGTTGATGCTGCTTCACACTGCACACAGTTTGGCTTAACTGGAGTATTACTTTGTAATAACAGATGCATACATTTTTTAAGTAAAGCTCTCATTTGCAACGAGAATGCTCGAGTGCATTATAAAGATATAATATGTCTCACATGGACATGAATAGTTCAACACTTTTGGAAATATTCCGATCGACTTTCTTGCTGAGAGTTAGATGAGAATATGGACAGCACCGTCGTGTCTGTACGCCTCATATGAAAGCCAGCAGCTGGTTAGCTAAGCTCAGCATAAAGACTATAAACGCCGGCTTTCTTGGACAGAGCCAGGTTGGCAGCTTCCCCACTGTTTGCAGTGTTTATGCTAAGCTTAGCTACTTATCTCCTGACGCTAGCTTTATATTCGGCATATGAGAGTGATATCGATCTTCTCATGTAACTTGGCGAGCAAGCCAAATTTCCCAAAAAGTCCTTGAACTGTACTCCCTTAGCTAGAGTGAAATAATTGAAATTGTGTCTGATTAACAGGTCCAAACCTAATGAAAAAAAAGAAGAAGAAGAAAAGTAGCCGATCCTCACATTTCAGAAGCTAGAATTGGCATTCTTTTTTTTTTTCTGTTCGAGAGGGGGGGGGGGCGACATGCAGTAAAGGGCCGCAGGTCGGAGTCGAACCTACGCCCGCTGTGCCGAGGAGCAAACCCCTACGCAAGGGGCGCTCGCTCCACCAGGCGAGCCACCCAGGCGCCCGGCATTCTCGTTTGATAAAAGACTCATTTAAACAATTATCTGAATTGTTGCAGATTGACATTCGGTTGGTCGATTAGTCATCCTAATGCAAGGCTTCCTCTCGTGTCCTCCTGACAGGATGCAGACAACAAGGTGGAGCGTACCTGGGGCGACTGCAGCGCCCAGAAGAAGTACTCCCATGTGGATTTGGTGGTCATGATCGACGGCTTTGATGGAGAGAGGGGAGCTGTTGTGGCTGGGAGCAGAGGTTACTTTCTGAAGGTGAGTTGAAATACAGTGTCCAACACATGCAGGACATAAAGGAAGTAAGTCACTGCAGACCAAGGTTATAATCGTTAACGAAAACAAACAAAATCCCGAAAACTAGGTGGGAAAAAACATTGTTAACTGAAATAAAAATAAAACCAAGGCATTACAAAAAAACGATAACTAAAACTGTCTGTTTGCAAAACTAACTAAAATAAAATAAAATTATCGAGTAAATGTCCTTTAGTTTTTGTCGATGTCTTTCATAGAGCAAATAACGTTAGGTCTTTCCGACCGTGACATTTCCCGTAGAGATGTATAGTTTCCGACTGGGAAGCCAGAAATCCCGACATTCCCTGTCAAATTGAACACAACATAGTCCGTGCCCCTCGCCTGCCATCATAGCGGTACTGAAAGTCGGAAGAAAGCAGCAGAGTCCTATTTGATTATGACTGTGTCAGATAAAAGCGCCTTGCAGTGGAAGGTGGTAAAATATGTGGACAATTTATTACAGGGAAAAATCCCACGAATTTGAAAGTACATTTGAGAAGCGCACACAAGCTAGGAGGCTAACGTAGCTTACCTTAACAAGGTAAAGGAGAAAGCAAAGCCCCTTTCCTCAAAACAGAAGCTAACCCCGGTACAGGGCATGGATATATGGGTACAGGGCCAGGCAGCATGACAGAGACAACAGCAGGACAGAGAACACTACAGGAGGGCTTTCACCGGCGGCCCGATAGCTGCTGGTTAGTAAATACGCAGGAACACCAAAAGCGGGAGGAAGCGTGGGTTAATATGTGGATTGATACTGGGATGTCTACACAACTGTGTGAGTCGATTGACTTCAAAAAGTTCGCCACTTTACTCGAACCAAAGTTGAAAACACCTGTTCATGTATGTCTTCTTTAGTCTGTTGGCTATTTCGTTTTTTTTTCCTGGAACACGTCACTTACACATTTTGCACTTAACTGCGGCGTCTTGTGTAGACTGTTTACATATGTATGACCATATATGTAGGCAACATTGTATGTACTGGTGTTATTGTTGAATACATTGTGAATACATATTTCTAAAATTGTATGATGTTTTTTTGTTGTTATTATTACACAATACGTTTTCTGACCTTTTTGAATCCCCCAACAAATAACCCATATTACAAAAAAAAGACTAAAACTAAACTAAAACTAAGTATTTTCAAAAAATAAATATATAATAAACTAAACTAGCAAACCCGCTTTATAAACTAATTAAAACTAAACTGAATTTGAAAACAAAAAGTCAAAATGAAATAAAAACTAATGAAAAATGCTAAACTATAATAACCTTGCTGCAGACACAGACAAACCGGCTGTTAAGATGTTTCCCTCTCCTCCGTTGTGTTCAGGGGCCGCTGGTGTTCCTGGAGCAGGCTCTGATCACTTACGCCTTAAGGATCCTCCACAGCAAGAACTACACCATGCTCTACACACCCTTCTTCATGAGGAAAGAGGTCATGCAGGAAGTCGCCCAGCTCAGCCAGTTTGACGAAGAGCTTTACAAGGTACCGTTTACTTCTTATTTTAACTTAACGAGGTGTTGTCATGGATCTGTCTGTCGGCGCTAAGCTTCGGACGGACCAACGGAGCCGCTGCAAAAAAGCCTCGGGAAGGAACTTGTCTTGGTGGAACATGCGTACGTTCAAAAGTTGTTTTAGTCGTGCGACAGAAATCTCCGATTGGACAGATGGTCCAATAGAAATGAGGGACATCCAGCGGAATTTCTGGCGGCACCTGAACAATCTGGGAAATGAAACGTCGTCGATATAGACTACTCCTTTTTCGCCGATGTCCGTTACATTCCGCTTTCTTTGTGTTGGAATTTTAATCTCGGGTGGATTTGTGAGGACTATGGTTGACTGCTCCTCAGATCTCTGTATGTGAAATTGAGTCAGCTAGCTAGACTATCCGTCCAATCTGAGTTTTCTCTCGCACTTTTGAAATAGAGAACGTTTTCATTCCCACCCCCGGAATGCTGTGTGGACTAGCCAGACCCTGGTCTGGCAAAGTGAGACTGCTCCTTCTCTAACCCTGTATGTGTTGACTCCAGGTCATCGGTAAGAGCAGTGAGAAGTCGGACGACAACTCCATAGACGAGAAGTACCTCATCGCCACCTCGGAGCAGCCCATCGCAGCCTTCCTGAGGGACGAGTGGCTCAAACCCGAGGACCTGCCCATCCGCTACGCCGGCTTCTCCACCTGCTTCAGACAGGAAGTGGGCTCCCATGGCCGAGACACCCGCGGGATCTTCAGGGTCCACCAGTTTGAGAAGGTCAGCTGTGGGACAAAAGCGATGCTTTACATTACTTTTCATTGTCAGTGAAATCCAACATTCGAATAAGTACATGGGCATTTTTTGTAATTATTTTTGTAATCTAATTATTAGACTCATTTAAATTTAGAGCCTGCTGATATTAGGCATTTTCCAAACTATTGGTATCGGCATTTCTTATGTACGATAAATTCATATTGTAAAAATAAAATAAAAACGGCCGAAACTCCCTTCAACCATGTTATGAGTGTTGGTGTTGCATAGTTTGTCCACCAGAGGGCGCTCTACAACGCGGCCCTGTTGGCAACATATCTTAAGTTTGTATTTTTATACACTTTATATTTTAGAACTTTAATATATATATATATATATATATATATATATATATATATATATATATATATGAAAAGAAGAAAAAAAAAATCTTTGTTTCGTTACGCGTTTCTGGATTTTCTTTTTTAAATATATATTGGCCGATATATCGGAATGTCAGATTTTTTAAATCACCAAATATTTGTATCGATATCGAAACTGTTTGGCAGGAACACACTAAAGTAGTGAATGAGAATAATGATTATTAATTAAGTAAATTTCACATCAGGATTTGGGATACATACTTGATTCACCCTTTTTGGTTTCGGTATTTTGTAAAAAATAAATAAATAAACGATGTAGTGATTTTTCTTTGTAGATTGAGCAGTTCATCTATGCCTCCCCACATGACGGCAAATCCTGGGAGATGTTTGATGAGATGATCGGGACGGCAGAAGAGTTCTACCAGTCACTTGGAATTCCCTATCGCATCGTCAACATCGTCTCGGGTAGGTCAGACACGCGCGCTTCTACAGGTCTACTGGTTTGACACTTTTGAAGCTATTGGAAAGAAACTGTAATGCTAAACAGAAAGCTCTGACTTTGAATCCTCTCCGATCAAACGGTGCCACAAGTGGTAAGCCACAGGAACTACAAAGGGAAGAATTGTTCTTCTCCTGAATGGTGATTGGGACCCATAAGGTAGGAAGTATGCCCCCGGAGACCAAAAATCGATTGCTTCCAAAGACACCTGAAGAAATGAAGCAATTAATTTATTCAGTGAGGATAATAGGCATGGGCCGGTTACCGGTTTCAAGGTCTACCGTGGTTTAAAAAAAAGTCACTGTCATACCGTTCCTAAGGTATGAGCTGTTGTTTTTTTTTTTTTTTTAATGAGTCTTCAAGGATGGAAAGTGCAGTTTAGAAATCCTTCTCCATGCCAGTGTGCAGTGTGTTTTTTTTACACAGACATTAAAAAAAAAAAACATTTTAAAGCTGTAATTGCAATACTGCCAAACCGTGATATTTTTTCTTATACCGGCTCATGCCTATATTATGATAAATACGTGTATTAAGGTTAGTCAATTTAACAATTAGTCAATGAAAGTTAGTCGACAGTTTAACCCTTGTGTTGACTTCGGGTCACATTGACCCGTTTTAAATTTTTGTTTTATATCAGAAAATATGGGACGTAGAAATAAGCGCTGAAAATGTGTAGAAGAAAAATTTAAAATCTCGGAAAAAGCAAAAACAAACAAAGAAGAACAAAGAAAAAAAGGTGTCAAAAAGGTTAAGTTAGCCTGACAAGCCAGACCCACATCAAGATGTTGGGTCTGGGAACTCACCATTAGCAGGGCTCAACCCGAGGGGCGGGATAAACGGTTGTCTTTCAAATTCCCTCTCCTTGGCAAAACTCCGAACACATCTTCCTTTTTTAAGAATGACTTCAGTGCTTAACTCCAAGTCTTCCAGAGTCACAGCCAAAGCCGATTCCAAAGGCCGCTGTTCGCCAGCAGCAGCAGCCATCTTCTTTGTTTTCAAGTAGCAGGGAATTCACGCGGAACCGGCGCAACTCTGCCGTCCTTATGTTAAGCCCGCCCACCAACTCTACACACGAAGTGATTGTGATTTGGTTTTTCCAGCTCGCAAGCCAACAGAGAGTTTCTAGACTGACCCTGGCTGCAAAGTACATTTGCTGCCACTAGGGTGCGTCTAGATTTCTAGGCTACATTTAAGTCAGTTTTCAATCAGAAATGTCAAACATTCCCCATTTCCAGCTTCTTAAACATGAGGGATTCCTGCTTGTCTTTGTCTCATATGATAGTAAATTGAATCTTTTTGGGTTTCAGTCTCTTGGTTGGACAAAATGAGAAGATATAAGACAATGTTTAAGAGAAAAAGAGAAAACGATGAATCGATAATGAAAATAATTGTTAATTAAATAATATATCCAATGTTTAAAAAAAAAAAAAGAAGATTTTTCTGTCAAGGCAATAACGTAAATTTTGCCCAACCAGGAGTAGGGTTGGGTACCGAGACCTGGTGCTAATACTGCACTGGTGCCTTAACGACCGGTATCTACCGGACCGAATAGCAACGCGGATTTCGGCGCCTCATTTCTGAGCCAATTGAATGCCTGCGCTGCTCTCTGATGCTCCGAAGCGGAGGCAACAGAAACATCTGGCACTTGGCAGCAGGTAACGTTAGCCTACCATTAGCTAGCAGCTGGATTAAAAACGATGACAATGCTGACAGCTAATGTTAAACAGTGTAAAGTGTGACTGTATTTAATTGTAGAGGATTTCAACAGCAGGACTTCCAACAGTCTGCGGCTGACGTTGTCGGAAAAAAACTACCCAGACGGTGCGTTTACTTGAAACTCGCTGCGCCAGCCTTGCGATGCATTCAAAGTTATTGTCAAATATCCTTTTCCCATCTAGCGGTTGTTTTTGTCGTTAACCAGAAATTTACTGGTGAAATAAGTTAGTTTTAAGTTATTATTACATTTTTAATAAATCATTTCATTTTGACCATATGGCCTTAGCAATAAACAAGCCGTTCTTAATTGTCACAGACAAAATCTTTTTAAAAGTATCTGTTCAGGCATCGTTTAGGCACCAACACGTTACACATGCCGGCTGCTCTAAAAACTTGACAGAAAACTTTGGGTTAAATTACCAGCTGCTGTTCGAGGACCGATTACTTGCACGAAGATCAGACCATGATGTCAGCTAACTAATTGCTGCCGTTTGTCCTCACAGGAGCCCTAAATCACGCGGCCAGTAAGAAGCTGGATCTGGAGGCCTGGTTCCCTGGCTCTGGGGCCTTCAGAGAGCTGGTCTCCTGCTCCAACTGCACCGACTACCAGGCCAGGCGCCTCCGCATCCGCTACGGACAGACCAAGAAGATGATGGACAAGGCGAGTGCTCTGTTCTAACGCAGCCGTGCAGCATCGACTAGCTGGGTATCGTTCAAAAAAATCTTCCATACCTGTACCGATACAAATACTCCGTGACTCCGATACCTGTTAATAAACGATACTTTATTTTTCAATACCAATTTTTTACAAAACAAAAAGAAATTACATTACACATTAAACATTAAACCACAAATCTTTTTATTTTTCAGCTCCTACTACGTGAGCCCGTCTCCGTGCATAACGTCGAGTTTCCTGTGTGTCTCTACAACGTGTAATGTTAGACAGCCAATCACAAACATTATTAGGTCTTAGTAGAAGCCCTCTGCATGCGTAATGGCTCTCTGACGCTGATGAGATTTACTCCTTAGGTATTGAATGAGGAGGCATTTTTCGATGCTCGATATTTGAGAGGCAATTTGGTCGGTGCCTAAAAAGTATTGAATTTATTATCAAGCCCTACCGGTTCCTAAATACTTTTTTCGATACCAACTTTTTAAAACAAAAATAAATTACAACATTACACATTAGAACACAAATCTTTTTATTTTCAAGCTTGTGCGCCGTGAGCCTAACGTTGAATTTTTCCGCTCGACTGTGTTTTAAGCCCCCAACGTCGACTTCAAGGCAGTGCTGCGACTGTTGACTTCAAGGCACCTAACCCTAACCATTGCCTAATCCTAGTGGCTGTTGTTGGGCAGCTAATTTCAGTTCCAGAATATGGTTAAGGGTTTTATTAACACACTACCTCTCTCTGTATGTTTTGTTTTTTTTCAGGCTGAGTTTGTGCACATGTTGAACGCAACCATGTGCGCCACCACGCGTGTGATGTGTGCCATCCTGGAGAATTACCAAACCGAAGAAGGCATCGTTATTCCAGAGATGCTCAGGCCATTCATGCCTCCTGGTAAGCTGTGCTGTGTGTGTGTGTGTGTGTGTGTGTGTGTGTGTGTGTGTGTGTGTGTGTGTGTGTGTGTGTGTGTGTGTGTGTGTGTGTGTGTGTGTGTGTGTGTGTGTGTGTGTGTGTGTGTGTGTGTGTGTGTGTGTGTGTGTGTGTGTGTGTGTGTGTGTGTGTGTGTGTGTCTTCATTCAAGAAGATAACACATAGATGCTACGAAGCATTTGGTTCATTAACCCTTGTGTTGTCCTCAGGTCAAATTTGACCCGTTTTCAAAGTTTTTTATATCAGAAATATGGGGTTCTTTCAACCAAATTGCCCAGAAATAACGTGGATGCATGCATGTAAGTTGTATGGAACGCGTTCACGGAAGGCTTGCACCATGTGGACGCGCAGACAGTTTTGTTGTCAATACTTAGAATTCCTCATGGGGGCGACAGAAACTACGCTTTAAGTGTCTGCTAAGGCTTTAATATTGCATTTAAAAAAATAAGCTTTTACTTGTCTGTCTGAATAGAGCTGAACAGTGTGGTTCCAGAAGTGAAAATCCCATTAATATTCTAAATCAGGATTAGTATTGTTGGCCATAATGTCTTAGCCATGCGAGGTAGATTTACCACAAGCTAGGGGTTTATGCTCCTGTAGAAGTCACAAGTCTGTATGAAATCAACCTTGTTTCAAGAAAACTACCCACAATCCTAAGCGTTAACAGCGTTGTCTGTGTGGACGATCAATGGAGTGAAAAAATGGGGGGAAATCACTTCCGGAACCGTTCAAAAAGTGGGAGGTCACTGTTGAGCAAAAAAAGAAATACATTGTATTCAACCTCCTTAAAGGAATAGTTTGACATTTTTGGAAATGCGCTTATTTCCTCTTTTTTTCCTGCCAAGAGTTAGATGAGAAGATTGACACCACTCTCATGTCTAGGAAGCTACAGCCAGCTACCAACCAAGTTAGCCTAGCTTAGCATAAAATGAAAATCGTATTTGTTTATTCCACACAAAAACTGAAATGAGAAGCAGTCGTCGTGCTAAGCTAAGCTAACCGGTGTGGAGTGGTATTCATTTTCTCATCTAACTAACTAAAGAAAGCGAATAAGTATATTTCCAAAAACATTGGAAAACTATTTCGTAGAAAGCTCAGTTAAATTGTTTTCCAGTAAAAAAAAAAATGTCTTTGTGTTTTTTCTTATACTGTATGTACAACGTTGTGTGTTATTCGTTTTGTTGGTTTTATTCATTTATTTGTTTGAAGTGCTGAAATACATTTTTTTTTTCACCCCCCAGGTTTGACAGAGATCATTAAGTTCGTCAAGCCCGCTCCTATTGATCAGGAGATTTCTAAGAAAGCAAAGAAACAGCAGGATGGAGGGGGGAAGAAGAAGAAGCAGGGAGGAGGAGACCAGAACCTGCCCAACGCCATGGAGACCATGTCCGTCAACGACTCATAGGACTGCAGTACACAACGACCGCGTCGCCGCACCAACCGCGCAGATAGACGCTGATGGAATAGAGTCTTGTGTGTACTGATCGGGTCAGATCTGCTGTTGGAAAATGGGGAATGCGTTAATCCTCTTATCCATTATAATGAAGAGTAGCTCTATCGCATCTGCGTCCATCTGAATGGGTGGTGGTGTTCCTCCCCTCATTCATTCACATAAAGCACACTGGAAAAAAGGGATCTCTCTGTGCTCTCACCTACATCTACAGCTCACTTCAGAGTCTGTCTGTCTGTCTGTCTGTCTGTACGTACCTAAAACAAATAGATGAGACTACTTGAGTTGTTTTGTGGGACAGAGCATCAACCAGCAGTTAAATATCTGAGTTTTCTGTTTGTTTAACTGAAATCTTCATTCATATGCTTTGTTGAGAACAAAAACCTGCATCTCTTCTGTGAAACGCAGTAGATTACTTCACGTCTGAAATGGCTTAAAAGTTGATCAATCCTGTGAACATGATCAGGTATTTTAACTTTGTCTGTTTTAGGTTTCCCTTTATGTCCCCTCTGACCACAATCCTCATCTTTGACCATAATGCTTTTCACTGGCTTATGATTAAGACATTGACATTGTATGCACTCTCTAATATAAAGATATATATATGATTGAGCATTGATTCGGTGGCACTCACTGTAAACAAACATTAAATACAGTTGGTAGGGAAGTTCTTTTGTGTGTGTTTGTTTTTTTTCCCAATGAGTCTACAGTACATCTGAACAAGACATGTTTCTCAAAGCATTTGGCAAGAAATAATAGCTTAATATATATGAATAGTCTTATTTTGGCAAAAAACATCAAAATTAAAGCTATAGTTGGTTACCTAAAAAAATATATTTTTTGTCATATTTGCTCAAACTTTCACTTTATCCTGACTACTACATGAATCAGATCATCTGTTAAAAAATCATTAGTAATTAGTTTGCTCCAGCCAGTGGCTGATTTGGTTTGGGCTAAACCTGGTCCTAAATCATTTTACTGCTTAACTACACTAAAATAGGTCTCTGAAAACATTTGAGGCGAGAATTAGGCAATGCAGTAACAGAATCTTCATTTTACATCTTCATTCATATTTGATCAGTGCTGACCACTTTGACAGTTTGACCGCAGTTCACGAGCAGTGATTGACACTGCGTTAGAGACCCCTCAGCTCTGATTGGTTGTTGATGTTCCAGTGCAGTGAAGACTTGCAAATGCCACTAGGAGCACTAGAGGTCGGAAGAGTAACATGATTCTTTCCATTTTATTTGTCTCCTACTACTGTCAGCAAATATATTATATTCTATATTCTATTCTATTTTATAGAAGTTACCTACTGATCATTTGACAAATGCTGTCTCCAATCAAAGTCATGGTATCAGTGGGAACTCATTATAACCATATTCATATTCATACAGATCTTAATTTTCTAATTTAAGAATTCACTTCCCAAAGCATCTGGCAAGAAATAACAGCTTAAGGTGGTCAAAATAGTCTTACTTTGGTGAAATAACCTTAAATTGAACAGATGCTGACTCCAATCAATGCAATACTGAAACAGAAAAGTAGAAATGTCTTTCTCGGGCGATCTAGCAAGAAATAACAGCCGGTATTATGCTCATTTTGACGTTCATACTTGTAATTTGGGTTTCTACTTGAACATGTTTACCTGCTTTATGTTCAAAAACATAATTTTTTCTTATACTGTCTGTCTGAATATACTGTACTATAATATATAAATATACTCTGTCTGAAACGCTCTGTTTTAGCACCTGTCTCTTTAAGCCCAACAACCCATGAGAGGTAGCTTATTAATGACATTTCCAGGCACCCTGGATATCTCATAAAGGCCAATAAGGAAGACATCCTAGTTAATCATTGACTCCAATAGACTTTACACCCATCCATTTGTAATGCAATAAGAAGTCGATTCACTCTGGTCCAAGTATATTTACACAAAGGTAAGATACATTTACAGTACTTCTTTAATGATTCAAACTTGTATGTACCCCTAGATGTCTAAGATGCATCTTTATGTCAGCCTGCAGGGTTTAGTTTGGCTCCAGACGAGTTAAGATGAGCGACACTTCGGAGGACGATAATGAGATCTCCTTTCAAGTAAAGGTAAATCCGGATTTTTGACAGTTGAACATCTCAATTAAATCTCAGTATTAGAACAGCAGCTTTTCTTAATCTGATATTCAGCCTTGTTTAAAACCCCATTTTCCTCTTTGCTTCGTGCATTTCTTCCTCTAAAATGTAGTTTCTTGGCCGAGTTGAGGTGGTCCGTCCTGATGGACTACAGATCCTGTCAGAAGCAGCTCAGAGCCTGAAGGTCAGCAAATACGACTCACATCCCATTTTAGTTGCCGTTATTCCCCTTTACAGAGTCTTTCCCTTGATATCATTTTCCTGTTGATGTCCATGCAACTCTTCATGCAAATTGTTGACTCGGATGCTGGAATTCTTCTGCACATCAAAAACTTGTATTCTAATGGTAAACCAAGTTTGTATCCATAATATGAGCTATGAACTTGTTAAGATGCAGTAAACGTGACATGTAATCCTTCCCATCGTACCCCTAGACACCAGATAAATACTCCTCAGAAAAGGTAGCGAAGAAGAGCAAAGTCCAGCTCTTCCTGTCCCTGAGTGGGATAGACATTTTGGAAAACAAAACCAAGGTGCGTGACAAAAGTGTACTAGTTATCGTGATACCAGTCCAAGGATGCACAGGATTCAATCACTCGCTTTCTTTGGCCTTGAATGATCACTTTTAATCTTCTCGTTGTCTTTCCTATACCCTCAGTTTTTGTTGTACTCGTGCCCTCTGTCCACTATTTCCTTCTGCGCCGTCCTTCCATCTTCACCCAAAGTCTTTGGATTTGTGGCTAGACACCCTGCAGCAGACATGAACCACTGTTATCTGTTCCAGAGCAAGACGTTTGTGAGTATCCTCCAGTACAGCATTAACAGCTGGAACAATGTGATGGTTTATTGTTGTTATTTGAGCAGGAAAACCCTAACATTAATATTGGAAATATACATTTTCTAAACCCCTTTTTTTCAGTCTCACGTGCTGGTCTCAGTTATTGGGGATGTCTTCCGAGCTTCAAAAAAAGAGGAGAGCATCAGGGGAGGAAGAGACCTGATAGTGGAAGCCCTCAGACATAAGGTTAGTTCTACTTTGAATTTGACATTACTATCAGAGCTGGGGTCAGTTTATTCTGTCATAATGCAGAATTTATTTAGATTTTTTTTTTTGGTTCTCAGTTTACCTTCATGGCTGAATTGAAAGGGTGTTGATACCAGCTACTACGAACTCTAAATGTTTGTAATGTTCAGTGCTGCATTGTTTAACAGTTTCCTCGTCTTTATCATTCTTTTATTTCTTTTTTCAGAATAAAGTGCTGCAAAGAGAGAATGCTGAGCTGAAGAGGAGGCTTGGAGGACAGACTAACTGACCCTACTACTATATGCTGTTGTACTTATACACACTTACATACCACGACACATAACATATTGCCCCTCTTATATACTGTTTACCCTCAGGAAAACCTTCTAGCAGAATGGTGAAACACAGAAAAGGGAAATAAGAGGGGAGGGAGGAAGGATGTAAATGAATGCTAGAATTGAAACAAAACACGTTTAATAATAAATAATAGTAATACTACTAATAATAAACGTTTGTGTTATTATTACTCTTTTTTTATGTTGAATCAATTGTAGGTGCGGTACCTGCATCAAACCAGTAGAGGGCAGCAGTAAATAACTAAGAACTATTCGGGAGCGTTCAAATGCTGCCTTCACAGCGTCGGGAAAAGTGAATGTAATTGTGCCTTCATGAAGAACCATTAACTGAAAATATTCAAATAAGATGAAGAACCAAAGAAAGTATTGAATAACACAAAAAAGAAGAAATTTGATATGATGGCCGACTTTTGCTGTGGGCCTTGTACTGATTCATAGAGAACTGAGAATGTGTTTAATGTCAGTGATGGTAGAATATTAGGCTATTTGCAACTGCACAACAACTGGATAATACATCAATCTTTCATGCCTGGCTGTATTTTATTGCTTGTCTATTACAATACAATATAACGCACTGGAAGCTAAACCAATTGAATGCACATGAGTCATTGAATTATTGGATATTGGATAGACATATTCGTCGAAAACATCTGTTTGTAAACTATCTGAGGGGGAATGGAGACAAGTCATCCAACAATTGGGATCTTTCAGACATGGTGGCAAAAAGAAAGAACACAAAACATAGTTTTGGTTAGACAGGGATCATATGGCACAACCCAGTCTCACGGCAGTTCCTGAAATGTTCACTTACTTTTATCTATTGATTCGTGTACAAGGGCACGTTTATCTATTTTTCGTGATTTTGTGATGTATTTCAATGGGAAGCATCTTTCGTGACCACAGCACGATTCTTTCTGCCAGTCATGCTGCAGCATTTATTGCTTGTATTATATTTATATGCATGCTATTATTGGTATTTTTATCCCAATGACCACTGTTTTAATCAAGAAAGAGAGAGAGAGAGAGAGAGAGAGAGAGAGAGAGAGAGAGAGAGAGAGAGAGCATACAAACCAGATAATTTCAAAAGACTGGCATTCTCTCACCAATCTGCTCATTTCATACAACGTGTGTGTCTCCGCAGGGTGAGTGTGTGTGTGTGTGTGTGTGTGTGTGTGTGTGTGTGTCATTGTCGAGCGCCTGTCCTACCAAAGCAGAGAATTAGCTCCACACATAGTTCATTATAGGCTAAGTCTTAAATATATTTGGAATATCCATTGAAATATTCACATTTTACATGAAAAAAGTTACTCTCAGATGTGTCCAGTTTGGGACGTCGCATAGCATTACTGTATGTGCTGGGGTACATTTTCACATAATTTATATACAAGTGGACACCTGAGTATTATCCCCATATTGATATAAATACACCCAAAACATGCTTTTAGGGATATTGTAGTCAAATATAGTGATTGTGATAATGCAGCAACAAAGTAGGCCCTAATCTGTATTTTCTGTCTTTTTTAATCAATAAATCCCATTAAAGACCCAAACCACAGCCTGATAAATCTTCTTCCTCCAAAAACACATCAATGAGCAACCTTGTTAAAAACACATCAATGAGCATATGTTGTTAGGAAGTGATTAGCTAGTAGTACACAGGTCATACTGTAGGCTACTGCTACCTACAGTGCATTAATTTGTCAACAAATGACAAGAATCGAAGGGGGTCTCGCCCAGGGTGTAGGCTAATTCAATGTAGAACCGCCACTGCATAGGCCTACATGTGTAGACCTGGAACTGCTGAACATTTAACACAGTTACAAAACCAAGTGAATAATAACGTTACATGGACCGCAGTAAGCAGGGGAACTAATAGGAAAGAGCAAATAAGCAGATTGAGAATTGGACACAGTAACTAAAAAAGTGAAGCATATCTAGATAAATGAAGAAAATATACAGAAGAGAGGCAAGTGGTGAGTAGAGTAGGCTTACAGTTTGAAAATCATATTAGAGTGTGGAATAGCAGCGAGGAGGGCAGAAAAAGGTAATTTGGTTTTATGAGACGGACATTGAGGAAGAGTAAATCCAGATGGTGGCAGTAATGCAACTTTAAGGATAATAACTGCCGTGAAAACCCAAAGACGAAGAACAAAAAGAAGGATACGCACTTTTGCTGTGATACATCCATAGACGGTATACGCTTGCGAGATATCTATGGGTACGCAGCCGCACTTGAAGGCAACACAATATGAACATAAACTTCGGTGTGACAGAAAGTAGAGTGTGCGCTGGTGTAAATCCGACTTGGGGATGCCAACGTTGAGTTGTTTGGTCTGAAAGGTAAGTAAAGTTTGTGTAATTGAGATAACTAACGTTACAGACGGCTACAGTAACTAGAAGTTAACAGCTAGCTAGCTAGCTAACTAACTTGTAGAACACCTCCGCTAGCAAACAAACGTTAGCTAGCTTAGGGACGCCACGCCTGGACATGGAATTCCGCTAAAGTTACATTTCGACTCTGTCAGCTGATTTAATAGAGATTGTTATTACTCGCGGACACAGGGGCATTCTCTGTAACATTAAATCCCAGCTGACCTATCGCTCCTGAGTCGATTTGCTGGCATTCACTTTGGGGCTGAATGGCTCGTTCTCATCCACCTGCAGACCGGCGGGCAGTAGTCGGTTCGGGGGAAACTCTGGCTTGACCAGGCGAGTTGAGCCGACATGGGGACACTGTGGTCTCGTAGCGACAGCAGCCTGTCGCTCCTCCCGGAGAGGCAGCGCTCTGAGCGGCGAGGAGAGGACAGAGATTCCGATAACGACTCTTTGGATGGGTTCGTCAGACGGGAGGACATAGCTCAGTTCCCCTACGTGGAGTTCACCGGCAAGGATAGCATAACGTGTCCAACATGCCAAGGCACTGGACGAATACCCTCAGGTGAGTAGAAACAACGTTCGGGTGAATACTTTCAACGTTAAAGTATTCACCGTTTTAGCCGGTAAAAACAGTTTGGTAAATAAACTTAGACCAAGGCCTAAAAGGTATGTACCGTTATCACAGTAAGAGCACATTTAAATATACAATTTCAGTCTGTTTCTGCTGTTTGCAGTTTGTTTGGAGAGTCTATGCAGTCGTATGCAAACTGCACATAATAGCATACAGGTCTATAATCTACGTGGGAATCACCAGAGGCCCTCCACTATTATCACGTTACGATATTATTGGGATTTTAAACGGCGATATTCTGCAATATATTGCAATTCCTAGTACCAAAAAGTAAAATTATCATGTGCAATTTGTATACTTAGATCGAAAATTGGCGTCTGTGTATCGATACAGTATTGCCATGGAAAAAATCACGATACTATGCCGTATTACATTTCAATCAGCTGAAGCTTTTATCCGAAGCCTGGATTCAACCATGAAGGTACAAACTCCAAACAGCAGGAATTGAGTGTACATTAGCTTCAAATAAGTCAAACACTCTAATAGTCTAGTCCCTAATAGTTGTCTGTATGTTGCTCTCCATGTTACTGCTCATTCACATTGCTATCAAATGGCCTCAAGCAATGCAACCTGATGAAATTGACAGCCGACAAGAACTTTTCTAATAGCATTGCATGTGCTGTATTTCATTTAAATAAGAGGCTGTCATCATGGGGCTTTGCATTGTGTACAAAACTATATTAAAGGAAGCCAGTTTTAACAGTCTATGGTGGAGACACTAATCAATGTTGCATGACCTGTTATCTCTTGCCTGATAGAACAAGTGAATGAACTGGTTGCATTGATCCCATACAGCGACCAAAGGCTGCGACCCCAAAGAACGTAAGTAACCAAAACTTCCTAATGTGTACCTGGTTTTCCTGGTGCTGAACAGATTGTATATCTGTTCCCACTGTACATTTATTTCTGTTGTAAGTCAAATGGTATTTATTGGCTATTCAAAAAGACGTATCCAGGTGTGTACAAGCTTTGCTCTGTGTATGGTGCACGCGTTACAGTGGAGAGAACCTACTAGGTCTGCACATTATATTGTTTTTTTAATCGTCATCGCAATATCAACTGGCGCACTATGCACATTGCTGAAGGCTGCGACATATCGCGATATACACAAAACATATTTTTTGTTAGTTGAAAGAAAATATCAGTAAAAAAAATGCACATTAAAATGTAACTTGTCATTCTTTTTTTTAGTGGTACCTTTTTAAATTCAATAAAATGTTCAATTTATTCAATAAAAGAATGTTGTTAATGATTTTGTTATAAATTCAACAAGCAATTTGTTGTATTTTAGAACAATATTGAAAGCAGCAGAACTGAGTACACTTTAATATCTGTCTAGTTATCGCAATATCGTTATCGCAATTGTACAACGTTATCTCCTATTTTCCTCATATCGTGCAGCCCTAGAACCTCCATTTGTGTTTGTGTTGTAGGAAGCTGTATGTGGTCCTGTCAGTTGTGTTGTGCCTCCTGGCGTCGTCGCTCGTGGCCTTCTTCCTCTTCCCTCGCCCCGTGGTTGTGGTGGATGATGGCATACACTCCGTGACTGTGCACTTCGACCGCTCCAACATGAAGGTCCTAATGAACATGACGGTAGGTTTTCTCTCATACTTGCAGCTTAGCATAACTTATACTCAGTTGCCAGTTTACGCCAAAACTAAATGCAGTCTAATACAACAGGCCTGCAATAAATTCTACCTTTTTTATGTTGAAAGAGTTGGAGAGGTTTTGATTCAACTGTATTGTGTTTTTGGAGACTGTGGTTTGTGGTATGCACGATATGAGGAATATATCTAATTGCGATTATTTTTGACTGATATTGTGATTGCGATTTGATTCACGATATTGGAGGGAATGATCATTTTTGTATCATTCTCATTTTCATTGAAAAATATTCCAATGAAGAAGAATAAAAATCATTGTGTGATATATATTTTTTTTTTTTTTGCTGCAAAGATGTTTTATTTTTTTAATCTGTAGAATGCAATGTATAGGCTGGGTCGTCTCTGCAACACCACAGTAGGGCTGCAACTAACGATTCTTTTCATAGTCGATTATTTTCTCGTTTAATCGATTAGTTGTTTGATCTATAAAAATGTCAAAACATGGTGAAAAATGTGGATCAGTGTTTCCCAAAGCATAAGATGACGTCCTCAAATGTCTTGTTATGTCCAAAACTCAAAGCTATTCAGTTTACTGTCACAAAGGAGAGAAGAAACTAGAACATGTTCACATTTAACAAGCTGGAATCAGGGAAATCTTATTTTCTTTAATAAAAAAATGACTCAAACGATTAATCGATTATCAAAATAGTTGGCGATTAATCAATTCATCGTTGCACCTCTACACCACAGTACTTCATTCTGAATGGTTTGACACATATTTTGCCTTTAACAAATATTATTTTGTTAAAGGCGATTTGGATATTGTACAAGTCCATATTGCGATTTGAATGACAAACAACAGCTCATATGGGACAGCTTACAGAAGACAAATAAGACGAGAAGGTCAGATAGTGAAATAACATTTCAGTCAAAGCATAAGGAATGTGAAAAATGTACAAGCTGAGCAGACAAAGTGCAGTAGTATTAGTTGAATAAAATAATCAAACAAAAGATCAGTAAATTAAATAAATATGGCAAAAAAATCCGGCTACAATCTCATAATCGGGCTACTAGTTAGAAGTCTGGTGGACCATAAAGTAATCTCAAATCCCCAGTGTCCCAGACTCTTTGGCCCTTATTCTAGCCAGCATAACCTCATATGATGCTGTCTCACGCCTGACGAGTTTCCACTCCTGCATTGTTGGGTTTATGGGTGATTTCCAGTGTCTCAATATAATTCTGGCAGCAGAGGCTATCCCAACCATTAGAACTGAATGTGTGCTTTTGTCAGGGTTGGCGTTCCTGTTTTATCTCCCAAAAGGCCTAGTATTGGAGATATTGGCATGGTTACTCCTGCCCATGTCCCTAATAATTCCAGTATGTTATGCCAAAATGGTTTGACCCATCTCTGTTTTACATTTCCAATATGTAGTTGGTACTTATTAGTCCTATTTTGAAAAGCCTATTTGGTGTCCAGTAGTACTGGTGCAACATTTTATACTGAATCAATTTCCCCCTAGCTTCCTTGTTATATTTACCATTATTAGCCATATATCCATGTCAAGTGCACAAGCAAGGTCTCTCTGCCAAATTATTCTCAAATTGTCACATATGCTACTAGTTAAATAATTTGAGTTTTTGTAAAATGTTGACGCCTTATGGTTAAACGGGTTGTCAAGATAGTCAACAATTGGTTTACCCATTTCACCTGACTGAAACGTTTTCATCACCCAGTGTCTGATTTGTAAGTATTTCCAAAAGTCTCCTTTCTCTTCCAATTTGTACTTATGGACTAATCCAGTGAATTACATAAATATACCATCTTTAAAAAGGTCACTAATTGTATTTATTCCATTGTCTAGCCACCATTTCCAAAACATTTTCTGCTTCCTATTTGTACTTCTGGATTGAACCAAAGTGAGGCATAGGGCTATTTGTAAAGTGAGAGTTTGTGCATTTTATGAACCTTTGCCCAGACCTCACATGAGTGCTTAAAGGAGCTTTAGGTAGGATTGGGAAGATCCAGGACTTAGCCAAAAAATCTGAACATCGACAACTTCTCAGTCCCTCCCCCCTTTCAGGTAAAGCCCAAAATGGTCTCCTAAGCCCCTCCCCCCACAAGGGAGAATGAATGCGTGTGCATGAGCAGTGATTGACACGCAGTTAGACTTGCTTCATGTAGTTCTACTGGAACATAGGGTCAGTTTCAGCAAATATGACAGAAAGTTAGTTTTATAAGTCTTAACTACTGCACCTTTTAACAATTGGATTGATCTCTTTCCCTTTGTCATTCCGACGTTGGGATATCACATTTATAGGATGAAATGGTGTAGCAATAGTCTTCTCTATAGTGGCCCACTCTAAGCCAGACACCGTTCCTCTCCAATGGTTGGCAATCTTAGCCATTTCAAATGACAGACTATACAGTCTAACATCAGGCAGGCCGAGCCCTCCTTTATCTTTGGGCGCACGCATTTTACTCATCTTAAATCTGGGCTTCCTCCCTGCCTGGAGAAAGTCTCTAATGAGATTATCATATTGTTTAAAAATGTGATCAGATGTGTTCAGTGGCACCATCATAGATATGTAGTTAAATTGCGGGGCTATTACCATTTTAATAACATTAACTTTACCCCACAGGCTAGATTTGTTTTGATTTTTTTTTTTTTTTTTTTTTTTTTTTTTTGAAGAAGTGGTTCAGAGTTGTTATCTCGGGTGTTTCTGTTTTTTTGAGCCTGCACTCATTGATATAAATGAGTTGGACATATCCTTAGGAATCCCTGTCACCTAGGTGTGTCTGATAAACTGGCTACTCGATATCCTGAAACATTTCCCACTCACTAGAATTTAAATCTGTGTGGTATAGTAAATCTTATTATCTTGTTGTGTTTTTATGCATCCATACTCAAGCTGATGTGATTAATCGATGAATTGATTGAATGATAAACTATGTCGATAAGCAATTTCAGTCACTTTTCAAGCAAAACTGCTTCAATGCTTAATATCTTCCTCCCTTTGTCATAATGACAGACTGAATATCTTTGGGTTTAGGACTTATGTGTGGACAAATTGTAATTGCCATTATCACACATTTGTGAAAGAACAATTGATCGATTTTAATCTAGAAAATACTTGTGCACTGTGACCACTTTGCCGTGTCTCGATGATGTCAAGTCTTTCAGCTGGAGCTGCTTCTTAACCCTTGTGTTGTCTTCGGGTCAAATTTGACCCGTTTTCAAAATATCTATATCAGAAATATGGGGTTCTCTTTAACTACCTAATTGTAATTACCCCAAAATAACATGGATCATTCCATACAACGGGCTTTACAAGTACAACAAAAGATAGGATCTCTACTTTCATTGAATTTTGGGTGTTTTATTCAATGTTTCAAAACCGTATCCTCACTGAACATTGATATATACAAGTCTGTGATGATCCTTTGTTTATATATTATAATATTAGTTAGGGCTGTCAAAATAACGCGTTCATTTCGATTAATTAATCTGAGAAAAAATAACGCGTTTAAAAAAAATAACGCATTAATCCATTTCATATTGACGTTTGACCCGGAGCCGTTCTGGCCACCATTCAACTGTAAAATGAAGGAGGGAGACGAGAATGTGCTGCCTGGATCATTAATTGGAACATTTACTTGTAAACATCTTCTTCCCGCCAACCCTGGCTACCGAAATCTGCTGCCACTGATATGTCTGCTCTTCTCTCTGACGCTCTGAAACAGACGATACAACACAAACACCGCTGCACGTGACGCTGGTTAACACTACTCGACAGCAGCTAACGTTAGCCTACCGCTAGCTATTTAACACTATACTCGACAGCAGCTAACATTAGCCTACCGCTAGCTATTTAACACTATACTCGACAGCTGCTAACGTTAGCCTACCGCTAGCTAGTAGCTGGATTAAACACCGTTAAAATGCTGACAGCTAACGCTAAACGGTGTACAGTTTGACTGTGTTTTACTGTAGAGGCTTCAACACCGGTACGTAACAATCTGCAGCTGCCATCGGAAAAACAACACAGACGGTGCGTTCAATGAAACTGGTAAACTATAGCCTCGTGGTGCATTTGAAGTTATTGTAAATGTCCATTTCCCATCTGGTGGTTGTTTTGTCGTTCAACAGCAATTTACTAGTGAAATAAGTTATTGTTATACATTATTATTAAATCATTTAATTTTGACCATATGGCCTTAGCAATAAACAAGGCGTTCTTTAATGTCACCAACTGTTGTTTAGTACCCTTTTTTCTTTTCTTTTTTTACTTTTCTTAAAAAGTATCGGTTCAGGCACCGTTAATTATGTATGCGATTAATTTCGGTTAATTAATGACAGAGTATGTAATTAATTAGATTACATTTTTTTAATCGATTGACAGCCCTAATATTAGTCTCTAAATAATTCATAATTTCTGCTTTTTAAAACATCAAGAATTATGAGGTTTATTGACCATGAATTCCAAAAATTAGTGGAAATAAGTGTTTTAGTGGTGTTCATACATGGTAGTGAAAAGAAGCGTTAAACGTCAAAACAAGCGCCAAAACATTGGAAAAAAGTGTGGAGAAAAAAAGAGACAAAAACGTCAGAAAAAGTGTTGATTTTCACAAGTTTTGACCGGGGAGGATCTGCGGGTGCATGGTCGAATGGAAGACAACACAAGGGTTAATGAATGTTTGAGATTGTGAAATGCATGTTTCTGAGATACAGAAAAATCTTAAGGTCTGAACCTGAAGTATCTCTAAAAAAAAAACAGAAGTCATTTAAGCTGTTCTTTGCGAGTGTAGCCTCAGTTCATGCACGTTGGTCTAATTTGAACCTGTAATCCAATACAGTATCGCTGCAAGTAGAGCTGGGCAATATATTAATATTATATCGGAATATCGTGATATGACACAATTGTTATCTGTCCCTGGTTTTAATGGCTGGATTATAGTAAAGTGATGTCATTTTTTTAATTTACCAGACTGTTCTAGCTTTTCTATTATTTGCCTTTACCCACTTAGTCATTATATCCACATTATTGATGATTATTTATCAAAAATCTCATTGTGTAAATATTTTTTGTAAGCACCAATTGTCAACCCTACAATATCGCTGTGATATTGAGGTATTTGGTCAACAATATCGTGATATTAGATTTTCTCCATATCGCCCAGCTCTAGCTGCAAGACCTGTTTGCTCTTAGGGCACACTTGAGGCACTTCTTTAGAAACGGCTATTTAATGTTGCACGTTTCAAGTTTTTGTCACTTCCTGTGTGTGGAGAAATGTATTGCCATAGACCACCAGAATGAAATTCTTCTGGGGGTGTATTGTTAAAAAACCTGGTGCAGGATAGTTATTGTTATTGTAATAGTTAAATAGTATATATGATTTTTTGTATTTCCCCTGTGTATCTTTTAAAAAACAAAAAAAAAAAAAAAAACGTATTTACTTTCTTTTTCTCAGAGCACTCTGAACCTCAGCAACCCAAACTTCTTCTCGGTGCTGGTGCAGAGTGTGAACTGCCAGGTCCTTTACATGAAGACGGTGATCGGAACTCAGCAGCTCGACAACGTCACCACCATCCTGCCGCTCAGTCAGATACAGGTAGGGTAGAAAAGCAGACTATAGAAATAGCTTTCATCAAACAAAGACAACATTCAGTTGATGTCATTTATGTAAGAGGGTTTTTACATTGTTTTTGAATAGGCATATATTAGTAAATATGAACTTAATAAAACATCACTGGTTGGTCCTGACACTGCTTCCCGGTCCAAAGTTCAGTGTGCAATCAAACTGTCATCACTGTAAAGCTCGCTGCAGGCGAGCCGGCTACAGGATGTGGTCTCTGTTTGATAGGGTTGTGCGCGTACACACACACACACACACACACACACACACACACACACACACACACTTCACTATCTTTGTGGGGACCCGTCATTGACATAATGCATTCCCTAGCCCCTTACCTTAACCATCACAACTAAATGCCTAACCTTAACCCTCACCATAACCTAATTCTAATCCTAAAGTCGTAACCCTCAAACAGCCCTTTAAACTTGTGGGGTCCAGCATTTTGGGCCTCACAAGGCTGTGCAGACCCCACAAGTATACTGTATTCCCCGGTTTTTGGACCCCACAAATATAGTAAAACACACACACACACACACACTCTCTCTTTAAAGAAAGAAGAAAAAGGATGATGTTATTCTGCTTTGATCTTACTGTCAACAAAACCAACAATGACTTGATGTGAAGTGTTTTCTGCGTCGCCAAACCCTGCTAAATATCTCATTCCTCCACGCTGTTGACTACTGTGAATATGGGCACTGTAGTTTCATTTTGAATCAATCCAACCGACACATCCCGCTGACTGAAATACTTACTGGTACGACAGTTCTGTTGCTAAAAATAGTACACGTACGAACTGTACTTCTGCATTAGTACCATTTGTTAAACATTGCAGTACCCAGCTGTTTTAGGGAATTATTTAGCCTTTTGTAGGAAAAAAAAAAAGGAGAAATGTTTGTGACCTGATGTGTTTTTTTTTTTTTTTTTTTAAAGATTAACATCTTCGCTGAGAACCATAGTCAGTTTGGGGAAGCAGAAAGTAGTGAGAGACACACTAACGCACTCTCCCAATCGCAAACATATTTTTGTTTTGTCTTCTGCAGGTGAACTACACTGTCAGTGTGGCGATTGGTGGCAGTGCGCCCTACGTCTAGTAAGTTTCTCTACCTTAACTTCCATAAACTGTCCAAACTGCTCGTCACTGCCAAGTACAGTAGAAACACCAACATTTTCCAAATGAGCATATAATTGCCATTGGCTTAAAGGGCTACTCCAGTGATTTTTTTTTTTTTTTTTTTTTATTTATTTATTTATTTTTTTTTTTTTTAAATGCAGACTTGCATAAAGTAGGGGAACTTGAGAGAGACAGATTCGTAATAGAATGGTTGAAGTTAAAGCAGCAGAAGTTTAGACATGCGATATGTCTGATGCACACAATATGTGGCATGCCCCTTTTAACCTAAATTAAATTACATTAAAGGTCCAATGTGTGGGAATTTCTCCCATCTAGCGTTGAGATCATATATCGCAATCAACTCTCTCGCACCACGCAGTTCAAAGTACATATTACAGCTACGGTAGCCTTCACGCTTCAAAAAGCCGGTCTCTTGCTCTTTTCAATATCCTTTTTCTGGGCGAAGAAGACGACTCCTGTTCCTGAAATTTGGATTTTGAATACGTGTGATCCTCCATGTTTCCTTCTTCAAACTTACCTGAGCCGGGAAGCTACGATACCATTAGCAGCATCTGTGAGTTTATCATGTGACAGCGAAAACGCGAAAGGCGGAGCAGTATGTCCTGTATGTCCCTTACCGGCTAACGTATTTCAAGATTACGCATGAATATGGAGCGTCTTCCCCAGTTCATGCAAATGCTAATGTAAAATTTCAAGACGAAAGGAATACTTGGAATTGATGGTGGTGGTAAATATTCATGAAAAAGGACATGTTTGTGAACGGGCAACACAGATTTTGATAATGAACAACTAAACATGTTACACACTGGATCTTTTTAAAGAGTTTTTATGTGTTGGCAATAAAGTCGCATGTAAATGACACCAAGAGAAAATGAGTGGAATAATGTTCCAATAATCAGTATTCCATTTTAACAACCTACACCTTTTCTGTTGTGTTTCTCTTTCAGTGCCTTCTGCACCATGCCCAGCATTAAGGTCCACAACATTGTCGTATATATGCAGTAAGTAAAAGTACAGTATTCTCGTTAACTACTTTATAAAGTTTGGATCAATTGGGGCGCCTGGGTAGCTCACCCACCCATGGGCCCATATATAGAGGTTTACTCCTCGACGCAGTGGCCGTGGGTTCGACTCCGACCTGCATGTCACTCTCCCCTCTCTCTCTCCCCTTTCATGTCTCCATCTGTCCTATAAAATAAAGTCTACAGTCTTAATTTCATAAAGACATTTCTGTCCTAAAAACCTCTGTGCAGTAAGAAAACATATACCTATTTGTAATTTAATTCAGTAACTTAAAATTGTTCTGGACAGGAGTATTTTTTTATCTTGAAATATGGATATATGTTATGATATGGCAGGTTGCAGCACCAGAATAAAATTATTGTAACAAATTGATTTTCAATCAGCTTTTTATAAGAAAATCAAACTTTTAAGGACTTAATTCTAGACGGAAATAACTTGGTACAAGGGAGAATCCATCACATTTTTAGAAAACTAACTATAGCTGTCCAATAAATGTAGTGGATTAAAACCGACAATATTTCCATCTTAAATGTAGTAGAGTAGAAGTATAAAGTAGCATAAAATCAAACCTGTTTTTATGTCCAATACTTGAGTAATTGTACTTACCCCCAATTTCCACCGGTTGCGGAACGTCTGCGGATCCGCTCCTGAATGGCGGTGGAGTCCTTAGGTTTCCATTAAAGTCAATGTGTGTATTTCCACTGACTGCAGAACGGCTGCGTTCCAACTGCGTCCCGGCTCCGGCGATCCGCAGCCCTCCAGAGCAGATACGCAGAGCTTATATTTTTGCCGGATGCCGGAGAGCTCCGCAGCAATTCGGCACAGGAAGTCAAGCACAGAAACCAAATTAAAGCGTCCGATTAATTTTCAAAATAAAATGCACCACGCTCACGGCGGATCATATTTCCCTACACTACACCTTGAAAACACAGTACAGAGTTGTTTCCCCTCTACTCCTCTGGATGGAAACAAACTGTTGTTGTTTTTGTGGTTCTATTTACGTGAATTTGCGAGATCTCGTGGGTCCTCGTGACTTCAGCTGTCAGTCATGGCCGCAGCCGTTACGCAACAAATCCGGATCTGGTGGGTATTGACGGACGGTGGAGCACGGAGCCGATACACAGCGGAGCCGGTCCGCAGATGTTCCGCATTCGGTGGAAATCCAGTTTTAGTTAGTCTCCCCTATCGTAACCTTTGCTTATCAGCCTACAATCAAGAGGCAGATGTGCACTTTGTGTGTCGTGTTAAGTAACTCGAAGAGACAATGTTACCACATAAGCCACTTCTTTAAAATGATGGCTGTCTTGAATTATAGTGCACCATCACAAACTTCACAGTTGTTGGTTTGCAGTTTAGACCAGGGGTCTTCAACAGTTTTTAGCCCAAGGACCCCTAACCTGAAAGAGAGACGAGCAGGGACCCCCTTACTAAATGTATTGAATAAAATTAAGTTGCATAATAATAATCTGGGCCTACAATAACGTGTAGGGAGGCCTAAAGCCTATACACATACCCTTTTATGGTGCCCTACAATACTAAGCTATTACAATTATTTACATATTCATATATCAGCATGATTTAATGTCAAACACACAGTGAATCCATAAGCTTAACTGATGGCTACCTTACAGGCCAGTCACCGTATCATCCATGTTGTCTGAGGTTTGTTGTTTTTGAGGAATAGGCCGATTTTATCTTTGCTAATAATATATGTTGGATTCATGTTAACATTTAAATTTTGGGGGGAAAAAAACTTTCAAAAATGATTAAACAATAGTTTTGCGGCCCACCTGCATTGACTCTGAGGACCCACCTAGGAGTCGCGGACCCCCTGTTGAAGATCCCTGGTTTAGACAAAAATAATCATGATTTCACATTTTCATTTCCCCGGGTGCAGTTCTTCCTGCTACTTGTCAATAAATATTTAAGGGTATAAGAGCAGAGAGGGCTGTCAGAAAGCTTGTCTTCTCTGTGGTCACTTCTGTTTGTCTGGAGCTAATCCAGTCAGGCGGCAAATCTATATATAAACATATGCATGCATACATACATACATACATACATACATACAATAATGCATGGTTCTGCTGCACTGCTAGCAAAGCTTGCAGACTATTTGTATCTACAACAGGAAGGCCCTGCAGAAAAAGTTTGGGAATCACTGAGCTAATCTATTGGGATCAATAGAGATCGATATTGGTCTTCATTCTGTATCGTCTTACTTGTTTTTTCAGAACTGCGGTGAAAACCTCAAACATCGTGCGAACATCCCAGAACAGCCTGGAGGCCTATCGCTACATAGACTGTGGTTCCAACACCACATGGCACAGCCACCTCTCCTCCGCCCATCTCAACCTCTCTCTGCTGTGAGCGAGTGAGCGAGCGGAACAGTCGCGGAAACAGACGGCTCACTTCTCTGGAGGAGGTTGGGAGATGTCGGTGCACACTCCAGGATGGATTTTGCAGACATAACCACCAGCAGCAAAATACCAAATGGTGCTTTCTTCTAAGCTCACACAGAATAGGTAACATTAAGTAGCCGTTAACTTGTGCCATTTAATGATTAAGCTGGAAAACAGGGCTGTGGCAAGGGAGTGTTGTAAAAAGGCAACCGCTATTTTTTTTTTTTTTACTGAACATTGGTTTTCATCGGACAGCCCAGAGGCAACAGATATAGGTTTTGTTGCGGTTGCTGTCAGGCGTAGATATCTCTGGCCCCTAGCAGCTACTCGTGGTTTTAACTTGCATTCGTGGGGGCTAAAAATTGTCTGAACTCATCGTGTATAGAAACACGTTTTGAAAAGGCAGTTCTGCGATTTCAAACTTGCTGACAGATTGTGTCACATGTTCTACTAGTTGAAAATGGAACGACAAATTGAATGAGTCGTTGCCAACGAGCACTCTGTGGCCCTGTTTCGGAAGCAGGACAAATGTCAGAGACAGCTCTTTTCTTTCAGGGGAATGGCCGGCATTCCAAGCTGACAATGACGTGCCAGTGATTTTTCTTTTGTTTTTTTGCTATAGCTTTAATTAACAGAGCTCTGTCTGTGTCTGCTGCTGTTGTAACATCAGGGGAGCATTCTTCAGCATAGCTCAAATGACCTTTTTTTGATTTGTAACAGTGTTGGACTGAAGACTGCTGACTTTTTTTTTTTTTTCTTTAAAAAAAGAAAAAGGAAGTGGAGGAGGAGCTGGCCTGCTGTTTCTATTTTGGATTTAATGTGACCACAGAAGGGATAATTCAATGACTGTTTTTGCACCTTTATAACAGGGACAACTTGTTAAACCTATTGCTTTTGCTGTGTTAAAATGAAGTCAAATAGCATTTACACATTTAACATATCAGATGTTTTTTTAAATGAATTGATTTATTGAGTTATTTTTTGGTACCTCTCATCACAGCAAGTCTAAGCACACTGCTTTTAGATTCAGGGTAAACATCCAGTGTCATAGAGAGGAATACTGCTCTCAGACTACATTTTCTTTGAAGTATTAATGACGCTCGTGTTGGTATTAACTAGGGTACCATGGAGTGAATTATAGGATGAGTGAGATTATACTTTTTTTTTTTTTTTTTTTTACCATTTACACTCCTGGCTAAGCTACTGAGAGTATCCTCTCCACCATGGCCTTAAAAACCCAGATGTGCAACAGCATTTGAACACCACGGCTGATTGCGCCCCTTTGTCGTATCAGACATCTCTCATCTGCGCGGAACATTTCGGACCAGGAAGTACATCATCACAGATCTGTCAAAATATTGTAAAAATGACTTCTGCTACCGTATCGGCTCTGTATAGATGTGTCTGTCACCTCGGGTTACAGGGTTCAAAATGAGCTTCTTCGTCCACTAGCCAAATGGCTTGTGAATGTTGACATTTTTACCAGCCGCTCCATAGATTACCATTTGGGCTTTTTCTGGCTGGTGAGTGAAGCAAATCTACCAGCCACTTCCATATTTTAGCAGCATTTGGCTGGCGGATGGCGCTAATTTTGAACCCTCCCTCGGAAACAAAATGATCGAAAGCAATTGTGATTTGACTTTTATTTTTTTAAAGGGCCAGTTGTTTGTAAACTTGTGAATGAAACATTTTACCAGTGTTTTTAAAGAAATTACAGTACAGTATATTGCCATGCTAAAACGATATTAAAAGGGACATGTGAATAAATAAAACTAATAATGAACTCTAGTAATTGTTTGAGTCTTTTTGCCGACTATTTAGAACTGCAACAAATGAAGCTCAGTGCAAATTCCTTCAGGAAGACTTCTATTAACTTTAATCACCGCTACTCTTCCTAAAACTATTCAGCTGTTTAGAGGCGTTCACTTTTCAGTTACCCAACCAGAATTGGGCCACGAAATTCATGATCCAATCGCAGCATGACATCCTGCTTTAAATGTCTTTTCTCCATTGCAGTCAGCTGTCTTTTTAGGCAAACGTGCAACCCTCCTCCCCTTCCACTTCTGGTCATCGTCAACCACGGCATCCTGAGTCCCTTCCGGCAGACCGCTCCTTTGTTTGGTCTTCGGGTTCCTTTTCCATCATCACCAGTGTCTAGGCTCCATCGGGGGGGAATATGTCTTGGCTTCTCTACCTCTTTAAAATGATTTTATAACTATGGAGTCTAATCTCCAAAGACTCTGTACATTTCATATTATGCATATGTACATTAAATCTTTGCATATCTGCAACGAAGTCTCTCCTGATTGAATTGGCCAATAAATTGTTCCACGGGAAATTAATCAGCAACTATACAGATAATCGTCTTGCTACCAGCTTCTAAAACGTGAGCATGCTTTTCTCCTTCAATATTAACTAAACTAAATACCTTATAATTATCGTCAGATTCATCGCTATTGAAAATAATCATAGTTGCAGCTCTGCAACCATTTACCCAAAATAACCACTGACCCAAAAACACTTTAGGTACCACATCACTTCAGTTTAATTCTGTTCATTTTTTTTTTTTTTTTGCATACAAAATAGCATAATGTCCTTTTCAAACAAACAAATGTCTCCTTTATGTCTCATACGCTGTCCTATAGCTGCATGTGAAAATATATTACTACACAATATAGAGATCAACAAGAAAACAGACCACAATATATTATCGCTGTAATACAAGTAGTGTTTTTCTATGTTCTTAACAAACAAGGCGACACACACAATAAATGCATAATAAAAACACAGGAAGCAATAAGTACAAAAATATAGCTAGATAAAAAGCTTATTAATACAAGAGTGCTTTGTCTTTGGTTAAGTAAGTCTTTCTTTAGGCCACTGCCTTGCTCGTGTGTGTTTACCGGTCTTCTCTTTGTTAACTTAATATATGTGTGAATGCGTTTTATAATCAATTGGGTCACAAGATGCGAAGCAGTGAATGAACATTTCACAGCAATGGTGTGGTTGAACACTGTGCGTCCTTTCCCCCGTCTAGCTTTGTCCCCATTTCACATACATTTCTTTAAAAATGGACGTTAACGATACCTTACCCAACATGTTTACCTCAATACCCAACACGCACTCACCCGCCACTCCCTCGCACACAAACTTGTTAAAGGCCCTGAACGGTGTTTTTAGCTAATGTGGCTGATTGGACCTTTTCCAGGACTGTGTGGATAGACAGTGATTGACATATTCCTGATCCCACTGTTATGCTGCGTTCCAGACACAATTTTTAGCCCATAAGTTACGACTTCAAGTCACGACTCACGACATGGTAGCGTTCCAGGGTTCAGGTTAGGCTACCTAATGTTAGCGTTAGCTAGTGGCTACCTAACGCTGATGTTAACTGACGCTAGCTGATACTAGCGATTTCTAGTCGGCGACATATTTTGGGCTTCATTTAATAAACATAACCTGTAGAAGTACACAATCGTATGTGTATTGTTTTGATTACAATGTGTGGAATTACTTTACGTTGCCTATTTATTTCTATTTCTCACCATTAATCACCGGCGTCTGTACAGCATCAACAGGGGGTCGCCATTGTTGTTTATGTGTGTGTGACGTCAAAAACTGTAACTTCACGGGTAGTAAGTTACGGGTTTGACTGCCGTTCCAGGGCACTTTCACGGGTAGAAGGTTGTGAAAACACAGGGTTACGGGTTGCCTGGAATGCAGCATTAGTGTTGTTGAACCTGTTAGGGTGGGACAAATTACACCTTTGTCATCCTTATTGGTAGAAAGAATTTGTGACCTAATAAGTTCCCATCAAAGCTCCGGCCCACCTTCAACCTGAAAAGAGTCTAATCAGCCAGAATAACTGAAAACACCTGTGTGGGTATTCAGAGGCTTTAAAAGTAAAAAAAAAACCTCACATTCATGTTTACTTTCACCAGAGAGTTATGTTTCTCGCTCGCTCCGATTATTAAGTGTACGTGAGTGAGGATTGTCGATGATGATTAAATGTGTTACACTTATAAAAGGTGCTGTGTAGGGTTGAAGGCAAGAGTGGCTGTAAATATGCTGTACATACATATGAATACCCGAACATCTCTAGATATAGAAACTAAATTACATCGTCAGGGCTTTGGTCACGGTTTTTGTAACAAAAATATTAACACCTGCTGTTTTTAAAGGCAGTTATTATGTTTTAAGTGTTGAACATTATAGGGCTTTGTTGCCCCTAAACAGTGCAAGGAAAGGTCCTCTTTGTAACCGCTCCACACAGTCTACACTGTGTCCTTAAAGCTATAGTGCGTAGTTTCTGTCGCCCCCATGAGGAATTCTAAGTAACGACAACACCACTGTTGTATCCACATGACACAAGCCTTCCGTAATCACCCACCCCTCCTCCACGCAGTTGCTAGTAGCCAAGGAGGACACGCAGGGTTAAAAAAAAAACATTGACTCTTCAGACGAGGTAACTATCTTCACTCGAAAGTCGCCGGACGACACCAGTTTCTGAACACAGCCATGCTCAGAAATACAGAGTGTTTTGTGAAGCTGATAGTCTTCATTAGCTTCATATCAACTCATTCGGCAATGGCTTGAATGTAACGGACGTTCATTAATATCAAAAAAGTTACGCACTAAAGCTTTAAAGCTGCTTTTAGCACTTCTACCATTGTTACACTGAAAACCAGTCTGACACAGATGATGAAAAGTTGGATTTAACGAGGGGCCTGTTTCACAAAGATAACTGGCATCATGAAGCTGTTACATAATCAGAACCATGGGTTGAGGACTTGAAGGCTCGATGGTGTTTTAAGCCCCCAACGTCTCCTTCCAGGCAGCGCTGCGACCGTTGACTTCAAGGCACCTAACCCTAACCATAACCATTGCCTAATCCTAGTGCAGCGCTGCCTGGAAGGAGACATTGGGGGCTTAAATGACTTGCAGCCCCTGGAAACTTTGCTTCAAATTCAGTATTTCTCTGTACCAATAAATAAAAAAAAACAAACATCTTTAGGTATTCTGTATTAAGAGTTTAACACTCACTTTAAAACTCTGGTCTACATGTGTTAGTGTGGTTTGGTCAGATTTTATTTCCAGCAACCATATAATCCACCAAATGTCCCCCAATTTGAAATTGGTGAGAAAAACAGAAATACCCTAAACTTTTATGTTCCTGTGTGATCCCCGTTACTCAGTCCGAAGCTGATTGAGAAAATGTGTTTTCAGGGCCTTTTAATATGACATAAAATGAAATGGAAATACCCAAACGGTAATTGGGCGTGGTATTGCGAAATTTGGTTTTCCACCACTAATGAGATCAAATATATTCACACGCACATCCAAAGATTAAAAGTTAAGCTACGGCTATTACTAGTGTGGGAATTGTTAGATACACGAGTACAGAAATTAAACTGATAACTCTTTAATTTGACATAGTCAAATGGTGTTCTTTTGTCTCATGATGAGCAATGCACTGTGAGTAAGTGATATTTAAGTGCAGAAAAGCTCTAAAAGAAGAGAAACTAATGCTTGATAGGATCTATCTCACCAGAATGTTGAGTTCAGAATTTACTGAGCTTCGGTGTGCACAATGAATATGCGTCTATAGTTGACATTTATCAGTCTGTTGTTGTTGTAAACTACTAAAAGTCCTGTTTTTTTCAACCCAGAGTGCACACAAAAAATGTTTCTTCTATCTCTGACATAATGATCATGGTAGGCAAAATGACTTAACTGATCTATTGTTGTTTACGACGTATGTCACTTTATTGTAAACTGAGTACTTGTCCATGTCAGGATCCTGTAGGAGTCATGATGCTTCCATGTTTGACAAGTTTTGATCTGATCCTCTCAACTAAACCTGCTCTGGAGTAGGGTTACCATGGGGATCTACCCTGGTCAAAAGTGAGCCAGCTTCATGATGCCAGAAAACCTGAGTTATGATTTAAAGATAACGTGGACAACCCACTAATCATTGCTCATGACACAGGCCCCGGGGTAGATGGAGAAGATTGTTTTGTTCTTTGGAAAGTCACTGTGGATTCCGCAAGTTTGTAGATCTAGAAGATATAGAGTTGTTACACTATACATCATGGCTTTGTAGATTTTTTAGCTTAGCTTTAGGATAAGGATGTTCAACTGCAAGATTTTCAACTGCCTTCAAAACGTCTTTACACCAACTGATGGACCAAGATAGCATTGGTGTCGTGGCACTGGCACTGGGCCATTACTGTACAGTTAACCCTTGTCAGTTCTATATGCTGCATGCCACTGGTTTGTTTTGGTTTGCTCTCTGTGTCTCCCTCTATCGGCGCTGTGACAACATGACCTTGTTGATGAAGTTGACGATGGCAGAGGCAGGTTGTTCGGGGTCCAACTCGGCAAACAGGTGGCAAACGTTCTCCGCCAAGCTGCCCGGCTTCTTGGCTACGAAACCAAACACCCTGAGAAGGGGAAGGGTTGAGGAAGAGAGGGAGGATGTGAGGAAACAAGTTACTGAGCAGGAGAGGAAGCGAAAGGGAGGGCATTCTGCAAATATTTAGAGTTTGTCTAGTAAATCTCTTTGTGACAGCCTTCAGTACGGAAGCCCTGAGAAGGCAAGTGAGAAAAACTAAATTCTGGTGATCCATTTTCTAATCTAAGTCTAATCTAAATTATTTTCTCTCCTGTGTTTATGACTTAAAAGTGCTCATATTATGCTCATTTTCAAGATTTTTTCAAAAACAGGTTGAAAAAAAAAGTTTATCTGTGGAACAGGTGAAAAGAAAGTTTCCCAGGATCATTTTTCTTTTTTATTTACTTATGATAACAGGTGAAATGTTTGTGTTTGTTGTAATACACATTTTCGGCCACAAGAGGCTGAGTTGCACCAATACCCCATGTTCTAAATAGGACTAAAGCCAAAGAATTTCTAATAAGGGAAGAAGTTCCTCTCTCTCGATACTTCCGGCTTCTGAACTGGTTGCAGTTCCACTCTTGATCCATATAGGGGGCGCGCACGGGCGAGTGCAGAAAGAATGGGACTCTATGGCGCTAGATCCCTCAAAATGCACTTTTCTCAGGATATAATTTTTTGTCTAGTAATTTGAATGTTGCATTTGAAAGGGGAGGCTAAGAAAATACACACTGCTGGTTGTTAGATTTTTTTAAAGTGGCTTTTTTGTTCTAAAAAGCCTTTTAAAATGTCAGTGACGGCCAGAGATACTGCTTTACGGCAAGCTCGGAGTCACTTCCTTTGTTCTCTCGAGGCATCGACAACACAGCTGACACACGTACTAGAAAGACGTTTGCTAATGTTTTAAAGACCACACCGAAATATACACTCTGACATTCTGATTCCGCTTTCGGATGCCGTCAAGCGGGAGCTCTGGTCGTAATCAGTCCTTCACTGACCAATCAGCATTCATAAGCAGAATGCTAGCGTGTTATGGGAAACAACGACTCAACCTGTAAGAAATCGAAAGGACGCAAGTACTCGTTCATTCAACTTTCGTCCTATAATCCATGTTGAACTTGCAAAAACTACAATCAAATCTGAGATTTCTCAACGGCAATCAGGCGAAAGAGACAAATTTTGCCGTCTAGCTCCATAGAGTCCAAGTCATTTTGCACTCGCCTGCGATCACCCCCAGTGGAACTCTGGTGGAACTGCAACCAAATTTGGTACAATGGGGCTAAATAGGGAGTGGACAGGCTTCTATATTCCGTAGACAGGCTTTGCTAAAGCCCATTCATGCTTTTTTCTAGGCGAGTTTTAATTTCTCCATGCACTCTAAACACAAGGTAAACATACTGTGTGTTAGCAAGTCAGGTAATATTACAGTCATGT
Source organism: Zingel zingel (assembly GCA_023566125.1). Lineage (NCBI taxonomy): Eukaryota > Metazoa > Chordata > Actinopteri > Perciformes > Percidae > Zingel > Zingel zingel. Next base: position 7,449,022 of record CM042318.1, read on the forward strand.
CTTTCTTTTGGCTAGAAATGGATTTTAATCTGCTGTTTTAGTCCTATTTAGAACATGCCGTAGTTGGCAATTGACACATTTTATTCACCTGCAAAAACTCTCTTTTTCACAGAAAGTGACTTTGAAAAATGATCCTAGCAAACAAATACAATTACCACTTGATTCACTGATGCATTTTTTAAAAAGGAATTTAAAAGATTATCCTGGCAAAACCGTTTTGTCACCTGTTCTTAAGTCATAAACACAAAAGAGAAAACAATTTAGATCAGACTTAGAAAATGGATCAGTAGAATTCTTTTTTTCCTCACTTGGCTCTCAGGGCTTCTGTAATGGTTAACTACTATAAAACAATGTGTAATATGTAATATGGGGTTATGTGACATTTGATTTTCATTGTTAAATCATGTTTGCTGGAATGATTTTGCCAAGGCTCACACGCAATCTGATGCCATGCAGAGGCTCCAATATCACTGACTTCTCAGCCACGGGTGAATCTACACACCCTTTTTAAAATACACACAACGCACATGCATACAATCTTACATTCTCTCAATCATTAAACACAAACAGAGCACTTACTTAACAGCAGTGTTGTCTGAGTTAGTCCACCTAAAGCCGAGAGAGAGAGAGAGAGAGAGAGAGAGAGAGAGAGAGAGAGAGAGAGAGAGAAACCAGACTCAGACATACACACACAGAGGCAGAGCTGCAGCCTCAGCCAGAGCCAGCATGCTCGCAAACATAACCACTGGTCTCTCATGCACATGAACAAATGCACTCACATAACAGACAGATTCATGCGAGGGCTCTCAATTACGCAGTCAATTACCACGGGTGCAATGAATGAATGATTGATTGTGGTGATGTGTCTATGATTCCTGCTGATTTTAGGTTAGTCATGGTTCAAACTACATCCTTATTGTCTCTAAATTGCCTACCTCCTGTCCTTAGGGTCGATGCTGCTGAACGTTACGCTGTTCACTGGGTAATGTCTTCTGAAGAAAACCCTAGAAGAAGAAAGATACAAATAGAGCGAGACAGGAGAGAAGAGACCTTTTAAGTGCCGTAAAATATAATGAAAGCACAGCGCGTTAGCCCTAGAGTTGGAGCTACTGTGTTGACCATCAGTGTCGATGGTGATAATGACTAGTGGGTGTAAAATTACAATCTTATTTCCCCTGACAGCAATTAATGACCAAAAAAAGTGGACACTAAGTTTTCATATTAGATGAAATTATTGTGATCCCCTAGAGGCAAACTGTCATTACACTAAAGAATGAGGCCATATGCTGCATTCATGTGGTGTTGGAATAATCGGAAAAATGAGTTCCCGACTGGGAAAATTCGGCTACGTTTTTGGTACACGACTTTCAGAGTTTACGTCATGGCGGACAAAAGTCAATGGTGGTTTGAATGTAAGAAACTTTTTTATTAATTCACATATTGCATATCACATGTAATTTGTAGTATGGTATTACGTTGTAATCATTAGTTGCTGTCCACATAAAGTAAAATAAAACAGATAACGAGTCAGGTAAAGCAATCTCTAAGAGGCTTTAGAGAATGTAAAGGCAGTTACACACCAACCAGACGGCCGACCCTCGGCAGAAAAGGCAGTTGGACTGATCAGTCTCCCCGAGTTGGTCAAAAAAATGCCTCTGAACACACCAAAGCGACGAGACGTAATACGTCTCCATAACAGCAGGTGGCGCTAATCTGCGTTATCGCCCAAAAAATGAAAACCGGCTGCTGATTGGACGAACGCGTCACATGGATCTGGCTGCTGCTTCTAGATTTTGGATTTTTCAAATGGCCATTACTGGCGACTCATTCAGATTACGATCTCATATTGTACTAAAATAGTTCACCAAAACGTGTTTCTGAAAACATTTTAAGTGAGTCAAGTGAGTTAAATAGGCCATGCAGTTTCTGAATCTGTCTTCATTTCAGATCGACAAAGGTCAGTTTAAAAGATTTTCGTCAGTTTTTGAGAGGCTTAGTCACGCTCATCCCACTTGCCATTTCCAGGTGAGTCCCGACTGCCCTGTCTCCGACTGAGCATGTCAGGTCGGTGAAAATTAATGCCGACAGCTCCTCCAACGGACGACGGCACGGAACACACCGAACAGACTCGAGTCACTGACCTCGCCAGACTGTCCAACGGCCGATTATCCGCCCGGTGTGTAACTGCTTTAACAGGTGCAGCAACAAGTCTGGGCCAAAACCACTGACATAAAGCTTCAAACTGAAAATAAATTCTGAAAATACAACATGTTTAAAGGCATACTATGTAACTTTGGAACTACAGCCGTGCAAGCTGTAGTTCCAATGAGATAACCTGTAGGGGGACCAAAGAGGGAAAAGTTACATGGTATGCCTTTAAAAGCTCTCAGCAATAAAATACAATGCATCTTCTTTGCAGCGGAATTCTAAATAAAAGACAACAACACTGTCTGCGCATCCACGTGATGCAAGCCTTCGGTGATCAGGCATCCCCCACCCCCCCTCCACGCAGTTGCTATTAGCGTTTAACCCGTCAAATCAAGGAGGACACGGAGGATTTAAAGGAACATGATGGAATCTTCAGAAGAGGTCATTATCTTGTAGTTTGTCCTCTTCATCTCCAAAGCTGAACACTGCTATTAAAACGTAAAGCGCACCACTCAAGATTCTGCGCATGAAATTTGCCCGGGCTACACCATTTTATAAACATAGCCATACTGAGAAATACAGAATTTTGTGAAATTAAGAGGCTTAATTAGCTTTGTATCAACTAATTTGACAATGGCTTGAATGACGTTAAAAATAGTTGCGCACCTTTAAAGCTCATGAACACACCGAAGTTGGAAGAATGACTTCCCAACTCTGGAAATGTGACCATCCGAGGAGAACGTGAATGCACCATTAGTAACAAATTGTGTGTGAGGAAACAAAAAAGTACTAATCCGTGGGGAATATCTCACCTGCGCTGGCTGTCGGTCAGTGTGATGCCCTGCGACGTCACCTTGAACTGGACCACAGTGGCAGCAGGGCGCGGGTTACGACCCAAGGAAGCATCTGTTGCTTTGGCGATGGCCTGGGGGCCGGTTAGAGACTCCGTTTCCACTGAGTTCAGGTAGAGGACATTGCAGGCTAATGGGGGAGAGGGACAGATAGAGAGATTTGAGCATTGTGACCACGCCTCAGGAGGTTTCTCTGTGTTTTAGGAAGAGATGGCAGGACGGAGAAGTCACCTGCTCCTTGTTTCAGCAGGTCAGCAGCCGTGCTGATGTTATTCACTGGTTGAACCTCCGGCACCTCTCCTACCAGATCTAAGATCAATATAATCAGAATCCGTTATATCAGATAAAAGTGCATTTCCTGTACAAAATAATTCAAAGTTCATCTCCTAACACGTGGAGCTTATAACTAACCCTATGAGTTTAATGTTTTAAAGGAATATTCCATGACTTGTTCAATCTGTTCAAATTCTCAAACAATTAGTAGAGCAACAGAAAACCAAATAAGAAGTACCAACCTTTTTCTGGGATCTTAAGAGCGCAGGGCAAAGAGATGGGTGTGATGGAGTGTTGGTAGACTAATGCAGACAGACTCCCTGTGGATCACAGATAACAACAAACATCTTATATTCCCTAAAGGTAACAAGATGTATATCAAAAATAATGATCTTTCCTTAAGTTTCCCTGTTCGTGGTACTATAAATATTTTGTAGTAATCTGGAGCAGGAAAACGTACCAAAGTAGGGCTCATTCTGACACCCTTTAATCTTGACTCCCCGAGGGCCTGTTTCTATTAGGAAGTGTCTGACCAGCTGTTCCAGAGGGTCGCTCACTGTAACAGCAGAGACTAACTGTAAGATGCAAGTATCATTGTCTACCAAGGACAAAGCAACTGCTGAATAAGTACAATGGCACATAAAATAGCCCAAATGGCTAGATTGTGCTGCTGTTGCTGAACAGGTGGAACAAAAATGTGAAAAGGAGATATTTGAATGACGTAAACTATAATTTGTTTACCCTTGCTGCTGTGGTTGTTGACATTGGGAGGAGGTGTAGCCACCTTCAGGGCCAGGCCATAGGCCCCCTGGAAAGAGTTACTGTCTCTGATCAGGAAGGTCCCTGCCTCTCTCTCCTTCAGAGCAGCAATTGCTACAGCCAAACACCAAAATGTTAGAAAATTGTATACGCTAAAATGGGTTTGATCATAGCAAACAAGATTAGGGCTGGGTATCGTTCAAAAGTTTTCGATACCAGTACCGATACCAACTTTGATACCAGTTCCTAAAAGATACTTTTTTTGATACTAAATCTTTTTTATTTATTTTTTAGTTCGTTCTATTTGTGTAACATAGAGTTTTCCCTGCATGCCTCTACGACATGTATTGTTAAATCACAACCATTATTAGATGTTGGTAGAAGCATGATGCATGTTCGTTGGCTCACTGACTCTGATGAAATGTATCACTTACGAATTGAAACTGGGTATTGAATGAACAAGGCACTTTTCGATACTCGATACGTTAGAGGCAAATCGGTCGGTGCCTAAAAAGTATTGAATTCGGTACCCAGCCCTAAACAAGATTGTTCGTTTTAATTAGAAAAATGAATATGAAAGGAATAAAAAGAGCTTCACCCTCTCAGACCTACCTTGCTCTCTGGAAATGCCAGGCTTATACCAGAACCGTGAACTGTCCTGGACAAACTTCACACTGGCACTATTCGCATTCTCAATCTCCACAGACGCCACACCATCATTTTTGCCTGCAGGTGGTGCAATTTCCCCCACGGTGGGAGAGAATGTGACATGGAGCTGATGCTGAGCTATGCTGGTGCTAGAGGGAGGCACATGGCCCGCGGCTGTCCTCAGAGTTCTCACCCCATCGCTGGGTGACCCTGACTGGACGGGCGGGTGGCGCTTCTCTGGCAAAGGCGGCTGGGGGTGAGGAAGGGGGATGGAGATGGTGGAATAATTGGAGTAGGAGGATGGATAGAGCTGAGGAGTGTGAGCGGAGTAGCAGGGCCTCTTGTTAGTGTCCAGAGCAGAAGTGTGTCCGGCAGCGCTGTGTTCCATGCCTGGGTAGTGGTGGTGCGGGGATCCGTGCTGCTGGATGTGGTTCGGATGGTGGGGGTCCGACCCACTCAACATCAGCCTCCTACCCAAAGTGGCGAAGCCAGGAACTGGGGCATCAGAGACTGGGGAGCCCTCCATACTACCGGAGGCCGGCTGGGGGGATAATGATGAAGCTGGAGTGGGAGATGCGGGGGCAGATGTGGCGTTGGGGGTGGGGGTGATCATAGGTTTTGCGGTTTCTGGGTGAGGTTCCCTGGTAGGAGACGATCCGATAACATTTGTTGGGATTGGTCTTGTCAATCCGCCGGCATGGGTTTGGGTTTGGCTCTGAGGTTGAGGCACTGCCTGTGCCACAGTGGAAGGCAGAGCAGCAGCCTCTGAAGGATGGGGGGTCTGGAGAGTGAGAGGGCCAGGTTGGGAGCGCGTATCCGGCGCAGACGAAGCACGGCTAGGGGATGAAGGAGCCTGAAAGATTCCCTGGTTGGATGTGGTTGGTGTAGCAGAATCAACAGCAGAAGTGTTCTGTGTTGCTGAAACTGATGGTGTATTTGGGCTACAGTGCTGCTGTTGGGGAGTAGTAGGGGACGGGTCTGTTGGCGCAGTGCAGTGGTTGTGGGGTTCTGTTTGTACAGGTGTGGATGTGTGTGATTGCGTGTCGTTGGCCACCTGCGGCACGGATGGCGGCTCTGTGCTGCTTCTTTGGTTTTCCAGGGATTCCTGGGCGATTATATCAGCACGGTAGTGTCCGTCCTGGTGCTGGGGAGCCTCGTAGTCACTGCTGATGATGTCTGTGGTCCGGATCTCATAGTCTCTCCCTACTGGACTGGGGCTTAAACGGACAGACATGAGTATTACTTTCACATACCTTCTGATCTAGTGAAATATTTCTAAATGTTGTACCCCGGCCCCCCTTTTCAGTCTTATAGTTTCTTCTTGCTGTAACATGCGATATGTATCTGATATCTCATCTGGATAAGGAACTGCCATGTGCAGAATGCCATGTGATTGGAATGCGATCAGATCGTCTGTCTGTCTGTCTGTCTTTCTGTCTTTCTTTCTGTCTGTGTGATATTTCTTTCTACCCTGGCAGTGAGGGGCACTCCAACCGACACTACTGTCCCTCTTAGTAAAAGAACAAACGTGGCATACCTTTCCTGTGTGCGTAGAGGACTGCTGGTGTGGACAGGAGTGGACGGTCCAGACATGTCAGATGGCGTGGAGCATGCAGCATGGCCGTCTCTGTGGGCCCTCTTAAAGGAACCGTGGGTAATGTGATCCCTCCAGCCCACACTTTCACCAGAGCTCCGAACGCCATCTGAAAAGGAAGGGAACAATGGATTACATTTACAAAAACGTAAGCTCAATATTTTCAGCATAATGGGATGTAATATGTCTCCTTTGCTGCCAATGTTTATTTAAAATTAAATGCTTGCTTTTTGGTTAAGTTGGCGGGATGAGACAATTTGTGAGTCATGTGTAAGGCATCTGTCTAGTTCAGCATCAATGATTCAGTGCATGCTGTTGTTGATTATGGATCATTTGTACACACTATTGAGGGAAAACACATTTCTAAAAGTCTCACCCGTGTGTGAGTCAGAGCCGTATGACCGCTGTGAGTCTGGATGGTGATGGTGGTGGTTATGGTGATGCTCTGTTTGCCCGTTGCTTTGGCTGCAGGGCCCTGTCATGGAGGAAGCTGGGGGCAGCGGGGACGTGGACTCAGACTGGTAGCCCGAGGCGTAGCCCCTGCTTTCGGACGGCGAGGGCTGGTAAGGCGAGCAGGGGCACACCTGACGCGGCGTTTGGTAACCGCTGCTGCTGCTGCTGTACTTCAGGTCCAGGTGGGAATGAGCATGGGACCTCGATGCCTCTGGATAAGCCGGGTGACCCGACGGCAAGGGGTCAAACGTGAAGGCTGGAAGATCGTGACCCTGTGGGCCATAGGAGGCTACGGTGGCCCTACGATGCCAATATTCAGCCTCTCTGTCCCTCTCCCACTGCAGCTCAGCCTCCCTGTCTCTCTCCCAGTGGAGAGACAACTCTCTGCCTCGTCTCAGCCCAGGATCCCTCTCCCAGTGGAGCTCAGTCCCTCTCGGTACCTCTGCTTCCCTGGCTCTGCGAAGCCCCACCTCCCTCTGCTGAAGTTCCGCCTCTCTGTCCCAGGGGAAGCTGTCCCCTTGGTCCAGCCTCAGGCTGTGATAGCCCGCAGAGTCTTCTCTCCTGATGCTGCAGTCTCTGCAAGGGCAACCAGGGGGTGGCAGACCATCCATTAGCATTATGTCATGGTAGGTAGGGCTGGTGGAGGGTTTGGGGTGGTGTGGGTGGGGATGGTGGTGGCTGTGAGGTGGAGGAGGATGGTGATAGGGACCGTAGTCGTCTTCTCGACAGCAGAGGCGGCCCGCGGCAGACAGAGGGTGATGATGCGGGTGGTTGTGAGAGTGAGGGGTAAGGTCTGGTGATGGATATGGGCAGATATGTCGAGATGAGGGAGCCTCCGAGCAGGAGCGGTGCAGGTAGTGCGGCGGGCCACTCTGGCGGTCCCACACCAGATCTGGAGGTGGAAGGGACTGGTGCGAGTGGTGGCTGTAGTGCTGGCACAGATCCATGTGTGACGGAGGAGCAGCTGTGTTGGGGCTGGCAGAAGGGGTCGCCCCGTGGTGCCCATTGGTGCCGGGAGCCCTGTCGAGGCAGTAACCATTAGGCATGAGGAGGGTGCGGTCACAGCCAGGCTCGGCACAGCGCTGGGACCGGTAACCATCCCGGCAGGAACAGGAGCGACTGAGCCTTAGCGTCCCAGTTCTCTCAGAGGGCAGAGAATCTCCATCATCCAAGATGGCGGTCTCTCGCTCTCCATCCCGGCTTCCCTCTATGCCTCCGAGAAGACGGTCAAGCTCCTCTCTTTCCTGTCTGGTTGGAGACGGGCGAATGGGCTCTTCCCGGCGCTCAGGATGGACAGATGATTGGCTCAAATGGACGGAATGGGCTGAGAGGGCGGAGTCAGAACCTCGAGGGATGAAATTATCTGGCCTATCTTCTTCAAGGCCTGCCGGTGGACTGCTGCCATTGGCTGAGGTGAGAGAACCAGAGCCGGGACCTCGGCGCTTCTTTATCTGAGCGTAGAGACTGCCATCTAGAGGACCTCTGGTGTGGGCAATATCTACTGTAAGAAAACAGACAGTAAGATCAGCTCTCAATCTGACAGTACTCATTGGCTTAGCAGATGTCCTTTCATTTCTACTTGGTCTTTTTTAACCAACTTCTGCCAACTTCTTGTAATTATCCCTCATTAATTACTTCATATCAAGCTGAGATTGGATATGAAGAAAACAGTTAAAAGAGTAGTACCCTCCAGGCTGTCCTGGTATTGCTGGTTAAAGTTCTCATAGGAGTCCCAGCGAACCACCGGGTCACCAGTGTTGTAGTCGACCGTGACAGCGGGGTCGTTCTTCTGGTACTCACGGCCTGAGAAAACATTTTCGATTTTTGAACAAGCTTTTTATTACAATTGAGCATTTACATCAATTTGTCTTTTACCCCTTTGAAAAATATGAACTAAACGTTTGAGGTCAAACAGATTTGAAGTAGAATTTGAAGTTAGTCAACCTTTCATTTTCTCAGGTCCAGAGGAGAAGACAAACTCAACTGTGGCATCAGATGGAAAACGCTCATCTGGGGAGAAGAAAAAGGAAAATCAAAACAAAGAGGGAATAATTTGTCAAAATTCTCAAAAATCATGGCAAATAGCTCTTTTTCTCACATAAAAAAAATATTTATTTGGAAGTTCTAAACTCTCTTCTTCCAATGTAAATGTAATCTATTCATGAGACAGAGATTTATGAAAGCAAGCCAGTGCTCCACTGATGTGGGGAACCCCCTGAAAGGAATCAAACAGTAGCCTAGAAATCTATACGCACCCTAGCGGCAGCAAATGTAATTTGCAGCCAGGGTAAGTCTAGCAACTCTCCGTTGGCTTGCGAGCTGAAAAAACCAAAATCGGGTCAGGCCAATCAAATCGTGTATAGAGTCGGTGGGCAGGCTTAACATAATGACGGCAGAATTGCGACGGTTCCGCATGAATTCCCTGCTACCTGAAAACTTGGCGAACAGCGGTCATTTGAATCGGCTTTGGCATCTGGAAGACTTGGAGTTAAGCACTGAAGTCATTCTTAAAAAAGGAAGATGTGTTCGGAGTTTTGCCGACCGGATACTGCAAAAGTTTAATCTATCAACTAGCGTTGCTCTGGTTGGCTATGAGTGCAGAGGGAATTTGAAAGACAACTGTTTATCCCGCCCCTCGGATTGAGCCCTGCCAATGGTGAGTTCCCAGACCCAACATCTTGATGTGGGTCTGGCTTGTCAGGCTAATCAAACAGTGTTTCTACACCAATATATCAAATATAATATCTTCCACATATGTGACTTGAGTTGCATGAATCCACAATGGAGTGTTTATGTACATTTGTAATGCTTCATTTAGTGTAATGGATTGACGACCACATACACAGACTTCTCAGCTACACATATTCTGTCATTTCAGAGAAAGTGAAACCAAGAAGGAAAGGAGGTAATGAGCATATGCATTACAGACTTAAGCAACAGACCAGACCAGTGCTCACTAGGCCTCTTTTACGCTCTCTGAGGGATAGTTAGAGACACTCGTTCCCTGGATACAGTACAACTCATTCTTCTCATACTCCCCTCCAGAGAGCTGTTATTATGTCCAGGATTGGGATTAAGCTAGTACTATTAAGGGATTTATTCAACCACAGTATTATGAAGCCATGCTAGGTAGCAAACCACTGTGAACACATTCCCACAATGCTCCTTTCCAAAGATGATGTCAATTAGTTGTATGTGATGATTATCCTACAGCAATTAACAAATTGTGCCTGAATGACAATTTAAGAGTATCCAAGGAAGCAGAACCAGGAAAAATCCACTCTCCACTTTATTTTATTTTTTTTTACATTTGTGAGACTGCGTAATTTTTGAAAGAAGAAATAACACAATCTTAATTTTATAAATCAAAAGTTGAACTCCTAAGCAATACAAAAAGCACATGCTCAATTCAACCCAATATTAACTCTTATTTTACTTCTGTTTTTGGTCTTCACAAATTTCTGGGAAAAATATTTCTCTTTTTATCTGCTAAATGCTCCGTACAGCGGCTAGCTGCCAACTGTGTGTGCTGTTTGGTGCAGGGCACGTCGTGTACAGCCGCGGTTCACTATACTATGTTCTGCATAGCGGAAGCTGCAGTTTCAGGACCGCATATTTACGACCACATTATTAAGACCGCGTTTCTACGACCCTAGTAACCGAACGAAACTGGCATACTGCGCAAGTGTCAACACTTAAAGTTAGCAGCTAGCTATGAAGGTTAGGATTAGGTTAAAAGACAGGGTTAGGGTTACAGTAACTACATTCTAGCATCTACCCGAAAAAGTAGGGTCCTAGAAATGCAAACATGAAAACGGCAGCTTCCTCTATTGCAGGAAAATGCTACTCTCGGCTGAAGAAACAACGCTGATTAGCGAAGTTAGAGTGAAACAAAGTTGTGGGCTGGAAAACCAAACCAATCAGTTGAACGATTCGATAAAATTCAGTAAAGCGGAGCGGAGCTGAAGTTGGGTGATAATTCTCTCTGGGTTTACTTTGTGTGACCCCTATCATGCAAAAGTAGTCATGTGAATATAACAAATGTTATTTATAGCTGCTTGAAGTGGGTGCCACCGATACAATTGTAGCCATTGTACATGCCCCATACTACACAGGATACCTGCTGTACTCCTGGACGTCCCATAAGAGGAAATGCTGCCGTATCAATGTGGAATAGGTTTGGATAAAAAAAAAGAAAAAAAAAAAGAAGAAGCTCTATACAACCTAAATAAACATACCGGTACACGCTTCATCCAACTCCCCTTTGCCAAACCAGAGCTGGGATCCGTGGATGGTGCAGGTGTGGAACTGCAACCTGAACACAGTGTCTCTGTCAGCAGTCTGGGCTCGCCTGTGGTAGCATTTGACCTGCAGAGGGAGGCAGAGAGGGAAGAAGAGACGCATCTCAAAACACATGTGGAATAATGAGGGGTTTGAGCAGTAAATTTAAGGGCTTTGTGTTCCAAACCGAGTGACAACAAATTACTGACTGCACAAAACAGACAAATTATGATTCCTAGTTAACAAAGTGGCGAACAGAACAAAGTGTATTATTTCAGAGCTGAAATACGACAATAGTAAATATGTGAGTATACTGTATGTGCTACTTATTTGTAAAGTATTTCTTTTGTCTGTTGAAGATAAAAAGTTTGAAAGTAATACAAAAAAAAGTTCTAAAGTCCTGATTACAACCCCACCCATATCAGGGGGTCCTATGTTTGTCATTTCCTTCCCATGTGAACTCACCATGATGTCACCCTTTAGCAGCAGTGCCGGTTCGATGGTCACACACAGGCGCCTGCCTCCAGTGCCCTGAAGGTTACTGTAGGCGACACAGCAAACACAAACAAACCTGTTAAATAAAAACAACAAAATACAAGGAACGCAAGCAGATGCAGTATGTGACCAAACATGGATCATCTGAAACAGTGTGAAAGATTTGTTTGTTTGTATCATGTCACAGAGTACTATTAAAATGATTGATTTTAGCACTTTTTGATCATGTTTTCACTTGTCAGTGGCTATTATTCACATTTATTAACTTGGAAAAGCCTTGAGGTAAACAATAGTGTTACAAGATATGAGTTAAACGCTGAATTGAAGAAGAAAGATGTCCTTTGTGTATTTCTACCCACTCCTAGCTCTTTAAATACTCTGACGGTGTTGAAACCTCAGCTCATGAAAGAAAACACCCCAGAGCCAACACATAGCTATCAGTTGGCCATATGACAGCAAGGAAGACTCACTATATGCCTGAAGTGTAGACCAACTGCATGGACTGGTAGATCTTCAAGAAGGGGTAGTAACCTAAGGAGGAGAACAGAATTCAGACATATCGAGCATGATCAACATGAAGATAGAGGAATGTGCTGTCCGCCACCCACTCCTTCTGGACTTGATCAGCAGATGACAGATAAACAGACTTGTTTGTGCGGGTGGAGGGTGAATGTGACCACTTATGAGAGCTCTGCAGTCAGCAACATTGCTATGATTCAGTAGGCAAAGCCTGTCAGAGCACCACGCCAACACAAGCATCACATCACATGTACATTGTATCTGCGTAGTCAGACCAGACAGGAGAACAGAGACAGAGAGTACATGTCAGTTCACCTAATGGTGTTCACGTTTTCAGTCCTTTCTACTGAAGACGGGAGAGATAGAGATGTAGGAAAAGATGCAAGGGAAAACAAATCAAGGAGTGAAAATGACATGTCCTCTCCTCTCAGGCATCATCTGAAGCAAAAATTATGGCAACATGTATATAGACTGTCTATTCATATATATTGCATTATAACTGATCATTACTAACTAGATCATAATTTGCACCAAGTGTTTCTGTTTTGTTTTGTTTGACTCTTCACTACATCCAGGCAATGTTATAGACTGTCTATTCATGTATATTGTGTTATTACCATATCACTTTCGCATATCCATTGTCTTTCTTATACCTTACTTTGCACCGGATTTGTAATGCTTACTTAATCTGCACTATGTAGACTTTCTGTATTCCTGTATTGTATTGAATGTGAAACTGTATGTTGTCCTGCACGCTTCTGCTATTTTTGCCCAGGTCACCGTTGCAAATGAGAACCTGTTCTCAACGGCCTACCGGTTTAATAAAAACAAATAAAAAAAATAAAAATCAGCTGTCGGTCAGCTACAATGGCTCTGTAGTGACTTTCAATGCCTTGGAGCTTGTATTTGAAGACACTGTGATGTCGAACTCACTGCCTCTGGATATTAGAAGGGCAAGCTCTTTCTGTATTTATAAAAGAAAATTAAAGACCTGTCTTTTTAATCTGACTTTTAAGTTGGAGTCATGTTATAGCCTTAGTTTTAACGTTATAATCATTGGTTTTAACATTATTTTTTAACATTTACAAGATGAGGTAATAACAAGGGCTCATTTTTAGTACTACTACTACTACTACTACTACTACTACCAGTTCCTGGTACCACATTTCCAAATAAAATCCATTTACACATGCATTGAAAAACGTATTTCTTATACTGTCTTTGCTATATTTAGAACATTTGTCCAACCACAGTTTGTAAATGTTTTATTTATTCATTATTTGCGCATGAATGTATTGATTTTGTTTCTGTTATATGATTATTTAATAATACAGGTTGTATTTAAAATGTCCCATACAGTAATTTGTAGAAATACAAATAGGCTAAAGTGCACATGATGTAACTATATCTAAAATCAAAATACAGAGGAGTAAGGAATGATCGAATAAGGGAGTAGAGATGACGTACCCATAATGACACATGCGTTAGAAACAGGCAGATGTCTGTGCTTTGGTGATTTGGCAAAAAAAGACTAAACAAACACACCTCCTTCACCCTGGAAGTTGGGGAGTGACGGGATGAGAACTTGGTGAAGGAAGAGAGGGCTGCTGTTCATCTTGATGGCCCCGGATAGAAGGCCCCCAAAGTAATAGATATACCTGAAAGAGACCGAGCGTTGTGATATACAATAAGGGAGATAAAAATAGGGAATAACAATAACAGATGGAGACTTGCGATCATAAAGGAGTATCTTTAAAAGAGAGTAGAAAAATGCAAACAGCCCCAGAGCAGACGATGCTGTTGTCAGATAGCCAGCCAACAGTGGTTTCTTCAAAGAAGAAAACCAGGCAGGTATAAAGACAGGAAAACATATTTTCCTGATTCTAATACATTTCACTTTTCCTTAAACGATCTGCCCATCAGTTGAGAAAAATATTTGTTTATATCCGTCACAACTTAATTCAGGAATACTCTTAGTCATTTTCTTAACACGTTTTCTGCCTTTAATATGAGTATACTGTAGGGCTGGGCGATATATCGATATTATATCGATATCGTGATATGAGACTAGATATCGTCTTAGATTTTGGATATCGTAATATCGTGATATGACATAAGTGGTCTTTTCATGGTTTTAAAGGCTGCATTACAGTAAAGTGATGTACTTTTCTGAACTTACCAGACTGTTCTAGCTGTTCTATTATTTGCCTTTTCCCCACTTAGACATTACGTCCACATTACTGATGATTATTTATCTAAAATCTAAGTGTGAAGATATTTTGTTAAAGCACCAATTGTCACCCCTAGAATATCGCCGCAATATCGATATCGAGATATTTGGTCAAGAATATCGTGATATCTGATTTTCTCCATATCGCCCAGCCCTAGTATACTGTATGATGACTGTAAATGTACAAGTGTGTCTGAAATTTCCACAATTAATCTTATTATTTACCCATACTGTGTTAAAATGTCTGATGTGAAAAAGGCCTAAACCTGAGGTTAAAGATGAATCAAATCCAGCAGTTGTATGCATGAAAAGCTTGAAGCTAAAGGCTGTTTTCTCTTTCCCTTAAATAGGATGCATTTAATAACCTACCCTAACCCCCACCCTTCACCCCGGCCAATTTCCCCTCATTTCATCCCATGGCCTCTACCTGTTTTGGGACGGCTGGAGGGAAGAGGACACCTTATCTTCACAGAACTTCCTCATGGCGAGAGTACTGAGAGCCTGGTCCGCCCTGCACATAAATGAACACAAACACACACACAAACACACACACACACACACACACACACACACACACACACACACACACACACACAATTTCCATCATGGGACTTCCACCAGACCCTCTACAGTAGAAGCCAGAAAGTACATGGATAGGATACAGCTGGCATTGGCCACAGGATAAACCAGTTTCCACTGTTCCTGTGCAAAATCCATTGGGCATAATTTATCAAACGACTTATCAACAAAGTCTGAATAGAAATCCTTGTGCTGCATATAGTTGAATTAGAAAACATCAGCCCTTTAGATATACTGTTGCAATACATTTTTAAACATATTTGGCATGCACATCTTAACAGTTGAATTTAAAATCCAATGTGCACATCGTTTCAATACTCTTTTGTGTGGATATTCTGATGAACAAGAAAATGTCAAATTGTGGCTTTGGATGTCTCCAACACACACACACACACACACACACACACACACACACACACTCACCCTGCGGAGATCTTGCTGTAGTGCATGTAGGCTGCAATAATCACGCCTGTTTTACCTTTGTTGCCCTGTAGGAGGGAGAGGGAACAACAAGGGCAAAGTCATTATTTCATCCTCAGGCACTGTGGTTTGTACTAAGACAGCTGATGACATTTTTTTTTACTGCAGGGTTAATTTTTGATGGAGAGA
Source organism: Zingel zingel (assembly GCA_023566125.1). Taxonomy (NCBI): domain Eukaryota; kingdom Metazoa; phylum Chordata; class Actinopteri; order Perciformes; family Percidae; genus Zingel; species Zingel zingel. Next base: position 7,464,461 of record CM042318.1, read on the forward strand.
CACCGCTAGGCAGAGAGAAGGGACGAGGACAAGCCAGGGGCATAGAAAGATGTGGACAAGCAGTTTGAATTCAAATTAAAAAGCTCCCCGTGGTGTTTTTTTTTTTCACACTGGGTGTTCCATACTTCCTGACACATTCCAAAGACATTCCAGCCTCACATTCCCCTGACCCCTCCAGATACCAATACGAAGGCTGCACTTCAACACTGAGCACAAATTAGAGCTTGTTTGGCCCTGTGCGTCTGTCAATGTAAGAGTCTTCATGACAACAACTTTGTTTATTCCCGTCCCTGGCGTGATCTGCTGCTGGGAAAGAATTGCCTGTAGCTTGAATGTTTTGGAAAGTCTGTAGACCACAGAAGTAGTCTGGTTTTAGGTTTTGAATTCTCCTGACCAAAACCAATAAAAGAAAACACCCAGACAAGCTGTGGGAGCATGGTCGCCCTCAGTGTTAGCTGGTCACTGCTTGGTAGCAGTGGAAAAGTTCAAATTGCCAGTAGCGTCCTGAAAGCATGACATAAATGAATCACTAAATGATGTGTAACGACACAGAAGTTGACAGAAATTCATTGTAGGGTTCATTTTCTGGCTTAGTGAATTATATGGTACACTCAGCAATTTTGGTTTTAGTCAAGTTCTATTTTACCTGCAATATGTAACTGAATTTATAACACAAATAAAGAATAGAGATAAAGAGAGATGAAGGCTGATTTAACGTATAAGCAAGTGAAAGAAATTGTAACTGACATACATGTTCATATTTATCCATGATAAGCATTCAGGTGGTTCGTTAATTATCATCGAACATTGCTCCATACTATAAAAGGTAAAGGTATTTTATTGTCACATACATGTAGCGAAATTCTCTGTATTTAACCCGTCCCTCAAGGGAGCAGTGGGCAGCCATTTACAGCGCCTGGGGACCAACTCCAGATCTTTAGATTAGATTAGATTCAACTTTATTGAGCCAGTGCCTTGCCACTGACTGGAGAACCTAGTACATGTTTTTTGATTTTTTGACCAGAGCACCCAGAGGAAACCCATACAAATAGTGTAATTATGTGATTATTGCCAATAACTTGTAAGAAAAATGCAGGAAGTTTTTTCTTGTAACAGTCTTTTTAAAATGCAATATTGCTTACTTAAATAGAGTATCTGGATAGAAAACAGTAGAAGTGCTGGTCAACAGGCAACATGGCTAATGGTAATGTTATTGAGTGACAGGGTTGTTTAACATAATGTTAGTTTGAGTTATTATGACTTGAATCATATTTTTTTAAATGCTCAATATATTCTGTGTGCTACACTTCTACTTTGATCCTTTTCTGGACTCCATGTAAGCATTGCATGTACTGACATGATATAGTTTATAATTTTTTTTTAACACCATTCATTTAAAATTATTGTCAGTAAAAACTAGCAAATTAGCACTTATTTACAATTCAATACATGTTGCTGCAAAACTTTAGTCATTGATACATTTCGACACATCTGCCCGTTTCAGAGCTTGGGAAACAGTGGGATGTCTGTCTGGAAAAAAAAAACCTGGTGCCTCTCTGAACTCTGACCTTGCAGTGAAGGACCACTACGTGCTGGGGGTCAGAGGTCAGCCACATCTCCATGGCCTTACATATGGCACAGATCTTATCCAGCGGTGGGGCGTGGAGGTCGGGCCAGCCAAAGTCATGAACCTGGTGGTTGAGATGGAGACATGTGGTTCAAGGCTGTGAACTGAATTCTCAACACAGAGCTACGAGAATCACAAGAAGAGACATTCTACCTTTGTATTTAGTCGGGTGATATCGTGGCGTCTCTCTGAGAGGTTCAGGAGCTGAAACAGAAGAGATTTTTTTATCACTCTAGCCTAGTTATCATTTTAGTTGTTTCATCATGGGTGTGACCGAAATAAACTGCCTGTGGCGGAAGAAGTATTCAAATTCAAGGTCCTGCATTGAAAATGTTACTTGGGTAAAATTATGTAAGTATTATCAGGAAAATGTACTTAAAGTATTAAAAATCCTCACATTTTAGAAACTGGAAACAATGAAAACTGTTCTGTCAATCCACTGTGTTTAAGTGTTTAGTCGGCTAATCATTTCGGCTGTACTTGTAGGCCTATATATTGTTGGATAGTTGTATTTATTTTGTGTGCAAAAATCTTAATTTGTAAAGTAACTAGTAACTAAAGCTGTCAGATTAAAAGTACAATATTTCTTTCTGAAATGTAGCGGAGTAGAAGTAGAAAGTGGCAGGAAAAGAAAAGACCTCAAATTTGTACTTAAGCACAGTACCTGAGTAAATGTACTTAGTTACATTCCACCGCAGCCAACTGCTAATTTGAGGGTTGCTAACTGTATTTTGTGGCTTCCTGTGGCTGTGTCAAAACAAATGATCTCTCAAGCATCATCATCTGAATGAAACATTATACTCTAAGGAGGGAGGTCAAATTCCCTGCTGTAACAAAATATATCACAGACAAACTATGTGACATGTTGCGAAAAGCTTCTGTAATCACTGTTTCCTCACCAGAAACTTGTCCTGGTGTTTGGACTTCAGCATGGCAGCCACCTCCTTTAGGTTTAGACGGTATCTCTGCTCCTCCAGCTTTGGGGGGAAGAAAACGGAGATGATCCTCTCGGTGATGTAGGTCAGGTCGAAGTCGTAGTGGCGCTCCATCACTCTCTCCATCACACGGTCCACACTGAAGCTCCTGGAGGAACAGAGAACGAAAAATGAAGGGGGTGGAGGGAAAGAGGAGAGGAGGGAGCAGGGGTCAGATAAGATAAGATAAGATAAGATAGACTTTATTAATTCCACACTGGGGAAATTCCTTAGCTACAGCAGCTCAAAAGAAAAACAACGTACACACATCAGTATAACACAAATACACATTCAGTCAGGTGGTCATGCAGCGAGAGAGAACGGTAGACACGGGTCAAAATGTGATAAAAAGTAGGTATGTCAAAAAGGTGATACAAAAATCATATTATTGTATGTCGAAAAAGTCATTAAAAAAGTAATAGTATGATATGTCGAAAAAAATCTAAGAACAGTATGTCAAAAAAATCATAGTATAGCTGCTGAAAAAAAGTCATGAAAAAGTCATAGTATAATGTCGAAAAAAAGTGATAAAATAGTCATAGTATGTTTGTTTTCTACTATGTCGAAAAAAGGTCCAGAACGAGACTCAAACCTGGGTCTGAGTCTACAGTAACAACTTGCCTGATGGAATAGTGCAAACCACCAAGCCATTGTGCCACCAAAGACTTTATGTTAAAAACATTAAAAGTTGAAAAAAGCCATTAAAAGGTCTAAACCAGACTCGAAACTGGGTCTAAGTCTGCAGTGACGACTTGCCTGATGGAGTAGTGCAAACCACCAAGCAACTGAGGCCCCCAATTTATGTTGAAAACAGTAATAACATAGTATGCCGGAAAAAAAAAAACCACATTTAAAAAGTCATAGTATGTATGTCAAAAAAACGTCATGAAAAGGGCCAACCTGGACTGGGAGTCGAACCTAGGTCAGAGTCTGCAGTGACTACTTGCCTGTTGGAGCAGTGCAAACCACCATAGTATGGTGTGTTGAAAGAAAGTCATGGTATATTATATTGAAAAGAGTGATAAATAGTCAGTGTGGAGTATATAAAAAAAAGTCATAGTATAATATATCAAAAAAGTCATAGTGTGTTGAAAAAAGTGATGAAAAAGTCATAGTACAGTACATTGAAAAATGATTTAAAAAAAGTCATAGTATAGAATGTCTAAAAAAATTATATCAAAGTCATATTATAGTATGTTGAAAAAAACCTCATAAAAAAGTCATAGTATTGTATGTTGATAAAAAGCGTGATGAAAAGGGCCAGGGTTGAACCTGGGTCAGAGTCTGCCTTGCCATCTTGCTTGTGCTAGTTGGAGCACCAAAGAATTTATTTTTAAAACAGTAATTGCATAGTATCTCGAAAAAAAGCCATTAAAAAAGTCATAGTATGGTATGTCGAAAAAAGTCATAGTATAGCATGTCGAAAAAGTGATAAAAAAATGATAAAAGAGTGATGTAAGTAACAAAGTCATAGTATAATACGTCGAAAAAAGTGATAACAATGTCATAGTATAGTATGTCGAAAAAAGCCATTGAAAAGTCATAGTATGGAATGTTGAATGCTGAATCAGCATTCACACGATAAATGAGATGACTTTTACCTTGGCAGGGTGTTTCTCTGTTTGGTGTAGGTCAGAGACTTGGTCGATCCCTGTGAAAAAAAGATACGTTTGGTTAATGAGGCCATCCCACAAACCAAATACATAGTCCAGTTAACCTCAGATGTCTTATTGCTGTTATTTAATTTCCACATAATGAAACAATAAGTAAGATCAGTATTTTTCTAAAGTTACAATCTGATAAAAAGCAAGGATGAAGCAAAGAGGAGTGATACAATTGATAATTGAAGCAATTGGATAAAACGCAGGTCTGCTGAACATAGTAGAGATGTAATATTATTTTTTTGGGGGGCTTTTCCACCTTTAATTTGACAGGACAGTTAGGTGAGAGAGAGGGGGAAGACATGCAGAAAATCATCACAAGTATTCGATTTGAACTCTGGACCTCTGCGTCAAAGCATAAACCGCTCAGTATACTGTATGTGCGCCTGCTCTACCCACTGAGCCAACCCAGCCACAATGTACTAGTATTTTAAAGGTTTTCTGTCTGATTCCATTTTTAGGGAAGGAACATAATTTGCAACATCACTGATACAAGAATATGCTATTTAATATAGATTTTAACAATATCAGATATGTAGTTTTATTGTTATCGGACTTGGAAGAAGTGATGAAAAAAATACACCAGACTCTCTGTTGGTCGATATTCATGTCACCAGGGAGTGAATTCAAATGTATTTGGTGACCCCTGACCTTTTCTATCGCGCCACCACCAGGTCAGATATTCCCCTTTGATACGCAGAATTTTAGATATGATGGGCTGATTGGAAATTACTGAACACATTCATGCTTTCTAAATGATGCAACATTTCCATTAGGCTAAAATATCAGCTCTAAGATGTCTCATCATCTAGCAGGCAGATTGCCATTACATTTGCTGAGGACATTCACACACATTTCTTTCACAGACTCTTAGTGTATCTGGCATTGCTCTTACTTTGGTTTGTTCTGTATGTGCTAAATCAAATTCAATGAAGCCACAAACTGCTTTTCCCTGACAAGTTTGGTCATTTTCAAGATAAATAGCATGGAAATGGGGACATTGTGGGGCAGAGAAAAAGTAAGGGGGTGAGGAGGACAAGTATAGAAAACGGGAGGATAAAGTGTGCTCACCAGGTTCTGGATGTGTCGAGAAGGGCCGGTCCCTCTACGCTGCTGGATGCAAGGAAGGAGCAGTGACAGGATAAAGGAGAAGAGAGGAGAGAAGGGTGTGAAAGTAAGGATGGTAAGAGGATGTAGGGCAAAGGGAGGAGGTCGAAAGAAGGTGAAAGAGAGGAAGAAAGAGGATAGAAGGGAAACAGAGGAAGGAAAGAAGAGTTAATTAAACAAACAGACTCTCTAATGGATCAACATGACAACTTCCTGTAGCAACATCAACTATTTTTTTTTCTTCTAGACTGGAATCCTGCAGTGCTCCAGGAATGAACCGAGCTCAAACTGGCAGGGCTCGGCTCCCCAAAAGGAATTCAACAGGAGGAAACCATACAGTGGTTTTGGGAAGCCATATTTTGCAACTTAGGCCAGGCGAAGAGGGAAAACTAGTCTTGTAAACACAATGCTATTGAGGAAAAGAAATTGAGGATGCTTACCAGATCATTTGAGGGAGCTGGGATGCATGCCGAGGTCACCTGGAACACACAAAGACAGTCACAGTGAATATAAGGTTCACATTGACACACAGGAAAAACAAACAAGCATTATTTTTGCCTCAGAACAGAGGGAAGGAATCGAAGTTGGTAGATGATTAGGAGCAAATACTTCCTCACACAAAAAGATAGAGATGAAAAAAATCCACAAATAAAAGACCAAAGTCTGACTAACTATTGGACATTACGTTCATGTTAAAGTATGATAGAGTAGTTCAACATTGTGATAAATATGTTTATTCACTTTCTTGCTGAGAGTTAGAGGAGAGGATTGATAGCACTCTCTTATCTTTCCGTTAAATACAATGCTGGAGCCAGGAGTAAACAGCTAGCCTCAGTAAACTAGGCTGCTGTTCTCTTTGCTAATAAAAATTGAGAAAGCTAGCATGCCATGCTGTACAGATAATTATGACACCTAACCGTCTCAGAAATAATGAGGGAAAGCACTTTTCTATCTGCTGCACTGAAGATAGAAAAATAGTAGATAAAGGAAAACGCTGTTAGTTGACTTTTAACTGCCCCACTGTAAAGTTAGCTTGTAATAAGAGTGCTAGCCTAGCAGGCCAAGAAAAAATTCCAGAACATATGCCCCCGTAAAAACTTCTCAAATTTTTAAATTTTGTTTTTGTACGGGTTGAACAAAGGAGACATAATGTGTTTATTAGTCCAGTATACAGGTGTTGGTAGATATATTTTTTCACCTTCAGACAAAGCTGGGCTAGCTGTTCCCCCTGCTTCCAGTCTTTATGCTGAGCTAAGCTAACTGTCTCCTGACTCCATATTTAGCCTAACCGCTAGACGTGGGAGTGGTATCAATCCTCTCATTTAACATTTGGCAAGGAAGTTAATGAGGGTATTTCCCAAAATGTCACTCTTTAACATTTTAAGATTTAAAGAATATCCACATAAAAACCAGAAAGTCAGAATTTTGTAATCTGTATTGTTGCGCAGGAATGTGTATTGCCAACACAATCATGACATTTTACCTTGTATCTCAATTTGTCAACTACTGCTGGGAACACTGCCCATCTAAGATTAAGATAGTGTTTCACCACTGTCAGACAGCTCAGCAGTGCAACTTGTTGAGGCCAGACTGGGGAGGAATATACAGGGTGACATTTTTAAGAGCTACACGATGATGAATAGAGCACAAACACTGTCTGTGAAACTACTTAGATGCACTTAAGTGCCACGTAAATACACAGCTGATGTCTGAGAGCATGTTTGGAAAATGTAAAGTATGTGCAAATGTGAAGCCAAATACACAGCTGGAGGAGCACTGGGACACATACAACTCCCATGTTTGTTATGGGCCTACAGGTCAATAAACTGTGACCAAAGGAAGCAGGAGCTGAACAGCAGCTCTAATGAAGGGGGCCGAGGGCTATAGTCATGCTTACGTAACACACACAACACAGGGACACACACATGTGCATGCACGCACACGCACACACACACACACACACACACACACACACACACACACACACACACACACACACACACAGCAGTGTTTCCGCTACATGGCCCTTTTTGGACTGTTTATTTGGATACAGGAAAAGGGCAAGGGCTTGTGTATATCTCATTGTGCACAAAAGGGAAGTTGCACAGGCCCTGAACCTATGGGTGTGTCACCACAGTGTGTGTGTGTGTGTGTGTGTGTGTGTGTGTGTGTGTGTGTGTGTGTGTGTGTGTGTGTGTGTGTGTGTGTTGTACAGTTTGTGTTAATCTTTCTACCTTTTTTCTTAAGCATCAAGCTCAGTCTCTCACTGTTGCACGTACGTAACCACAGACATCAACAGGAAGTCAGAGGAACAGATAATAAGCTAAATCGAGACTTGCCTTGTTTGACAGAAGTCGCAGGAAACAGGTTCGGGTTCGGCTATCAAATGACTCAATGGATAATGTTCCTATATGACTCACTCTGAGAATTAATGTTTTTTTCCATCTCCGTAGGGAAATTAATCTCAAATCCTATCCTGTGTTGTGGTTTTTTGCCTGAACCCAATTCATGACCAAATAGGTTCGAGTTGGGTCGGGCTCTAATTTCTCTTAGTTCCCTCGGGCTGACGCAGATCAGTTTCATTCTATTTTTCAGGGTTTTTTTTCTTTCCTTTCTTTAATCAGAGCATGTAAAACAATGCATTGTGTTCGGCTTGCACATCTAAAAGTCCCTGTTTAAAAAGACAGTGAGTTTGACTCTGTAGCTTCAAATAAAGTTCATCCGCCATGAAACAAATGTGGCTCTTTAGATATGACAGGGCTGGGCTTGATTTCTGTGCCCTTTGCATGCTGTAACCCTAATTCTGTCTTTCTTCTAAACTAAACTTCCAACTACCATGGAAAGCAAGCAATTACCTTCTTCCTGTCCCGGTCAAATATCTCTTTCCCTCTTTTTCTCCCCTACTGTCTGCTTTCCTCTTAACTTTCAATTGTTGTATACTTTCATTTTGCATATCAGGCATTTAGCCAACACTTCTGGGCAGAGCAATTTGCAAAAGTGAGCAGATAGGTGTTGAGTGTCTTACTGAAGGACCCTTTCCTGGCATAAATACCTGTGGGATCCTGGTATTTTTACAATGTACGTGCTTTGTGTTTGTTTGTGTGTGACTGTATTTACATACTGAAGATTACTGCATGCACTGAAACACAAGCGCCTTCTCCAAACTTCATTAATGCTTTCATGCAACTGGGATAGATATTAGTTCCGGTGATTTTTATTCATTTACTACTGGCTAGCCTGGAACCAAGCCAACCATACAAGATGAATCGTGACTATAAAACCTGTGACTCAGCACAAAAAAAAAGGAAAAATAGGCAAAGGTACAAGAAGGTGTACAAAACTATCATTACCATGGTAACAGCGAGCTCTATCAATCAGAGATAGACGCCGCTGTTACGTTTAGGATTGTGGGTAGTGTAGTACTTAAAACATTTTTCTTAAAACAAGGTTGACTTCATGCAGAATTGCGGCTTCTACAGGAGCATACTGTATACCACCATTTCACAATCTCATAGCTCTTGGTAAGTCCACCTTGGATGGTTAAGACATTATGGCTAATAATCAAAATCTTGATTCAGAATATGAATGGGATTTTCACTCCCAGAACCACACCGTTGAGCTCTAGTCCTAGTTTTCAGTATAGCTAAGTGGCAAAATAAGGGAGAAATCGGAGTGCAGAATCTGGTAAAGCTTCAACAAGTTGTTTTATCCGACATGCACCTCAAATCAGAGCAGTGGCGCTGATCTACTGATTCTACTGATAATAATTTAACATAATCTAACATATATGAAAGAATACACATCAGTATGTTTGTTTGTTTGTTTGTTCACACTCAGTGACACCAGCATTTTTTCCAGAATTTTACAAAAGGAAATTCCTCCTTAAAGAATGTAGATGTGGAATCCACTTCACTCTGTCTCTCAGTAGAGTGCGGATCGGGCCGCATTTTTCTGTCCGAGCCCGGCCCGCGTCCGACAGAGCAGTAACCAAACCCGACCTGAGCCCGACAGGCATTAAGATATTTATGTCCAAGCCCGACTCAAGCCCGACACAGTTAAAATCTATTTTTTTTCGTTTGTTTGTGTGGAAAGCCCGCTTTTTTTAAGCAACTGTAGGAAGGCATTCGGAAATGTCATGCGCTGATGTGACCAAGCCCAACCCGAACCCGAACATCATTTTTAAATATCTGTCTGAACCCAGCCCAGCCCGTTGGGTACCACTGGGTCCTGACGGGTCCCGACGGCCTCGGGTCAGGTATCCATCCTCTATCTCTCAGAACATCACTTTATCAATCAGAATGGGCATGTGTAGTTTAGGGCCTTATAAAGCTGTGATGATACATGAAAATATATTTAGACAGAATCTGAGGATACCAAGAGAGGAGAATGTAAATTGGGAAAGTCCAGGTAAAACTGGAAGGTTTTGGGCAGGTACTGTATGTCACCGGGTCAGCAAACGTCTCATTCTGACTTCGTAGGGCTTGGTGTATGAACTCTCTCGATGGAAGCCATGCCACCAAGCTCATAATGAAATCTGGTGGTATTGTTGGAAAAATCAAGCAATTCAACTAGCCTTTAACAAGACAAATGAAAACCTTCTGGAGTCATGTACTGTTCCAGTTTCTCCTCACTGAGCCAATCCTGGAAGTAATTCACGTTGTTTCAAATTTCCAGTTGTTATGACTACACTTAACCAATTTTGACTGTGTACCCATAACTGCTTCTATTTTGGAATTTAGCACGAATCAGGCTTTACCTGATTTTATGCTTTCACACTGCTCACTGACCCATTCCTTCGTCTCTCTAATCTGTTCTTCTTCTCCTCCATGTGTTCCTCTACATCTCTCTCTCCCAGTGCCCAGTGAAGGGGCCTGCTGAGGGCGGCCGCTAAGCCAGAACAAACACACCACACCAGATTCCATCTCCCCAGGCCAACACTTACGCATAAACTTCCTGCTAATCGACCTCCACCCATCTCATCTCGTTCCCTCCATTTTTCATCCCTGTTCAGGTCCCTCTTTACTTGTACTTTCTATTTTGTGTTTTACTACTTTTCTTCTTTAAGTCATATTTCTTTTTGATTTTCTTGTTTTTGACTAACTCTCTTCCTCTGTACTTTTCTTCAATCTCCATCTCTTCTTTTCATCTCTTTTTTTCTTGTTCTAGTCTCTCACTCCAATTTCCCATAACCACCCTCTGTTCCTTTGTTTATCCTCTCCCTTCTCCTCTTCTCTCGATCTCCATACTTCCTTCCCCTTTCCTCGCTTCCTTTTTTTTTTCTAATCGAATCCTAACAAACACCTTCCTGTTTGTCTTCCTCCCACCTTTCCGTCTCCCTACCTAAGCTTTCTTGAAATCCTTTCATTCACTGCACCTTCCTTTTGAACCTCCACTGTTGTTCTCATGTCTTCGTGGTCTTGAAGTGTCTTTAAATTGGACGGTCACAGGTTTGATCCCCAGTAACCAAATATCCTTGAAAAAAGACAAAGACCCATGACTAGCTTGTTCTAACTTGCTCCGGATTCAGGTGCTGGTTACATGCCTAAAATGTTCTTAATAAATAGCAAAGTAAACACTGAAAGCTCAAGAAGAGTAGCATGACTTGACAGCATGACAAAATGACCAATATGACCAAAACAATCATGCAAATTACTTATGCAACTACTGTTATGGAACTATAATTTTTCTCTGTACATTTCCCCCAGCTTCATGTTCATAAGTACAACTGCCTCCTCTCAGGTGGGTCCAGCTGTCGACGCTCAGAGAGCTGTGACCCCCATAACCCTCTCCACCATCCCCCCCCCCTTCCTCCATCCCTTTCCCTGACCTCTTTCCTCCATCTCCGTCTGCCAGCCTTCTGTCCTTTTCTTCTCTGTCCGTTGTTTTGCTGCACTGACCCTGGCTCCTCCAGCTCTTTACATGCTCTTTGATCCATCAAAGCCAGAAGAAGCATAGCTAATGGATAGTACACAGCTCTCCTACTCTCAACGCATGGCTTAAGAGCTGTGGGCTCCGAGAGGGATATGGGTGAGGCAGCAGCGTTGGTATGTTATTAGTGTGAGAAACGGGTGTGTTTGTGAGAGCCTGCGACATTGAGTTTGAGAGTGATTTGTTGTATTAGCCTGAAAAACCAGACCCACATCAAGATGTTGGGTCTGGGAACTCACCATTGGCAGGGCTCAATCCGAGGGGCGGGATAAACAGTTGTCTTTCAAATTCCCTCTGCACTCATAGCCAACCAGAGCAACGCTAGTTGATAGATTAAACTTTTGCAGTATCCGGTTGGCAAAACTCCGAACACATCTTCCTTTTTTAAGAATGACTTCAGTGCTTAACTCCAAGTCTTCCAGATGCCAAAGCCGATTCGAAAGACAGCAGCCGTCTTCATTGTTTTCAAGTAGCAGGGAATTCACGCGGAACCGTCGCAACTCTGCTGTCCTTATGTTAAGCCCGCCCACCGACTCTATACACGATGTGATTGGCCTGACCAGAGTTTGGTTTTTCCAGCTCGCAAGCCAACGGAGAGTTGCTAGACGACCATGGCTGCAAATTACATTTACTGCCGCTAGGGTGCGTATAGATTTCTAGGTTATCGTTGTATGTGTGTGAATACAGAAATTAAATTTTTATATTCTGCGCATTTCCTGGAATGACATATGGAAAAATTCAAGCCAGTCCTTCCGCTGTACAATAATCTAACTAAGGCAATTTAAAATTGTCAACTGTCACAGTTACATAAAATCAGAAGATAGGAATCAGAAACGATAGTAAATATTTAGAATGTGCTGTTGAAGGAACTCAACAAGGAGCTCCATCTTTTGTGGGACTGTAATACAATTTGGCATAACAAAGAAAGCAATGATCCACTCTAAAAAAGATATTCCACTCACACCACAATCATGTAAACGGGGAGATTTGCATAACTTTAACAGAGTATCTTTAAAGAATACAAAATATATTTTTTTCACTATGTATGGTCTTAAAGATGGTAATCATGAAAAACTGGATTGCTTCAAATACACCAACTCAGAAAGAATGGATTGCTGAAGCAATAGACATGATTAAGTTGGAAAAGGCAGCAAAATAATGTGACAGAATATGATGAAACATGAATGCCTAATGTCACTATAAAGGCAAAAATAAATAAATTAATAATAATAATTATTATTATTATTAGTTACACAGCCTTTTTAAATACTCAATTCTGATTGGTCAATCATAGCATTCTCCGGTGTGTTTGCGTTAGTGTTTTTTGAAAATTAAACCATGTAAACCTATTCTGATATAACCTCTAAATACAATTTTGAACCTGAAAATGAACATAATATGAGCACTTTAACAGAGGTCGTAAAAAAAGTCGTAAAAAAAGTACCAGGGACTAGCCACAACTTTTGCTAATGAAAACCCATAAAAAAGCGAGTAGAGTCGAGTCTAGGCGTTCTATGCAGTGGAAAAGCGGCATTAGTTACATATGAACACAGCACTCATGCAGCATTTCCTTTGATGTTTAGCCTTAGGCTTAATAGTCTCCCCATTCCTTAAGCTCCATTGGGAGAGCCAACCAGAGAGCATTGATGAAAGCTGCAACGAATCAGCAGTGAAAGCCAATGCTGGCCATGACCTTGTGTGCTTTCATCATCACCATCATCGGTGAGCTAGAGAAGAATGCAGGGGGCCTTGAAGTGAACAGATTACAGTGATTCTTACAGCAATAAGACCCCAGAGAGCAATTTCTTCTCTGAACAATGTTAATGCAACAGGTATGTCAGCATCAATGAAGCACCTACAGACAACTGATTTAGCAAAGTAGTACAGGCACATAAGATTACAAAAAAGGACAAAGCAAACTCAGACATGTTGTAAAAACAGTTACTTCCACCCCTCTCAAGCAGATCTTCTGGTTAATGTATCTAACTACTGTATATGTTCCGAATACTAAAACAGAGTCCTATACTACCTCCAAGGCAATATTGCTCAAGCATGTCAAGAGTGTATGTCTTACACCTTTTTTCTGTCATAGTTTCAAACAGATGAAGGGTAAAAGGAATGTATGTTAAAATCTGTCTGAGCCAATTATAATGATTCTAAACCGGCAGAAAATAAGTAACAGGGATGGTTTACAAAAAACTAATTTCAAATTAAAGTGGGACTGGGGGTTGTCAATCACATGCTCTATTTTTGGACAATTCCACATGTATCCACCTGTTGACTTAAGCCCTTATGGTTAACGTGGGTGGAAAATACTAACTTTGCACTTGCCCACTCCGTATAACATTCTGTGTTGCAATACTAAGAGGGGTTAGGGGAGCAATTTGGCTCTCACCAGATGATAGAAATCCCACTTACTTACTGCAGTTGTACTGGGATGTCACCTAAAGACAAATAGATTGAGAAGTTAATTGTCATGTGGGTTATATGCAGACTTGAGGAAGACTTCTGTAGTAGCTACCACTGTACAGTTTATTCCACTACTGCCGTTAGGTATCTCTGTTTTAAGTCCTAGCCTCAGAAGTTTAGCAAGGCTGACGTTTCAAAAATGTGACATATTTTGTAAATTCCATGCCCCAATGAAATTGCTGAACTACAGACACGTAATGTACGTCTGACAGTCACAAATGCATATGTTCTCTCTTTGGCACAAACCTGCAGGACTCTTTTTATGGCAGGTTTGAAAGCCACCTGGCTTAGCTTTATGACTATCCTTCAAATGCACCCCACATGTCTAATGCCTCTTAATCATGACAAGGTGGACTTCGTGAGAAAACCAGAAAGCACCCAGCCTAGCATGAGGAGACTTCAAGGCCACAGCTAAGCAAAAACAACACCTATGGGTGAAACGTCTCTATCCTCTGGACTCAGGAGTCCCATATCACACTTTTAGTGCTTTTCTGTATGTGAGGCCAGCTAACAAAGTGTTTATCTGTGGGTTTTTTTCTATTCGGCACGTTTCCGCTCTCTCACTCTTTGTCTCTTGTTCCCACACTTTCTTTTGACCCCAAAAGGAAATAAAGGGGTCTCTGTCTCAAGCTGTTTCGTTTTCACTCCAAGCAGCTGAGAGGGAGGCCGAAGATATCACAGGGTACATGGGTCCCTGTGGTGGAGCTTTAATGACCGAGCTGGATGCAATTCCCTGTTATGTCAACACGTTTGACTATGTGGACTACACACACATGCACAGATATGCAGATGGAAAACACAAACAGGAATGCACACATGTTGCTTGTACAGAGAGTTTTTTTTAGGTACACGTAGAAGGCTGAAGCACATACACACCACAAAGGCATTATCATCCACTCCTCTTTACCCTCCTCTCCAGTCAAAGACAGGCTGAAAGCTCTAAGCCGGACAAAAATAAATGTGGGTAAATAAACAAAGCAGGAAGACATGGGTTGGGATGAGATTGGGAGAGATCAACAATGGAAAAATCTCATGTGAACCAATCAACATGTACAGAACTTCAGGCCTCCCCTTCTTCTGCGGTTGAGCTTACCTCAACTCTGGACCTGGCAATCATTCTGTTGATAAGTAGGCACAGATACATTTCCTAGAAGCACAACGTACCCTCCTCTTCAGCCTGAATAGTGTTTACTATATGCACAAAACTGCATTTGCATCAATCAGACAGCCATTGTGCATTATCATCAGTTGTCTTAGGGCCCATCACACTCTGCAGAGCACCACAGCTCACAAACAGGACAACTCTGTGGTGAAAATCTTTATGTTGTTATTTTTTGTCTTTATCGTCTGGGGGATTTGGATGTAGACAGATGGGACACATGCAAGAAGACATGAAGACAGGAATTAAAAGCCAGTACAAATTGTTACAGTGGATATCACTAAAATCTGTGACTCATGTCCTGCACCAGAGTGGGTGTCAATATTTAAGATCCCTGGTAACAAAGATATCCAAACGGTCTCTTCCTGTTAGATTCAAGACAGGCCAAACCCACTGGCCAGTTATTGCACACACACACACACACACACACACACACACACACACACACACACACACACACACACACACACACACACACACACACACACACACACACACACACACACACACACACTGCGTCTCACTATCTTTGTGGGTACCCGTCATTGACATAATGCATTCCCTACTCCCTTACCCTAACTTTAACCATCACAACTAAATGCCTAAACTTAACCCTTACCCTCACCCTAACCATAACCTAATTCTAACCCTAATCCCAAAACCAAGTCTTAACCCTCAAACAGCCCTTTAACCTTGTGGGGTCCCGCATGTTGGCCCCACAAAGCTGTCCGGACCCCACAAGTATACTGTATTCCTGGTTTTTGGACCCCACAAATGTACAAATGTAGTGTGTGTGTGTATGTGTGACAAGAACACACATACACACACACACACACACACAACTTGCTGGCGGGGTCCCAATTTGGCCCCCTTAGCTGTCATGCTTATGGTTTTAACTCTCATCAACATTGCTCACTCACTTGTCCATTCCCATGCTCAGGCTGCACTCGCTGCACGCACACACACACACACACACACACACACACACACACACACACACACACACACACACACACACACACACACACACACACACACACACACACACAGCTTAACTCAAAACACGACAGCCTATCTCGGCAATTACCAGAGCTGTCTGTGATAAAGTAGTGACTCCCTTAGTCAGGACAGACAGTCATACAGTATAGGCTCTGTAATGTTAAAGTGATACAGTTGGATCCTGTTATCCTGAATGACTCATACTGACTACATAAGTTTTTGGTGAAGTGCAGAGCCTGCAGGAAGGAAACCAGAGGTCTGGGCTCAAGGCCACAAAATTCTAACCAAAGACTTATTGATGTCACTCCCCCCAAACTACATTTCTGTGATGATTTCCACCACCTATTGAAATGATTCAGAAGGTTGCTTACAGTTAACTGTTTTAATGAATATTTCAATACCTAAAATCTGTTTTGTTTGTTGCATGTTGTAAGTCTTTCAGCCTTGGCATTGAAAACCGCTAAACACTAAGCTGTGGCTGACATGTTTTAACAGCAATGAGTGACATATTCCTATACCGCAACCACCAGGAAGAGATTTGACCAAGAGGTTTTCATTTGACAGGAAGTGTGTAGAGTGAGGGGGATGTTGGGTCAGCTGTGATGTTTGAGCCGCATGCTGGAAAAACATGGACTATGGTGCACTTTTTTTGCCATTACTCCATCATTCCAGCTCCTCATCATGTTCTTTTTTCTCTCTTTCTGTTAGCCAGACAAAAATAAGGCAAAATGGACTTAAATTAAATGACTCCAATAAATAAAGAACAGGGCTTTAAAAGTAACGGAGAAAGAAAAAGTATTTTGCAGAGTGTTTTCTTCTACAGTCCATCTTACATCTAGAATGCATTTTCTTTACTAGAAATGATGGGGGCTGGGAAGCAGGACTCTAAACCACAACTGTCCTGATGAAAAGCTTGTAATGTTAGAGAAACATCTTCCTCTCATCCCTGCATCCTCCCCCACTTATGCTTTAGCTATCTGTCCTTGATTGTACATCCTCCTCTTGTAAAGAGGAGCAGGAGTTGCAAACATTTCATTGCTTAGTCTCATGTAAAATATATTTTGACATGTTCAGTGGATAAGGACGAGAGACAAGGAGGAATCCTGATACCCAGAGGGGAAGCAGGGATTGTAATTACTGTGATACACAGCTTTGCTCTGCCAACATACACCATCTGTAGGATGGCTTATCAGGCAACCATTTTTCCAGAGTCCAGATGCCCTCAGGCTTTTTGTGAAGACTGGACTCAGTTGTAGACTGAGTTTAAAAGACTAGCAGGCATTATACTCATTTAAAGGTAGAGTCTGATTTCTGGAGAAAGACTTATTTTAACTCAACACCCGAGCAAAGATTTACAGTCCCTATCGCTACCACTGCCTTTCTCTTTATATAACCATGGCCTTTCCTCTGTCCTGTGCACAAGCACGAACAGAATAGTGTTGTGTGGCTGGGTCCAAGTCACTTTGTTTGTTTTTTTTTCACTTGTTTTCCCAGAGCCAGGGTTGTGTATGAACACCAGATTTTTTTTTTTTTCAGCGTACACACAGATCGGCCAGCTAACAAAACTGTGTCCATGTTTGGACTCCATTCGCGGTTAGTGCCCATATCCGGACACATCCGGTCTGACGCAGTTTCCAGTCCTGGACGATTGCCCCCCGAAGTGCAAATAGAAGTAATTTACACATATCTAAGAATCTATGTGTGCATTTTCATATATGTACATGGACATTAACATGTCTACTTAGTGTATGAAAGTGACTTGAAGAACAGAAGTACGGTCCTGGATGTGTTGACAGCACTGATGTTAATTTGGGCGACTTGTTAATACAGGTAATACCAGTGGTGTAGTCAACGTGATATGCAGGTATACGCAGTATACCTAATAAGAAAGCTCCAGGATTTAAAAATGCCCAATGACACCAACGAAACATACTTTCCATTATATTTTTGATATATTTTGAATTTTCATCGGTTTTTCTTCTTCACATACATAAATAAAGGTATTTCCACTGTAAATTGGTGCATAAAATTGTATCCGAATACAGGAAATGAAGTCATTGATGCTCAAAACTTCCCTGGGGGAGGACACCCAGACCCCCCACTATGATATGCCCCCCCCCAAATGCAGATTCTGGCCCATATAGAGTACAGTATACCCACTACAATACATTAGACTAAACCACTGGGTAATACCCCCAAAAAACCAGCAGCGCTCAGTGAGTTTTTACAGCGGGAAGGTAGGGGTGTCCCAGTATAGCAAAGGGCAGCGCACGGCTAATTCACCAGTGTTAGCTTCTTTTTGCAGACAAAGCTAAAGTAAATGGTTAAAATGATATTACCTTTTAAAGGTAATACATTATCATTTAAGTTTTACACCACTGAATTAACTGAAAACATTACAAGATCATTCATATTTATATTGAAACCGATATTCTGACAGAACTTAGCCAAAAAGTGTCCGAGCGTGGACACGGAGCCTTTAGCGGACTGTAAGGAGATATTCGGTGAATTTGACAAAAAGTATATTGGATTAGAATCGCAGACTTCGCCTTTACGTTGCCTATAGTAGCTAGTCTGCCTTTGTTTTTACTCCTGTCTGACACAGCTTCAGTGATTAAAGGACTTACGTTTGCTGTGTTTTGCCTCCTGTGCTGCCTTTCCCTCCTTTGCCCATCTACACGCCTGCTCGCCTGCAATCAGCTCTCTGCATGTTCTCCTGCCTAATCACCTCATTCCCTCACCCGAGCTTCTACGCCCATCTCTCCACCTGCACTTCATCCTGTCATTAGATTGTATTTAATTTTCCAGGTCAGTGTTTGTTAAATCCTTGGTTTTGTTGCTGTTGTTATCAGTTTTGCTTTGCCAGCGCAAACCTTAACCCTTGTGTTGTCTTCCATTCGACCATGCATCGTCCTCCCGGGTCAAAACTGAAAATCACTTTTTTTTACATTTTTTGTCTCTTTTGGCGCTTTTTAAAAAAAAAAAAAAAAAAAAAGTTTTTGGCACTTTTTTGACATTTACCGCTTCTTTTCACTACCATGTATAAACACCACTAACACAAACTCTTTACTAGAGTTACACTTACTGTTGGAATTCATTGTCAATAAACCTTACGTATAGGACATTATACCTAATTCTTGAGTTAAAAAGCAGAAATTATGATTTTTTTTAGACTAATATTGAATGACATATGTCAACGTTCAGTCAAGATACTTTTTCGAAAAATTTAAAAAAATAATTAAAATGCAAAAAAAATTTAACAAAACAAACAAAATTCAATGAAAGTATAGATTTTTGTTGTACTTGCGAAGCGCGTTGTATGGAATGATCCATGTTATTTTTGGATAATCAAAATTAGGTAGTAGAAACCCATATTTCTGATATAGACATTTAGACTACGTGTCAAATTTGACCCGAAGACAACACAAGGGTTGAATAAAAAGTCAAGCGGAAAGCCAAGGAGGGTGTGATTAGCACTGCAGCAATAGAAGTATTTGATTTATGTAAAAAGGCTTTAAAAATGTTGTGTTTCAGATGCTATCGTCAGGGGGAGGTTTAGTCTCCCCAAAGTAAACACTAATAGATACAGGTTGACCTGGTTGGTTTTTTAAACAAACTATAACTCCAGTATTTGTGTTGTACTAACTGTCTTAAAAAAAAAAAAAAATTGGCACATTAAAGCTTTTTTGAATCTTTGAATGTATTAATGTTGAACTAGGATCAGTTTCGGGGTGACCTCTAACTCACCCGGTAGAGCGTGCACACCATGTTGACTAAGTCCTTGGCATTGGCCTTGGTTCAAATTGACCTGTGTGTCATTCCCCCCCTCTCTCCCCCATTTCCTGTCATTCCTTGGCTGCTCTTTAATAACAAATCAAATTGGACGATGTTGAACAAAATAAGGCCATTACATTTGATTGATTTGATTTGAATTGATGGCTTTTGATCTCATAACAAAACTCAAAAGCAAAGTGGTCACATTGGGTCTATTCAGGGGGAAGTCTTGCATTGCCACACCTATCTCAATGGAGCTGTGAAGTCTGGCTACACCACAGATACATTTTAGGATAGGAGAAACAAACGCTATGGGTTGTTTTCATTTCTTGAAACCAATCACAATCGTAGCAGCGACGTGCCTCTGCAGAATATTCTCGGGAAGGAACTTGTTTTGGTGGAACATTTGCATCCCCCAAAAGAAAACGCCACACAAAATATTAAATGAAGTTAACTGTTCACACAATACAATAATGTGAGCTATTTAACTTGTAATGTGGAAATGTACTTTGGTTGATCCAGACTAACTCAGGGGTAACAATCAGCCAATCCCCATAGAATTCAGTCAGTCCAGTCCATGTCCATCACTCTTTCTGTCTACTTCTCAGCCAGCCAATCCAAGGGTTTCAGTTATTCAGTGAACCAGCGGAAATGCCTCTTCTTGCCTAATTAGTCAGACAGGCCAGTGAACTTGTCACAGACTTTATTTCACTAATTTTAATCCTTCCTCCTCCCACTGTTCCCAGCTCTTTGCCCCTGGGCCCCAGTCCCCCCCCCCCCCCCATCCATTTCCCTGTGGACTAGATTTTCCACTTGGAATCAAAGATAAGGAGAAACTGTTCTCTGAGAGAACATGCTGAAATAAAACTGTTTATGGCCTTTTGTTTGTGTGTGTGTGCGTGTGTGTGTGTGAGAGAGAGAGAGAGAGAGAGAGAGAGAGAGAGAGAGAGAGAGAGAGAGAGAGAGAGAGAGAGAGTCTCTGTGTGTTTTTTAATAGAATAGAGATGGGTCAGCTGGAGGCTGTTGACCCTTGTGGGCAAAGAGTAGGGAACATAGTGACAGAAGAGAACAAGAAAACAAGAAAACATGAACTGTACGTAGACTACCTATAATCACCAATCATTCTCTCTAGGAGGGGAGATTTTTCCAGAGAACTGGAGCAGACCTAGTGACGGGATACTGTACGGTGTGGTAATGAGATGATTTGTCACCCAGCTTACAGCAACACCAGATGTAAATAGAAGCCTGGATGGCTTACAGATGACAGAGGGCAGATCTCCAGATGTGTGAGTGCACGTTAACACGAACAACCATGGTAAATATGCAGAGGAGGAGAAGGAGAGCAGAGGTGGTTGATACATGCACAAGGTTACAGGTAATAACTGCCAAATGTGAGGTGAAGTGCAAATGAGGAAACACCATGAACTAACACCATGAACTAAGGAAGGCTAGTCTGGATGAACGGAAGTACATTGCCAGAATAAGCCTGGCGTTGCCCCTTCACAATAAGAACAACCTACGAGCTAGCAAGCTAACGTTACACTCTGAAAATTGCAGGTTTTGACGGGAATTTGAACCATGCAATAAGGCAGGCCTGCTTGGTTTTTTCTTTGAATGATTGTAAAGATTTAAGAAAAATATGTTTACGGCATTTACTATCTAACTGGGCCGTATCAGGACCGATTGGCGGGAATTGCTGTACCGAAGTACTGCGGCAAATCAGAGCAAATTATGTTTAACCATGTATCCAGCTTATTTAAATAGCTCACGTCACGGTATTGTATGAACAGTGCAAATGTTCCACCAAAGCAAGTTCCTTCCAGAGACCATTTTAGAGAGGCACCGTCGTTGCATCCGGAGCTTAGCACCACCCAAGACGATTGTGATTGGTTTAAAGAAATGCAAACAACGCAGAGCAAATACCATTGGTGTATCTGTGGTGTAGCCAGACTTTACTCCACAGCGCTGTGAAGATATTTCTGGCAATGTGAGGCTAATGGAAGGCTAAAGTTAATCAGCTAGGAAGGCAAACAGCTGGGATCTGCTATTAATTTACGGTATTTCGCCACAAAGTTATACATTTTAGAATTCACAGTATTACAGATTGTTGCCATGCTATCTCCATCTTGCCTCAGGTTAGAGGTTAGATAACAGCTGAGATGAACCCAGCCGCCAGATCCCCCCCCTCGCCTTGCCTTATCCGACCTCTCCCTTCCTGGGCAGCACAGATGGAAATCTCTGTCTAACAACCAGTCAACAACAACACATCAGACAGTCACAGTAAGGCTATTAAACAACATCCTGCTTCTTTCTGTAATCAATCTTGAATTCAGTTTAACCTGAATTTTTCTGTAGAACCATAAATAAAGTGTTTCACTGTTCGCTGTTTCACAATCTGCCCACTAGGTTTCTTTCAAAAAAGTAGATCATGTGAAAAATGATATGTTCTGATAGCCTTTTAGTGACTTAACATTAAAAACAAGAAAAATGTCTACAGAGGGACAGAGAAACATTTTCTCTTCAGCCCTTTTGTCTCTCGTTTGGTAGTCTCGCTTTGCCAGACCTTCTGGGATGGGAGAAAAACGTGCTCTGGTTTATTGGCATTTATTTAAACCAATCACAATCGTCATGGGCGGCAATAAGCACTGGCAGGAACTTGTTTAGGTGGAACGTGTGTACGTTCAAAAGTTGTTTTAGTCGTGCAACAGAAAACTCAGATTGGACAGATAGTCTAGCTAGCTGTCTGGATTTACCCTGCAGAGATCTGAGAAGAGGTTAACCATAGTCCTTCATAAATCAACCCAAGTTTAATATGCCAACACAAAGGAAGCCAAAGGCAACGGATATCCGGCCTAAATGAGGGAAATTCCGGAATTTCCGTCTGCAACGGAGCAATCCCGGAAGTTGAACGTCGAGGATATAGACTACTCGTTCGGTAAACGGATAGCCTGGCTCCGTCCAAAGGTTACAAAATGTGCCTACCAGCACCTCTACTGCTTACTAATGCCACATGTCCACTGCATGGTACATCATGGCTATGCTCAACTCGACCTGTTTTGGTTTTCCATTAGCAAAAGTTGTTGATAGTACCTGGTACTTTTTTTACCACCCCGGTGAGATGATAAAAAAAGGGCCGACGCTAGAAGGATTGGTTTGATTGGTCAGAGAGAATCATCACTTGCATGACAGGGGACATCCTGCACAAAGCTGCCATTTTCAAATAGCCAAGCTATCATCAATAGCGATTATTAACTATATTTGAATAAGAGATATGTTTCCAATGTTCTCCGTGTCTCTAGGGCTCAGCCGGCCCATTGCCATTCACAAACTTTCCTGTGTTCTTCTCTTGTATTGCAAACTAGCTATGTTATAGACGGCATTAGTTACAGTGTACATTTTATTTGTATTGTATTGTTTTGGCTGTCTCAGATATTCAGCACCATCCATATTCAGCCAGAGAGAGGCCAAAAGAGGGTGCAGCTGCAGGAGGGACTAATGGATGGGGCAGGGAGCCGGAGAACATGAGCTGCCGAGAGCAAACATCGACTGGTGGTGCCTTTGCTCAAATTGCCTTTTGATACCGACAGAAACGGAATAATTCTGCTGCACCGTGCAATGAATGTCAGCGTGGGCATTTTTTACTATGTTATGGCCGATTACTGTCGCAGATGACAGATGCATTATTGCATGTTTACTTGGACAGAGGTGTGCGGGAGACCGTCAAGATCCCGAAGATAAGACAACCAAAGCTAGCAGGGCGATTTTGGGGCAGCTTTTGTCTGCCTACGAAGAAGGAGTTAGAGCCGCCAACAAGAAACCCCGTGGGAATATAAGAGGTGTGGAGATGGCATATTTTCACATCTTACTACGTAAATTAAAGATTTATCTCGACATTGTCGTTTGAATAAAGTGTGTTTTATGATGAGTTAACAAGGTAATGAATCTCATCCTGGTTCAGAGACAAACTTGAACTAAGGTGTACAGCTGTATTTTTCTGTACAAAGAGTATTTCCTTTGTGGACATTTTGTGAGTTTATTTTGTTTACTAAGAAGCTAACAGAGCTTAGCGAAGTCGCTGCTCGAGCAACGCATTATGGTACATGTAGGCACAGCTGCCAGGGCTCTGCGAGCAGAAGAACTCGCTTTCTCAGTCAATAGAGACACACTGGGGAATCCTTCAATGGACTACATATACCATCAGTACTTTGATTTGACATCCACAGTAAAAGGTGCCGGATTCTCCCTTTGAATGTGCTATTTCAAAGCCATCCTTTCATTTCGGAACGCATCCTCAGGGCTCTCCTCTCCGCAGATAAAAGACCAGAGGATGGAAGAGAGGAATGAGGCTCGTCTTTGCCACATGCCTTCGCCCTTGGCTTTCTCTCTTTCGTCTGCCAAGGCTCCCTGCCTCAGCCTCTACCCCCTCTTCTTCACCTTGGCCATGGCTGGCATTCTCCCCCCTCTGCATCCCTCTGTCTATTCATTACACCATCCTCTCCATCAATGATCCTTTCACAGAGGCAACAGTGTGGGGTTCAAGCAAGGCTTGCAGCTCTTTCTGAGGAATGCAACTGAGCGGCATTCACACTGGCAGAGATCTCGAGACTTCTGCCCTCACAGAGCCACTGTCATGCGTCTTTTCACACCTCACTGGCATAACATAATCTTCTAAACAGCTTCGATAAGGATTTACATGTTATTCCTATAGTCCAGTGCAGTAACATTAATATACGAACAAAGATCTGACCCAGTAAGCAAGATTAGTGGGTCAGCTACTGGGTAAGACCTTAAATTATGGTCATGGTAATGGCTGGTGATGACTGCACATTTAATAAGCTACAGAGCAGGTTGTGTTCACACTGTCAACTTCAAATAGTTCATATTACTACAGTTATCAATACTGATTGATCTACTGAGTATCAATTTGAATTGATTCAATGAAATGATGTATTATGTAATTTATTGGAATTGGAAACATTCAACTCAATCAACAAATATGACATATATAAACCCTTTTCCTATTTATATAATATAAGCCTTTTGTGTCTTACACATAGCATTATCTTTCACAGTTATATTTTAGTTTTCTCATATTTATCCCGTTCTTCTGAAGACAAAACCATAAATGCATCCTTCCCATAGTTACCACAGTCTACTTCATGTTTTGCACATTAGGCATCATTATGTTCACATAACCCCAAGGAGTTCACAGTTTACTTTATCACATTTATTATTTGGGTGTTTTGACCTTGTTTCATGAGACATGCGTTCGGGTCACTAACTTAATGAATCCATGTGAATGCATTTTATTTGCTGGAGCTTGACAGTAGGCAGGTTTTAAATGTAGCGCAAATTTGAACTAATTTACATTAAAAAGGCATTATGCGAATTAATGTTTTCTGTTTCCATTGCACTTTTCATCGCATTGTTAATATCGATACATCAACTTTTTAACCTCAGCTAGGCGTTTCCAGCGTTGTTCCCACTTCCAATGTTTTTTATGCTCAAACTGAAAATGCACATAAACAGAAAATACACCTTTATGGTGGATGGTAATCAACTGTTCAGTGGATAATAAATAAATCATATCCTCTGTCCCAGCTGATTATAGCACTTTCTATACTTCTCATGACTGTGTCACAACTGATTCTTCTTTTTTGTTTTGAGGCTGATGCTCAGAAGTGGAAACTGTAAAAGTGGATTCTTACCTTGGCCTCACACTTCCTGTGGGTGGCTGTCTTGCATACTAAGAGGAATGAGAAAGGATGGAAAGAAAAGAAAGATGTAAAAATGAGTATGTAGTACAAGTTTAGCCTACATATAAAGTAATAAGGTAAACAAAGTAGTAAAGTAATATTTGTCTACAGAACTTTCATCTCTGTTTGATTGTATTGCATGTTGCATTGATATCCTCCTGATATATTCATGTTCACATGTCACACGTAATCTCTGCACCCTACTGTATGGCTTACATCCTGAAGGGAAGCACATACCGAGATTTTGGGCTTACAATAGTTAGTCGCAGGATGAAGTATTTTTGTAGGCCAACCTGGAAGTTAGCAGTGCCCTGGTTCCCTCAACAAAAAGCCAATGGGATTTTAACCCCATACCTTATTGCAAGCATCAAACCAAAAACCCATTCAAAAAACCCATTGACTTTGATACAAGGGAACCGGAAGTGCAAAAAAATGCTAAAATGCATTTTCTAGCTTTAGGACTCAATCCTGCAGCACTCCATGTGGACGCATCAGGATATGCAACTGTCATATTTGCGACACGTGATAAGATTGGGGTCAGCCCTATGTTCCTACAGCCCAATGGTCCCACAGCCCTATGTTGCTGTGGGAACATAGGGCCTAATTTTCAGTGAAAAAAACAATTTTTTGAAATGTGGGAACATAGGGCTGTGGTAACATAGGGCTGTGGGAACATAGGCACACTCCTATAATATTTGAGAAAGCAGTTATTTTTGTCACAATCGCTCCCCAGATTTGGCACCCGTACTTCTTTTTTCTGAATGGCGCGTCCAGTGTGTGCTTGAGGGATCAAATGACACTACGTTACGTGACACAGCTAGTGTGTGCTGCCGTTTATTCATTCATACGTGACACATCCTACATCCTGCTGCCATTCTAACCTGTCATGACATTGGTTACCATGTTTGCTCGGTTCTTTAGAGCCACTTAGTCGTGAATAACCAAACTGCAACTACAACAACGACAACATGTGCTTGCAACATGTACCTCTGCAGAAGGAGCCAACGTTGTCGATGTTCTGACGGCACACGCTGCACTGCCGCTTCTTCTTAAAGGTCTTTTCCTTGAAGATGTGGGGCTCTCCCTTCCCCCCCTGCATTCACACACAAACAAGGGAAAATGAGATTCACACTTAGAAACTTGATGCAGGACCAGACTTGGCTTACGCAGTCTGTGGAGCTGCCTACTCTCAGAAACAATGCATGAATCCTTGTTTGAGGGAGAGTGTGATTTGGTTAACCCTCTATGCACTTCCATCTGACAGGATATAAACAAGACGCACAAAGAAATTGCAATTCCCCAACTCTTTTCACAATTTCTTTTTAAGAAAACAAAGTGATGGCTTGTAATAATGACAGGAGCTTATAACTGTCAGTTTTAACCTGTGTGTGTGTGTGTGTGTGTGTGTGTGTGTGTGTGTGTGTGTGTGTGTGTGTGTATGTGTGTGTGTGTGTGTGTGTGTGTGTGTAACGGATCAGGGTGCTTAGTATAGTATGTATGTGCACAACTATGACATCCATTCTCTACTCTCTTTACCTCTTGAACTTCTGTTCTGGTTGTGTAACTCTCTTCCAGTAATAATCCTAGTGGTTCCCGCCCATACCACACTATAATCCTGTGTGTGTGTGTGTGTGTGTGTGTGTGTGTGTGTGTGTGTGTGTGTGTGTGTGTGTGTGTGTGTGTGTGTGTGTGTGTGTGTGTGTGTGTCAAGGTATGGAAAGGAGGAAAAAGAGCAAATGCCTTGGTCTAATTCTTAACAAGAGAGTAAGGAGGAAAAACGAAAGTAAAAGAAATCAACCACTTTTCTTACACCAATGTGTGTGTGTGTGTGTGTGTGTGTGTGTGTGTGTGCGTGCGTGCGTGTGTGCGTGTGTGGTAGCCATTCCCGCCCAATGCCTCTTTGTTTCCTAACATGGGATCACATCCACAAATGACTGGGCCTGACGTGACTCTGTGGAGGCTTTGAACATGAGAACACTAACAACCCAGGGCTAAGTATGGGGATTGCTGCTTAGAATGTTTTCTTGCATAGATACAAAACGGGAGAAGAAAAATAAGCGTGTGTGTGGTAAGGTGGGGGGGGGTGGGCATTTGAACAAACAGTATGTGCAATGTCATGCTGATCGGCAGCACACATATTCTGGAAACTGGCAAGTATCCAGTCAAAAGAGTAGGATTTGTAGCAGAAAGTGTTTCCCTGTTCACTCATCTGAGAGCAAACACGCCATCGACATCATCACCATGAGAACACAGCGATATGTGAGAAAGTGATCATGCTGCAAAGGCTTCTCAGTGTGCATGTTTCCACTGCGTTGGTTAATTAACCTGACACACACATAAAGGTTTTTTTGTTCTCCTCTAGTCTGTGTGTGCTTTTCCTCCTTGGTAACAAAGAAAGGCTGATGTTTACACACTTGTTTTCATTATCCTGCTGCTCTGATTCTGTTCTAGGGACTGGACTGTGTTTGGACAGCTGCCTGCCTGGCATCACCCTCTGCCAGCCGTGTGACGCGGCTGTTGGCCTGTTCTAGTACAAGTGTACTCCGACCACAGCACCCTGGATGGCGGAGGCGGACCGGGTGGGTGGCTCAGGGGCTGGTGGTTGGCTGTTATGTAATATGGTGCAGTCAGGAGATTGACGAACCTCTCTAAAACTGCATAGTCATTACTTTTGGAAGTTGTATATTTCTTATGTTTTCATTCATTTCTATTTGACTCAGTATGCCTAGTCTCGTCTATACTTGTGTTGTCTCCACACGGACTTTAAAGCGTCACGTTTTCTCATCTTAATCCTGTTTTGATGAATCCTTGATTTGGTACTCCTTCCTTTCCTGAACACTAAACATAACCAATGCTGCTTGGCCTCATGGCCAGTTTAACCCTCTGAGGTCTAAGGGCACTTTTACATATCTTCTTAAATTCTCCTTTTAAGGGTATTTGCATATAACCTGACACCAATGTGATTCATAACAAAATGTTCAGAACAAACTCAGCCTTCAGTACAGTGATGCCCAATTGTGTACCAGGGCAATGTATAATGAGATAATTCGACCCTAAAGGTGAAAAGTTGATGTTCGCTTTTTGAAATTTCTCAAATCTCTTGTGAAAACAAACCTACACTCAATTACTTTGGTGCTTGAAATGAGTTTACAAAAGTCTTGGGTTCACAAACGTAGAGTAATCCATCCATCCATCTTCGTCCGCTTATCCGGTATCGGGTCGCGGGGGTAGCAGCTCCAGCAGGGGACCCCAAACTTCCCTTTCCCGAGCCACATTAACCAACTCCGACTGGGGGATCCCGAGGCGTTCCCAAGCCAGGTTGGAGATATAATCCCTCCACCTAGTCCTGGGTCTTCCCCGAGGCCTCCTCCCAGCTGGATGTAGCGTAATACATGAATAAAATAGTAAATAAATGTCTAAAATGAAATTCTGTAACGTAGCTTTTTGATTAGGAGTGTTGTCAAACATTGTTGGACTTGCCCGTGCGTCTTTTGTCCTCAGAGGGTTAACTACCTCACGTATGCCTTGCTCATTAGCGCCGTCTTGACATTTATGCCTAGTGTGTATGGGCATGCATGAGTATAAACAGAGGGCCCACGGTGAGTTTAAAAAAAGCAACCAGTTACTGTCAGCTAAACCCCAGTGGTGATGTGGGCTGAGAGATAAACACATAGATGAGAGGTTGGCAGCATTCCTCCTGTTTCAGACACAATCAAGACCACTATATAATCCAACCACAGGCCATTATGGTCAGACAGTGATACCCCACTCCGCTACTGAATGCTGTAAAAGGTCTCATATTGACACCAATATAAGCTGTGCAATGTGCAGTAAAACAAAAATATGGTGTTTTTTTAAATTAAATCATATAAACATATTACTATATAACCTCTAAATACAATTATGAACCTGAAAATGAGCATAATATGAGCACTTTAAGCCAACATGGATGAGAAATCCTTGAACACCATTCCATGACAACTGGGCAAAGATGTGATATGGTCAAAAGCAAATGGACTTTGGAATGAGAGTCAACAGCATTTATTTAATCTACATGGTTGAGTGTTAAGACTGGCAGATTCACTATTTGCTGCACTAAGTAACAACTTTCTGGCGCAACATATTCTGCCATTTTTGTGGTTTCAAGCCTTGATACCTACGACACAAAGTACATAGTTAGTAAGTTAGTTCAGAAGCGTTCTGAAGAAGGGAATCTGCAGCTAGCTCTCCAGATAAAAAAGCATGACCCATATGTTGTAAAATATGTGCTAGCCATACAGACCCCCTGGTAGAGTGTCATGGACTCCACTTTGAGAATCACTGGTCTACAGAACAATTACAGGGCATTGGTCCTGTATCATGAGGTAACTTCCACAAGTAATAATGCATGATTACCTTAATTAAGAAAAGCAAAGTGGCCAAATCTATCGAAAACAACTCTGCTCAACTTGGGAGTCCAGCAAAGGAAACCTCAGGGAAGGAGGTTTACAACTTTGAGGAGGATGACAACAGAGGAAGCAGAAAACAGCTGGAAGAGCCCGAGTGTATAAGCCCTGAAAACAACCTGAGATGCTGAGCCCGGTCCCCAGGATAGTAATTATCGTCACCACTGTAATGGATAAAAAACATCATCCCCTGGTAAAACATGTGTTATTTGGTATTGAGTGAGCTAATAAAGAGATTGGTTAGATAATTTCTACTGCCTGAGAGGAATAAGATGAAAACAGAACTTGTTTTTAATCTATTTAGCAGGAAATGAACAAATGTGGGCTGCTCGATTATGGAAAAAAGAAATCGTAATCACAAATATTTTTGGTCAATATTGAAACACGATTATTTAACACAATTACTCATTGTCTTTTAGAAAGACGTTGCAGTTATTGAACTTGCAGTGAAACAGTTAAACAAATCAACAGTGAAAACACCTTGAATTGTCAAATTTCCCTTAATACTTTTACCGTTTGAATTTTCTTTTTTTTTCATTCAGAACACAAGACCAAATAAGAGTTAGTAATGTGCAAAATCTGTTTTTGTAAACATTAGGAGCAGAAATCGTAATAATGATGAAAACTTTGATTAAATGCACAGCCGTAGAACAAATCGATTGATTCACTAATACTGTAAATGCACAAACACACAACCACACAGGTTAACCAAACTGGATCCATCTGCCGTCACCGAAAAATAGTGATGGGCAAACTAAGGCACAACGATTTGGGGGGAAAAAAAATCGAATTGCGAGTTTTTTTGGCAGATATTGAGATTACGATTCGAACTGCGATTTTAAACCAGTGTTTCCTCTATGTAGATTTTACCGTGGTGGCCCGCCACGGTAAAATTTCTGCCGCCACGGTATCAGATATAGGGCAGACGTGGGACGTTGAGGGAGGGGGGATGTCGCTGTTCTGGGGGGTATTCTGGAAGGGTGGGTGGAGAGAAGTGGATACTACTTGTATTACTGTCTTTGAATTGTGTCATGCCCTTCTTTTTTGAAAATAAAAAATAATTGATCACAAAAAAAAGAAATAGGGCAGACGCACAACAGGGTTTCCGCTATGTACACTGTGCACCGCCGCTCCTTCAGCTGTTTATGAAAAGTCATAAAGTCGTAATTACACGACTCTGCAGAGCCGTCTGCTCTACTGAACTCAAGCGAACTGTCATCCGCTCTCTCTAGGGAGAGCAACTGGAACAGTGACAGGACGTCATCACTTGCGAAGTCATGGCAACCAAATAAACAACAGGGATTAGGCAATCTCAGGCAAAGTGACAAACAGCGACGAAAGCCGCGACATGAAATCTGCACTCACGCAGGTCCCATGAAATACGACAGCTACAGTTTATTGGGAAATAGCGTTATAGACACTGATTTTGATGAATTTACTGTTTATCAGACCACAGATGAGACAAGAAGCTAACGTTAGACTTTGACTCCCCGCTACAGGAGACGCTGTATTCCTCCGACACGCTGTATTAACGTTACTGTTTTAAAACCGTTTTCCAGGTTAGTGGGGGTGCATACCGCTCAAAACCAACATGAAAAACGTAGCTAGTAATGTTGACTCAGCGTTTTGTTTTGTTGTTAAACTGTGTGTAAAATGCGCAGTGACGTTAAAATCCGGGTTCAGGTAACGGCACCCTACGGTACCGTCTATTTGCTGGATGGTTTCAAGCTAACGGTCGGTAGCTAACATCAGCAGATAAGCCCGTCGACAGCGATGTTATTGTTCATATTTTGGCACAATGTTTCTGAACTTAGTAGTGGTCATATAGTGACTGAAAGTGTGATGTAAGATGCTAAAAAGAAACTACATGCTGTTTTCAGGTAACGTTACTTTTTGACGTTCAACACGCCCCACCACCCGACGCTGCTGAAAAAATTCTAGAGGAAACACTGTAAACTAAAAATATAGCTAATGTTCAACATTCACTGTGTAAAAAAACATGTCATAAGACACCATCAAAACTGCTCCATATTCTTATGCAAGGATGAGAACATAGATGTGAACTGCCAGAAATAAGTGTTTTTCTTTTAATAAGCATGGAACATTGAACAGTCAAACGCAGAACATTTATCACATCATGAATGAAAAATCCACTGAAAATAGGACATTTCTGTAAACAATCTGTGGTATGTAACATTATTCCAGCATTTCTCTTATGAAAAAAAAAAACAGTATATAATAATGAAAAGAGGAATAAAAAATGTCAAATCAAATGTCACACCAAACATTCAACTGAATACTCACATTCGATTAATCGCGGTATTTACGATTAGCTAATCACGCTCTTTCAAATTGCAATTTCGATTTGAAAGTGATTAATCGTTGAGCTCCAGGGCAAACCCTCACAAGCGTACAGTACATGTGCCCCTCTGACTTAAAAAGCCTCCACCAGCTGGGATCTGCCCACATTTCTACAGAAGTGACACAAGTTGTAAACAGCTACCTCAGGAAGAAAAACTCTACACACACACACAAGCTGCACACAAACACTCACTCACGTGCAGACGTGTATCCCTGCAGACAGGTCAGTGGAAACGGACAGCCTTCCCCTTTCCTCTTCCCGTCCCTGTGTCCCCCACTTATGTCAGGATAGACCCCACCTACAACATCTGCTACGCACAAGAAGGTCCTTTTTCTAATATTTTTAGCTCTCTGGCAGAAAAAGGAACCAGAGGTTTCTGGAGTCAAAGAAATGCTTTCTAATCAGAAATCCCTCCCATTCCTCGCCAGCCGTCACAGAACAGTAGCTGGATTCAACCAGGGAGGGGTTGGACACTTATACAACAGATGCACACACAGGCAGAGATTTATGCATACAAATGTCAAAACAAATACACAGAAACCATTTGTGCACACACACACACACACACACACACACACACACACACACACACACACACACACACACACCCCTGGAAACTCTCTTGCTTCTTTCCTCTTCTTTCTCTCCAAAAATAGTCTTGATATTTAGACAATGATGGGCATTGTGTGGGAGTGCTACATTACTGACTGCAGGCCTGGACACTGTGACCTCAGCTTCAGCTGCAGATGGTCAGTGAGGGCACACATTGGAAGAAGCCTCGGAGGGGAAACTCTTCCTACGGATTTTGTCATTATAAGAACTCTGTGATTTTGACTCATAATGGAACATTGTCGTCCGATCTTTAGAGCATTTTTCAAGCCGAACACAGTTTCTTTGGGTTAGCGTCCATTCTGCACAACCAAAAGTCTGACCATTTGATCGATACACTTTCAATTTCTTGAATTTGATTGTCTCTGATAAACACCTGTTCAAACTGCATGAAATAAAAACATTTTAATTTTCATTCTTTTTTTCTTATTTCATCACTGACATGACTGCCGTTCTCACTGATAACGAATAAGTTACAAAAACGATTATTATACACAACTGGATTGACACCAATACACCAACCTGCAAAATTGGATTTTAGATTACTCTATAGTAGAGCTAAAGATCTTTGCATGTAAAATTATAAAAATTATAATTAAAATTAAGACCGAACCTGTCAGGTCCCCGATGGGACCTGACAGGTTCGGTCTTAATTTTTATAATTTTACACGGGCTCGGGCCCGATTACCCGATTACAGCTCTACTCTATAGTACTATAACATTGTTGGAGTGAAGATGGACAATTACTAAAGCGATGCAGCAGAACCAGAGATATCATCTTTTTTATTCCATGTATTCTTCTTTCTTCTCAAAACCTGGCGTCTACATTACCCACAATTCAAATCGCCTAGCAACGGTTCGGAGATCAGAGTGTATTATCCAAGGATTCTTCTTTGTAACTCCACACACCCAGATGTTTTTCGTTTTCAAACTTGAAGTCTTCAGATCCATCCTACACTGACTCAAGTGACATCACTTGGGGACATTTATCAGACTTTACGCAGCTCCCTCTTGAGCCACAAAAGGCATACAGTACATACTGTATACACTGTACAACTTTTTTTTAACATGCTGTAGTACTCAACATCAAAGCTGTAAACAGACTTTGATGTGTAAAATCAGTGGAGGTCCCCTTTAATCAATGCAGGAAATAGCGGAAAAACTCCCATCCTTATTTTCCTACACTGTCTAAAGATGGGGTCACACCAGAAAGTGCAAAGAAAGTTCATTGACACATCTTCTTGAAATATGTTGTTCTAAAAGCTTGGTGACGTAGGGACTACCGGTAACATGGTAGCGCTAGTCAGACACAAAAGCTCTCTGGGTTTCTTTCTATTTTCGCTGTACTGGGCGGATTACTCCCCCCTGGTATTTGCTCTCAGGACCGGAGATCATTTCATTCAACAAAAGTTATTGGATGGGAACGAGCTCTCCTCTCGTTAGCTCAGTTGCTAATGAGACAATGATTTTGCGCAGGTTATATAAGAGATGTAAAACAGTCCAAAATCAGAATCAGTTTTAATGGCCAAGTGTAAACACATACAGGGAATTTGACTCCGGCTTTTTGTTGCTCTCAAAGTACAAAGTAACTTTAAAGATATTTACTTTACTGTCACATAAGACAAAGAAAAGCAGCACAACTAAGTAGCTGGAGCCAATGAATGTTTGACATGTTTGCTTAAATGATTGATCAATTATCAAAAGAAATGCTGATTCCTTTTATGTCAGTAGACTAATCAATAAATCAATGCTAATTGTTTCGGCTCTATAATGAATAAATGTGAACTGTTTGCCAGGTCATATTGCATCTCGTGTCCAAATGATGTAAGTTTTCCCATTGACAATCACACAATTCCACAAGTCTAAGAGGGAAATCTCATAGGTCCTAAAACAACTTGACCCTCAGTTTCAATGGAAATACCCAGTCTCCTTTTTTGTGACAGGAACGTTTAGTATCCATCAGAAATGTACAACAAGCCAACTATTTGTAATGTCTGCTTATTACACAATGTTTTATGCACTACAACACACGCACGCACGCACGCACGTACGCCATTCATCGTTGGGTTTCAGACTTCTTGTGTACTTAAATCCCACCCACCTTTGAAAGTGTCTTACATGGGTCTGGGCTTATCTGGGTTCCTGCATCATTCGTTGGCAGCAAGGCCAGCATGTGTGTTAATAAATGTGTGTCAATTCATTCGTATGTAAGTGTGCACGTGTGTGTCAGAGGGGTGGGACAGGCAGTGGAGGGAACAGAGACTGCCTGTTCCCGAGGTGAGGTCAGCGTGACGGCCATGATACACTTCCGTTCACTGGGACTCCTGCTGCTAACACACGCACGCGCGCACACACACACACACACACACACACACACACACACACACACACACACACACACACACACACACACACACACTGACCTTAATGCTCCAGCAGCACCACCAACACCCCCTGCTGCAGTTGTTGATATTTACTGGCAGAATGCACCATCTGCTTTGCCTCAAAAGTGTGACATGGCCTCAGTACGTTAGTGGATGACATCTTCCAAGGGTGATGATTACGTGATGGTTAGACATGTTAGTTAGGACTAGATCCGATCGCATTGCAGCCTCAGACACATGACTCGCAGAAGTTCCATTTCAAGGAAACCTGTCGCTGCTCCTGCTGGACTAAATGCAAATCATTTGCATCCATTCTGTTTTATTGCTGCCTGGATTTTCCAGGTGAGAGTGAATGGGTGTTACTGTAGATTTCAGTGTAACTGCATCTGGCACAAGGGAATGTGAACCAGGCTCTGTATTCGCCTCTTGGCTTGAGGCAGGGAACAGGGGGCGTCCCAAGTAAACACAGCCATCATGGACCCTTTCTGGACCATCAAACTTCTCAGTTACACCCAATAAATTACAAATATAGAATACCTACTGTACACAGAGTACAACAACAGTATTGTACTGCTGGTTACTGAGCATCTCTGGTGGAGTGCCTTAGTGCCTTGCTCAAAGGCAACATAGTTTGTTGTTGCCCAGGTTTTCCCAGAAAAACTGAGTTTTGAAATCACAAGCACCCTTTCCAATCTGATCAAAATGCCGGCTGACCACCGCCTATCTACATTACATATGGTTCACATAGGAGAAAACATGCTTAATGACCACACTGTTATCAGTGAAGGAAAGGTTGGAGAGGTTGGACAATGTTATCTTGTTGTTAATGCGTAGCTGTTTTCCTCATGCCGCAAAGCAGGATAGGAACTCTGACAAGGGATGGTGATATGGAGCCCTAATTGTCGGATGCATGAACCATGCAACAGCCATTAATCAGTGTAGGCATGCATACACACACACACACACACACACACACACACACACACACACACACACACACACACACACACACACACACCCTACGGTAGGATTACTACACCAAGCGTGATCATTCACACACATGACAGATTTTGGTTCACAGCATCCTTTTAGTCAACTTGTGCGCTTGATGTGCCCTTGGGAAAATTGTACATCTCTCACTCACTCACACACACACACACACACACACACACACAGTCTATCATCCCAATCTGAGGAGGTTGGAAGTAACAAATTGCGTGTTA
This sequence comes from Zingel zingel, assembly GCA_023566125.1. NCBI lineage: Eukaryota > Metazoa > Chordata > Actinopteri > Perciformes > Percidae > Zingel > Zingel zingel. The sequence goes on from CM042318.1 coordinate 7,500,938, forward strand.
TTCAAGCCTACTTTTCTTTAACAAGGCACTCAACAGGACATCATGACTTCGCGTAAACATACACGCCACTTTCCTAAAGCCAAGTGGCATGTTATCGCGAGGCTACGTGTTATCGTGAGGCTACGGTTGGTTATAGGAAACTTCACACCTGGGTTGGGTTTAGGAAAAGAACAAACGTGGAAAGGAAACGTCACATGCGGGACACGAAGGAAACGTGACACGCGGAACACGATCCCCGGTCTCCTGGGTGAAAGTCCTGTGTTACGGCGTCAATTCACACGCAATCGCAAGGTAATGTAAGTCAATGGAGGCCAAGCGGCGTTGATTAACACTCTAAAAAGCGAGTATGCGTCTTGATAACACGCCAATAATGGCATACGAATTGACGTGTCATACATATGACACTTCATGACAAAATTGCACTGTCACTCAACTATTTGGGTACATTTTATATTGCATCAGGAACTTTATGTCTCCATCGCAGGGCTGCAACTAATGATAATTTTCATTGTCGATTAATCTGTTTGGTCTAAAAAAAAAAAAAAATGGTCTAAAGAAAAATGGTGCAAAACGTCGATCAATGTTTCCCAAAGCCCAAGAAGCTTGTTTTGTCTACAACTCAATACCATATATTCAGTTTACTGCCAAGGAGGAGTAAATAAACCAGAACATATTTACATTTAAGAAGCTGAAATCAGAGAATTTTTACTTTTCTTTAAAAAAAAAAAAAAACATGACTCAAACTGATTAAAAAGTTGACAACTAATTGATTAATCTTTGCAGCTCTACAAAATGGTAAATGTATGAGTGATGTGTAAGAGAAGTAGGTAAAGGACAGCTCTTGCTCTTGCCCTTGGCTTTTGACTATTTGCATTTAGGTCTAGAGCTGGGAATTCACCGAGAGTGTAATTGGAGATACATAGTGGAGAAACCATCAAACTCATCCACACATTTTACTGATTTTGCATTGGCGGCTTTCATTTATACATACGTTTTCTAATTGCAATTGTATGCATTTTGACGTAAAACCAAACCAACCTGTCACCTATCATCTTCCGTCAAAACCTTGCACGCGCACACGCGCTCTGGAGAAACATCCCCCCCCTCCGACGTGAATTTGCGACATTAACAATAACTGAGTGGTGCTGACGCAGTAACAGTGGGGACTGTGTAGGCCGTCTAATGCATCAAATGACTCTATTCAGACACTTTATGTCAGTTTAATGAAGTGCGACGGACAGAGAAGACGTTTCTTTGAGTCTCCATGTTGCCTACTATAGTGAAATCACGATAATTAAAACAGTAAGTAGCCTAGGCCTAATTGTGGGGTTATCAAAGAAAATGTAGTGTAACGTTAACTAAACATACGTTACATTACATCTCCCATTGAACAGCGCAGTACCGAGCCTATTTTTCTCTGCCACCTCCAGAACATATCTGTTAGTCTTTTGTGTATAACTTTACTTAACATAACTAGTAGGCTACCTGAACAAACATCTGAATACAGGCAAAACTGAACATGATTTTAACGTTATGGCGTCTCCACAGAAGACAGTCAATTTCACATAAACTCAGCATCACAACGCATCCATCCAAAATCCTTCATACAGGCTGCAAATACTGACTGCTAAGTAACTTTAACTGGACGACCAATCACTGGATCTAAGACAAACAACCAGAAACTGTAACTTTTCTCTCGAGGCTTATAGACTTGAGACTTGTGATCTTACCTTGTTCATTTTCCCGCTAATCATATTCCCTGGGTTAAAAGCTGCCCCTCATTCTCAGGAAGACCATCAGTAACATGGCCTGACACTGAGATAACTTGTTTTCTTTACTCCGGTCCACCCTCCGTACAGGGGCTGCGGGGTGGAGTTACACGCATGTGTGGAGTACTATAACTGGAATTTCCTCCCCTGATAGGCCGGTTCTTGGGAGCGTAAGGAAACTGGATCTGGATTGGCTGAATTAAACACTATAAAATCCCTGTGATTGAGGAGATGAATCCAGAATGTGCTTTAACCTATCATCCCTCTTCATAGTAGGCTATTTGTTTTATCACATCACATATTCACAGTGTATTCCTAAATATATTGATGATGTGGCTGTGCAATAGTACGGTCGCTTAAGTAGTTTTAAAAAAAAAATGTAAATAACTGTAATTAAATAACCACAGAATCAGCCCTATATCCTTCACAACAGGGTCAAAATTATGGTATGGTAGTTGGATCTGGGTGTGACTTTGTCAAAAAAATGTAAGAGGCGTCTAAAACCTTAGCATGTAAACAAACAAACATGTCACTATGTAGCTCACACACACACACACACACACATGTTTTAATTATGGGCCCCATGTGCACGAGGTGGCTCTGGACCTTCTCCCCTCCTCCTACAGTACACATAAGCATTATCACATGTGTAACAGACATGTTTATGTCAACAAATAGCTCAGGAACTTAATGTAGTCTGAAGAAAAAGTATTTTATTCAGGACTCTCTAGCTTAGTGGTTCTCAGCTATTTTTTTGTCTGGCGTACCCCTCAGCCCAAGTACCTCCTCATCCTCACCCCCTGTCCTGTTCTACATCTGTTCATTTGTATTCATTTTAAACTGGGTGTTAAACGGAAGTTTAACTGTGAAAGGATGGATGCTGTGAAGTTTTTCAGTCAAATTATCAAGTGTGGCCTAGAACTGTCCTGAGATAACACCTGTTATGATTTTACACTATAAATAAAATTGAATTGAGTTGAATATCATTAAGTATATAAAAGTGGATATTGTTACAATATATATTTTAAGACTGGGTCTCTTTTTTTCAGAAGGTTCAGTCAACTTTTGTATCTGTACTGCCACCACTCAGAGTGGCAAAGGGTGGATGTTTCAGACCTGTATCCATTATTTTTAGCTTCTCTAGTCACTTGCTGACTATCATAGCCAGAATGTTACTGGATCAGCATCTTGGCAATTTGAATTCATTATTATTTTTACCTTTTAACACAAATATATAGATTTGATATTTTTCATGACATGATAATACTATTACTTTTTTCTCTCCAAATAAACCTGACCCACCAGACCTACTCCACAATCTGTCCGTACCCCATGGTAACTGCAGAAGTATCATCTAGGTGTACAAATACTTTGGTTAGGAATCACTGTTCAAAAGTAGCCACGTCATCTTGGGCTACGTGTGGTCAGTGTGCCCCACCCACACACACACACACACACACACACACACACACACACACACACACACACACACACACACACACACACACACACACACACACACACACACACACACACACACATTTGTTTCACTATCTTTGTGGGGACCCGTCATTGACATAACGCATTCCCTAGCCCCTTACCCTAACCTTAACCATCACAACTAAATGCCTAACCTTAACCCTTACCCTCACCCTAACCATAACCTAATTCTAACCTTAATCCTACAACAAAGTTTTAACCCTCAAACAGCCCTTTAACCTTGTGGGGTCCAGCATTTTGGGCCCCACAAGGCTGTGCAAACCCCACAAGTATACTGTATTCCCCGGTTTTTGGACCCCACAAATATAGTAAAACAAGCGCACACACACACACACACACACACACACACACACACACACACAGATGTGCCTTTATTAACATCTGCATTGCCACAGCTGCTGAGTAGTGACTAGTGTGTTAGTAGCAGCACCTAGTGGTGAAATAAGAGAAAGGCATCACAGGTGCAGTGTGGATACAGTGTTTCCAATTAGACTAAAACATGGATAAAGCATCTTTGCATTTTAAATTTTCAATCACTGATCACTATAATAGAAACAAGGAAAACACTTATTGTGTCAAACATGGTGATGTAAATCTTAGATTCCTTGCCAAACTATCTGTACATGCTTATGGTCGTGATTATAATCAATATATATATGCACATGAATGCATTGAGGTTCATGCTGTCCTAAATTGTTAGCCCATAGCATTTCCCAGTCTCAGACTTCTAATGCACAGAGCATTATTTCTGTCTGCTGCTTCAATCTCTTAGTCACTTCCATGTGTGGTAGATTGACGTGCAAGTACAGTATATCCCTACCATTCAGTGTGAAACCAGACTGTTAGTCAGTAATCCCACCCCCACCCCCCAACCCAAAAAAAAGGTGCAGTAATGCAGTCCATTCCTTTTGCTCATAATACAAGAATTTCCGGCTCATGACAGAAAAAAGCAGGGCTGATAGATTTGGGGGGTCTTGTTTGTAGAATTTTTGGCTCCCTTTCTTTTGGATTGTGCCAGGGTGAGGGTGTGTGTGTGTGTGTAGGGGGGAGGGCGGGGGGGAGCATGGATTAAGAAGCAGTGAACAAAGTGGTAACGTGAAAAAGGTAACAAGAGGAGTGGGGAGGCCACATGCCAGACTAAAAAAACTACAGAGGGACCATGAGAGACAGGAAGCTGGTGCTTAGGATTGGAATGAGGGGTTGAGTCGGTGAGTAAAGTGGGGGAGGGTCCTGTTGGAAGAAAGATGGAGATGAGGAAAGAGGGTTTGACGCTTTTGAACACACATGGAATGAATCCTGAATCCAGCTTTCTCTGCACTTAGACCAACACTAATTGATCGCAGTTGACACTATTTTGGTATATTTTGGTAAACACTCCATGAAGTATTGCAAGGTGGGTTTTTTTCTAGTCCGTCTAGAACTGAGAATTTTGAGTCTTGAGGAAGTGGAAGGACTTGGATCACGCTTGGAGGTAAATGAGAAAGAGGGGGACAGAGTGGGAACCCAGGCCAAGAGGAAATGAGGGGAGAAGGAGGCTCAAAAAGGGGACTGTGTAGCCTGACGAAGGATTGTGTAAGACAGCACTACGCCAACGACTGATAAGGTGCAGCTGTTAAAGGAGCTAAAGAGCGAGAAAGCAGTGGGTGAGACATAGAGATACTGATGACACTGTGGAGCACATGTTCAGATTTATTGTGCCAATGAGTTCAATAAAAATCCTTTCTGTCAGCCAACGCTTCTCAGACCCAAAGACATTTTTCAAAACTTGGGCAAACGTCAAGCTCAACATTTTTGGGTGTAAAAAAAGAAAATATTTCGTGCATAGTTTTCCGTGAGGTATTTCTTTTAAGGACGGTGCTGGTTTTTGTTGTTGTTGTTTTTTTGCAAACTTACTGAGGGAGGAAATGGTTTATGTCTTCCCCTTTTCCCTTGATCAGCTTTCATCTGCGTGCCCACAACAACAAGCATTGGTCAAATCCTGCTCAGAGTTTGGGACGGCTCATTGTTTTTAAGCCCAGGAATCTAGTCAGCCACCCCTCGAGTCTTAAGTTTACATTGGAAGTCATCTTGTTTTCTGACGTCTAGGAGTGTGAGAATTACTTCTGTTTCTATTCTATTATACTTTGTTTCATTCTGGATGTTTTGGGGGGGGGGGGGGGTGTCTATGTTTAACCCTAACTGGTCAGTGTTCCTTCCTGTGTTGGGTGTGTTTGTAGTGGATGCCTGTGGCTCAAGGCCTCAGTATTGGTCATGGCCAATCTAATGAGCACCTTTTGGTGCTCATGAAAAATTACAGGGAAGCTAGACAAACATATAAAAACATATAAAACCCCTGTCACAACGCCAGGCCTCTATGTATTTCTAGAGTCAACAACAGCAGATCTAGTAGAATTACAAATGTTACTTCAGGGGTGACAAACAGTGGGTTGAAAGAATAGACTTTTATTTCTGGAACGCTAACAATATAAACAACTACCAGTAAGCTTGGAATTCTTAGAAGCCATAACATTTATAGAGTAAGGAACAAAGCAGTGTTACATTAAAGAAAAAGAGATATCACAGAGTCTACAGCCAAATCGAAAAAAAAAACCATATCAGCCTTTAACCTATCCCCTGACCAATGGGCTATCCTCGTGACCCTAACCATTTGAGATCAATGCCTAACCTCGACCAGCTACACACAGGCATAGAACAAGGGCATTAGCAGTGACATTTGCTAGTTAGCCCTAAACACAAAATACAAATGAGGCTGAAGGGGATGCCATTAGTTTTTGGTCATAAAACCAAGGTATTGGACAAATGACAATTCACCAGAGTTATTACAATTCAACCTGAGGGGGATACGAATGTCTGCACCAGATGTCATGACAATACGTCTAATAGACATTTCGGTCAAAACCCAAAATGTCAACTTCATGGTTGCACTAGCGGAAAAGACAGATAATCACCAAAGTCATACAACGCATGGGCACCATGGATATATGCACTGAATCTCATGGCAATCCATCCAATAGTTGATATTTCATTCTGGATCAAAGTTGTTGATCTACTGCTAGCGTGGCTAAATGATCCTGCAGTAAGGGCTGTGTGAGAATACGTTTCATATTAAACTTCAGCTGCCAAGTGAGTCCATTAATTAATCTCAGATTTGAACCCTTGGCTCTGCATACACAGTAGGTGAATTAAATACATGTTTCTTAGGATGACTGCCAATATATAAAGACTTAACACTTTCAATGATCTGTTTGTGATCATCACACGCAATAAGATATCTCAGAAAAATCATATTATGAAAAGGCTATAACCTTGAGGTGGTAATTTTACTACTTCTGTCTAATGCTCGCCTACTTAGATTTGTCCCACATGAATTGCTGTGGCTTGGTTGGCTTGGTGCTTTTTTTTTTTTTTAAGAGTGCCATATGAACTATTATGTCTGTACACCAGAAACTGTTTATTTCAAGAATCCATTTTTAGAACATTGTTTGTTGATGCTCAGCTACTCTCCTTTAACAGCTGTCCAAGAACCATCGGGCAGTAAAGCAACAGGCTTATTGTCAGCGCACAGAATGAGTATATGAAATCATAAAACGCTATGGGTACTCAAATAATTAACATTTTTAATTATTCATGGAGTGAATAATGAAAAATCCATCATTTGTAAAAATCATTTGTATCACAAAATATTAATGACACTGAAGGATGTGTTTTGACCCTAACCTGCAAACTGCAAATACTGTGTTGTACAGCTCTTGAGCATAATTAATGAGAAAACGGTCAATGAAAAAAGTCAAATGATAAAAAAAATATATCTTTCCCATGTTCCTGACATAACATCAGCAAATTATGTAATCGCACTGAGTGCAGCATGTGGAACATCATTTTCTGTTGCCAAGTTTTTCCAGTAAGTACTTGGCAATGAGTATACCAGGATACAAAGACATTAAAGCCAAGTCACATCCTGGTCAGGTTTTCACTAATAGTTGCATCTTTTCACACCTCACACTCACTCTCACTCCATGGAAAGCAACCATAAAAAAGTGAAAAACAAGTTAATGAAAATTGACCATAAATAGATGAGACAACATCTCCTCCTCTAGGATAATAAGTGGAATCCAGCCGGTTCCCACACCCCTTAGTGGGGTCGGTCACTGTAGGATGACGTCGTCCAGAGGGCTCCACATTCCCACGCTGCTAAGCAAGTAATATGGAGCCACTGGGACTGTGGTGCAACCAAGCATACACACACACAAACACATGTGAAACAAGTCCAGATGGAATGCACGCACATTTAGAAAAATGCATGCACACAAACTTAGATAATTCACACATCTGGATACCAAAGGAACAGATACTCATGTCTGTATGCAATCCAATGTGATACAAACTGGTGGACAGAGGTACAAATGTGCTCTTGATAGCTGATAGCAACTTAAGATCACTCCAGCCAGCTAGCCCGGCTCTGTTGACATGATGGTAATTCCTCAGCAGTGCTGAGGCCGTCACAACAGTTCCATTGTGTCGGCACAGATGTGACCTCAGCTCGGAGATGCCATCCTCATCTACATCACATTTTCAATGAAGGCCAAACAAAACACAAACACATGCTCCTTGTAAGAATATAAACAACCACTTCTTCAAACTCCAGATCTCTTACACATGACCACTAATATCACATTGAAATTCACTCAAATGAAAGAAGCATGGGATGTGTCGTTATTTCCTCGCACTTTACTATCACACATGGCTCTGATATTAACGAATGCTGACCTTTGACCTGAAGGCATCAGGGGAGATAATTTCCCATCAGCTATCAAAAGTACAATATGACCACTAACTTTATTACTGATTCCTAATTAATGTTGGTCTCATAAACATGCAAGGCATCCTTTTGTTTCAAGCAAAATGAAAAAGAGACAATTGAAAATACTCTTGCCCTTACACTAGCTCTGCTTATCTGTTTACAATGGGTGTGTTGTCCAAAACATGGCGCTGCTGAAGCCTCATTACTTCTGTTGTGAAGGCAACAGAATTAAAGATCTATGGCTGGGAAATTCAAAATGTAGACACCACCAACACCCAAACATGTATTCTTGAAGATCTGCTCGATCATCTCCAAGTAGCAATTAAAGTAAAATATTTTTCCACTAAAAACAATTATTATACATAATTGGATTGACTCCAATGCACCAACTTGCAAACACACTCCACTGATTAAGCATCACACTTCTATAACATTGGTGGACTCACAATGAACAGTTTTTAAAAATAAGTATCAAAATCAATGCAGCAGAACCAGAACTATCGTCTTTTTTTATTCCACACATAATGTAGGGCTCCTACTGTACATTAACCACAATTTAACTCGCCTGCCGACAGTTCGGTCAGAGATTCGGGTGTGTTATGCCAATAGCGGCACATGTAGCCTTGATCCGCTAGCCTCAGGGCTACCTCTACACCCCCACAATTCAAACTTGTAGTCTTCAGACCCATCCAACACTGACTCAAGTGACATCAGATGAGGCACGTTTATTAGATTTTAAAAATGTTTCCACATATGCAACATGCATAACACCTGTAAACAGACTACGATGTGTAAAATCTGTGCAGTTCCCCTTTGATGAAGCTATTACAATAGAAGTAATACAATATAAATATATAATATATGGGCTCCATAAAAGAAGACACCATGTCTATTATATATATATATATATATATATATATATATATATATATATATATATATATATATATATATATATATATATAAGAAATGTTGGTTTCCTTCTGACATATTGTCATTGTACATTACTGTGGATACGATGACCTAATAATGTACCTTTGATCAATAAATAACTCACTTAGCCAAGAAATTTCATCCTTTGACATGCCCAATACCCTGACTATAAACACAGGCACTCGTCATGGATGCATATAAACATATGCATGCATACTTATTTATTTATCTATCACTCACGTGAACACTGCATGCACACACTGACCTTTGTCAGCCTCATCCTGCCACTCTCACTCCTCTCCAGTCTCCTTCTCTTCAGAGACGAGTGTCTGACCACCGGCACAGGTTGCACCTCTTCCTCCCCACACCAGTCCGAACTCAGGACGCAACCCATATAGGTGGACGGGTCCTGGACTTTGGGCCTCTTTTCTCCTCCTCTCTCTCCTTCTGTCCTCTCTCCCTCTCTGTCCTTTAAACAGGCTCCAGCCCCGGGCTCCTGGGCAGCTGTTTTTGTCAGCTGGAAAGGACCGAGAGGCCCGTCCCCTTTTTCCTGGCTCTCGTTCAGCCCTGCTACAGGGACGGATGGAAGGATACACTCTGCATGCTCTTGCTGCCCTCCCTCCTTTTCTATACGCACTTTAAAAACACCTCTCTCTCCAACTCAGCCTGCTGCAGTCGCATGTGGACTCCCCCATTTTTCTGCCTCCACCCCCTCTCACTGCTCTTCTTTGTTTCACACACACTTTTACTTACAAACACCCAACCTTCCTTACGCACACTTAGGTTCCCTACTTTACTTTTTCTCTCTGTTTTTTTTTGTCAGTCGAACACACTCACTACACATGACTCTCGACTCGAATGCCAAGGCTCGAGGATCCCTTGAAGCTCTCCTTTATTTCTTCTTTCTGTCTTCACCCTTTTCTCTCCTCTCGTTGCCTCTCTCCCTCTTCCCCAGTCGTCCCATCCCAAGAACATGTCTCTCTCTCCCTTCCTTCTCTCTCCCTACCCTCCTGCTTCTACCTCTCTACTAAGGTTGCCTCACTCTTACATATACAATTACCTCTCTGTTCTAACCCACCCCCCCATCTCTCCTCCTCAGCGGTTTCCTGCTCCCAGATACAGGCAGTCTCTCCTTGCTCGGGCAACACATTGTTGGTATTGTCTAGAAAACAACCAAGAAACCCAAACAGTGAGGGCAGCTGTTAGGACGCCGGGCAGAGCAGTGATTCAGAGTGGACTGAGCCTCTGTTGGACTGAGCCTTCCCTTGTTTACGATGCAAAAGCCTGTTTGTTGCAATCGTGAAACAAGGTCTCTTTCACCACAGAATTCATACCTATATAACTAAGGATGTGAGAAGTTGTATGAAGGAATGTCAGATGCATGCTTGTCATTGTTTTGATGATTTCTGCCTGGATAATGAAGGGAATTTCAAGCACAAATAGGCCCCGTGCATTTTTAATATTGCTAAAGTGTGAAAAACATTAGCATTGCTTACGTTTCTTTTCCTTACGGTCTCTTTGGTGTTATTTATTTCTTCTCTCTGAGTGTTTTGGCTGCTACGCGAGAGCTCACAAGGCTTGGAAGAGTGAGACTGTACCCCTTAAAAGGCAAATTCTTGATGTGCCTCCAAACGGCCCCCCTTCTTTGTATTTACTCTCTACATTCCCCCTTTCTTCTCATTTGTTTTCTTCTTCTTTCTTTCTGTGCCTCGTTTTTCTATTTTCTCTCTCAGACAGAAGCCAGTGGCGAGGCACTCTTGTTATTGCAGGCATTTTGCCCAATGACAAGCCTTCCAGGTGTTCTTCCTTTCCTCCCTTCCTACACCCTACCATCCATCCATCCATCCATCCATCCACCCCTCCCTCCTCCCACTCACCCTCTCCCCCAGTCCTGTTTATCTTAAGCCCCCTTGCAGTTGACCCCAGCCCCTCCTTTTCCTTTGCCTCTCCCCTCCATGAATCTTTCAGGCAAGGTCCCAGACATGAGCTCAGGCTGCAGACAGTGTTTACAACAAGCACCACCCCCCCCCCAACTCTTGGTTTTACATGCCGTGAAATTAACTCCTTCTAATCAAGGTCCTGCCAAAATCCTGCTTTTGCATCTGGAAAATATGGAGAAAGACAGGAGGTGGTGTGCAGACTGAGTTATTACCTGCTGCTTATTTCAAAGCCAAAAGAAAGAAAGATAGAAAATATGTTTCTCATGTCTGGTACTAAAACTAAAATGTCTATCGAAAGTTAAAGCACAATTATGATGCTACCTTCCGTTGCAGCATATACTTGGCACATGTGAGGAGTCTTAGCATAAATCAGTTTCAGTCTGGATCAGTGGAGATTAACGACAGATTTCTAGCAGATTTAGAGAAGGAGGGAGAGAAAGGATACCATCTTAGAGAAGAGTATGGAGAGACAAGATAAAGTCCAAATATGGAGAACCAGAGAGAAAGAGAAGAGATTGTAATCTGAAGAAACAAAGGAGTACAGAAATAGACACAGTTGTGATGATGTCAGGGATGACGCTACCCAAGCCTTCCTCCATATCAGAGCATCTTTGACTGACAAATTCTCAAGTCTTCCATCATCTTCAATGGCACTTTCTCGGAAAATAGACGTGTGCACACATCTCCTCACGCTAAACAACCCACTCCCACCCTCTATTTTGGCCCCTTTGCTGTGTCCAAGCATTTGTTTTTGTGGGTCAGTCTTGAACTACACCATAACTTCAGGGTTTGTGTTATATATGCACAGCAATAACATAGTTTTTAGGCCACAGACCAACGACATCCATTCCAAGGGTGTGTGCGCTGGTTAAGCTCACGTCTCACCAAGCATGAGACCCACAGGATCGAAAGGACAGGATGACTTTTGCAATGTCACATACAGACACTTGCTATACTGATAATATATGAGAGTTGTGTTTGTTTTTGAGTGTTTCTGCCCCTCAGTGGGCAACAATAACTTAATGCAGATTTAAAGGTCCCATATTGTAAAGAGTGAGATTTCCACGTCTTTTTTCAATTATAAAGCAGGTCGAGGTGCCATATACAGTAAATACTGTGAAAGTACCAACATGCTTAATCCACAGAGAAATGCAAACAGCCCATCTTCAGAAACTGTGCATCCATACAGTTGTGATGTCACAACTATGCTAAATAGAGGTAGAAAGTGCATCTACAGTACCGTTACAGTCATTCCCTGGCTGCAATGAGACTCAGAGAGCGCAGATGTGCTAGACCCAGAAACACTGACCAATTGGAGCAGACTGGGCTTTTTCTGGTGGGGGGGGGGGGGGGCTTAAAGAAAAAGGTGCTAAAACTGAGTGTTTCAGACAGAGGGTGAAGACAGGTATATTCAGACAGACAGACAGACAGTATGAGACAAATAATGTGTTTTTGAACTTTAGAGAACACCCCAAACACAAGTATGAACCTGAAAATGAGCATGATATGGACCCTTTAACATGTAAAGGAGATGGGGGATATTCTTCTTATTGCCAACCAATCCCACGAAAGAGAAAAACTAACAATAAACTGAGTATCCAAAGCCTGATATATTTTAAGATGGGATAGACTTTATTGTCCTGAAAGAAATTTGGTCTTGGACACATACACATTCAGTATCTGCTGTTTAGGAAATACAACATAACATAGTACGTACACAGACTGTCAACAGCCAACAAATTGCACACTGCCCGTTGTACGACACATCATAATAGTATACATAATATGTGCAGTAAGGGTAAGCAGCCTCATCAACATAGAAGCATGATAAACAAATACAGATAACAGCTGCATTTCAAGGGTTTGGCTCTGGCTGGCTTGCCATTTAGGGCTTTGATGGACAAGGGGACAAAGGAGTTCTTAAAGCGCTTCAGCCTGCACTGGGGGACTCTGACGCTTCTGGATGAGGGAAGAAGCTGGTTCTCAGGGTGGAGGACATGGGTGGGGTGTGAAATGATCTTCTAAGCCTGTCCGAGGATAGTTTTGTCAAAGACAGCATGGAGTGTGGGTCGCTGTCTGACTCCTATGATTTTCATGGCTCTTTGTGTTAGCCGTAGTAATCTGGGCTTTTAGTTGAACACTGAGGTGGCCAAACCAGGCTGAGATGCAACACCGCAGGATGCTCTCAACTATGGCATGGTAGAAGAAGAGCAACACTTTCTGGTTGACACGGAAAACCCTCAGCCTACGAAGGAAGTGTAGCCGTGTTGGACCCTACTGCAGACATTTTCTACCTGAACACGTCAGTTTGTTGTTGATGTGTATGCCCAGGTACTTGTAAGAGTCAACCTGGGCTATGTTATGGTCATTGATAATAACTGGTCAATAATCTCCGATGAATTTGGGGTTGAATACCATCTCTTCTGTTATCTTGATGTTGAGGATGAGGAAATGTTTGCCGCACCACTGGACAAAGTTCGGAATCTCAAGACACGTTCATGACAACATGACACAGTCATGACACATGAACCCTAACCCTAACCCTAACTTGTCATGACAAAAACCGAATGACACTTAATGACAGAAACATTTATGACTTGTTTATAATGTTTATGACACGTTCATGACAGTGTCATGTCACTCTTATGTAGATACTCTTATGTAGTAAAGTGTAACCCAAGTTTGTATACAGCTGTATCTGATTGGTCGGACATAAGACCCAGGATGGATGTATCATCAGAAAACTTAATCATGTAATTGTTGGCAGTGCTGCATGTACATTCATTAGTGTAGAGGGGGAACAGGACTGACGTACTCCTGGGGAGATGTTCGAGGTTTCAGACAGGGTCCTGTTCACCCTGAGCTGTGGGATGCGGTTAGTGAGGAATGAGCACGCAGGTAGAGGAATCTTAATTTGCTGTGCCATAGAAATAAATGATGCGATTATAAACACATCGTTGAGCCACACTGTTCCTTCTTTGACATGAACACATACTGTAGTTAACTTTAAGTCGATCCCACACATACTGTCCTGCTGCTGGAAATAACTAGCTGTGCATTAAGCCGCTGTTGGAAATAATCCTAAACAAATGCCGGTTTCCTCCTGTGAGTAAGGTAAATAACATTATACATTTGTCACAGGGTATGGAGGTCAGAAAGTGTTAAGAAGTACTATATTGCATATACAGCATTGCTGGTTTTAGTCATGTCATGGGATTTGATGACATTAAGAAAGCGGTAACAGTAGAAGCTAAATCCTAAGATTTGAATGCGTGTGGGACTAAATGTAAAAGAATCAGCACAGGCCATGACTGGAAACAATAAAAAACCTATGGGATCAAGTTAAACGGGATGAAAATGTCACACCTGCGTTGCCCTCTGTGGCATAGGAAAAAAACAATACAGGGTCCGTAATAATTTGAAAAAAATAAACCATGCCAGCTGTGAAATGAGAAAGAAGGCTACAAAACTCAAATTAACAAATAAAATTGATGCACAAATAAGGGCTAAACAAATGATTGTGGTGTACGCAGACCTTTGCATTTCATACATGAGGATGGTACATTTTTTTTGCTCATTTGCAGAAAGGTTGGGAATATTTCTCTTCATCTTTGAGATTGACGTCAGATTTGACACAGAGAGCACACAGTGAATACAAAAGCCGGAAACAGAGTGTCTCCGTCTGAAAGGCTTCTAGCTTAGTCATCATGGAAAATATGGGAGGAAACTGAAATTAAAGTTAAGCTAGGCTACGAATGTGTCATAGCCAAACCCCTGGGATGATACTACAGACAGAAAATAGTGTCCACTACTACATTCTCCTGTCTCAGAGAATATAGGAAGCCAAGTAAAAACTGCCTTTACAGTAAATGTTAAATGTGCACTGTAACGCCTACAGCAGGTTACAGTACTATGGTAGTATTCTGTAGGTGGCAGGAGGTTACTGCCTTGTTAAAAAACTTCCAGTTGAGATCAAAAGGCTTCAGCCTCTGTTGAAACAAGTTGCTTGGCCAGTGCAAAAGACTTTCCCAATGGCCTTTCATCAACCTAACTTCCAGTGTTCACACAGCACACCTGTTTCACCATCTGAAAAACACTGCTGGCACCAAAGCCTCACGCAAACTGGTTACCCAGGGAGGAACAAATGGCACTCACGTCAGTACAGTATGAACCAATAGACATCTTGTGAAAGATGTATATTGTGACAGTCTTGCTAAAGGCATACTTTTAAACATTTTCCAAGGCGTGTGTGGTCGTTTAGATTTTTGCATTTCACTATTTTTCACTGGTTTCCATTCATTCTGTATGATATAAGAATCAACTTTCCCTTGGTAAAGATAATTCATCACAATGCACACTACCTTTTCATCACAAAATAATCTAAGCGCAAAAATCCACAACAATCTCCATTCCTCTGAGATGTTGACGAGAAGGTGTGTATGTGGCCGATTATGCAGCAGTCTACATCAATAAACAACTTTTGAGTAACAAATCATGATTGACTGTTTCTATGATATCCTGATGTGAATTAGGCAGGAAGTCCCGGGGGATTGTGGCCACAACATGGGAAACAGAGAGGAGAGACTGGGAAAATCTAAGTGCAGGCAGCTAGACAGTGAAGAGCTTTCAATCACCCAAACAAGGATTTGTCCAGGATTTGACACAATGCTGTCACACTCGTGTGAGGCAACTTCACAACTGAATATCTCGCTATGATTAAAATGGAACCACATGCCTGTATGAACTAAAAAGCCTACTATACTACACAGTCAACTGTGGTTTTACTACATTTTTTAAGGGTAACATTCAACAAGCTATAGCACAAGATGACTGAAATATGTGGTAGACCCTTTCCTTCAGTTCCTTCAGTGGATGAGGAAGTAATGCATTCCTCACATCCATTTTGGTTAACCCGGATCACTGTAAAGGAGCCTCATGAGCTGATTTAGAGGGTTTCATTTTTAAATTCCCATAGCTGGCAATGAAAATTCCTACTCTTGAGCATTATGGACTTTCAGAGAATGCTGGACAATATGTTGTTGGTTAAAATTAACATCTAAATGCACTCCAGCCAAATATCCAATAAAACAGCTCAGGTAAGCGGCTGTGCACTGCTCTTAAATGGAGATAGGGCGGTTAACCAGACGTCCATTGGTCAAACCAGCCACTTAGTCGTCACCCTGGAATTCTTTTCTCTTATAAAACACTTCAGATAAAGCAAATCTCACTTATTGTTTCTAAGCCATTCTGCTCTGGTCTCTTTCCATTTCACCAAGACTGTGTTGTCTGGTTTAAATGCTGTTGGGACATTTCCTGCAATATTATATCATTGTAATATTTGAACTTCTTATTTTAACTAAGAGTTACTACAAAGTCTCGTCTTTGTGTCAATGTCCTTCCACTGCAGCTCAGCAAGGAAACACAAAGAGGGATGTTTGTACTCAGACTGAGACTATAGAATGGCTTTTGCTTCTTGTGTGTTTGTGTAGCCTAGTCTTTTTTTTCCAGGTTTGCATAGTGGTGAGGAGGGGATGTGGCTCAGGCTCTAGCTGTTTGGTGACACCTGCTTGACATCCTCCTGGATCTATTTTCTTCATATAGGTTTACATTCTCTGTATATTTTTTGTCTGTTGGATTGCCTATAGTCTACTGTAATTTCATTATGTCGGCTTTTCTTTGCACACGGTATCTATTGCATGTCTGTCCATCCACGGAGAGCGTCCCTCCTTAGTTTGCTCTTATTGAGATTTCTTCCACTTTTCCCTGTTGAAGGGGTTTATGTGAGGATCTAAGGACAGAGGGTGTGGTAAACTGTACAGATTGTAAAGCCCCTTGAGGCAAATGTGTGATTTGTGATATTGGGCATACAGTATAAATACAACTGACTTGACTTGATAAGATCTAGTTTTGTTTACGACAGACATCAGCTTCAGATAAACTTTGTAATACATTTTCGCAAAGAAAGAGCACTGTGGATTTTGTCCCCTGTCACTTACATTGAATGTTCTCTTAATTATCAGTTTGAACACGAGGATTGATTACAGCAATAACTGTTTCAATATACTGTTCATCCGGGCATTGAGTATTAAATGAAGACAGATTTCAAAAATTGCGAACTTATTCTGTAATGTAATGCTTTTAATGTTTTCTCCTCATGCTAATTCAGATGCAAATGTATTCATAATGCATACAACTCCTACTTAAAAGTCCAGTAAAGTAAGCCAGTTGCTTTTAATCCTGACTACAGGAGTATCCAGTATGGAAAGAGCACCACCACGTGGTAGAACATTTTCCCTACATTCTTCACATGGTAGCACTGCACTCAGATTCATATGATCCTTGACAGCTGCTGAGTAGAGACACCAGGCCTCATGGCAGAGTTTGCATTACTGAATCTACATGTTTACATTAACTCAGCTTATCTTGTAAGCTTTGAGAGATAAATGATGTATGAAAAATTCGGTTACACTTTACTTGAAAGCAGTGCTTAATTTGTAAAGTGGGAGGTCCCGGAGCGCAGAGGTGGGTGGGTGGGGTTGGAGGGGGGTGGATCCGGCGACTCAAAACGGGGGTTGGAGGTAACGGAACACAACACTAATTACACTGCCTACGTAGCTTCTCTGACAATGCTGTGTGTACATCAGGGCAATGTTTATTTTAATTTCAGAACATGCACTGCATCGTTGCGAAATGTAAAAAAAAATAAAAATAAATACACTGCAACAATCGTTTTCACAAGCAGCAATTATCCATCGGACTATTAAATTAACCAAAAAACCCACCGTGGTCTTCACATTCTTGATCAGCAGAAACGGTTTCTGCTTGTTTGGGATCCGACTGGCCAGCGTATTTGAAAAAGTTAAGCAAACTTTGTTGTCTTTTTAACATTTTCCCCCTGAGTGAAATGAGGCTATTAACAGCAATCTCAACCAGCAGAAGCGCTTGTGTCACTTGAAGTGCAGCGCTGCGCTGTTGAAGTGCCTCCCCTCCCTCCGTCCCTCTCCCCACTCCGTCTTAAGGCCCAGACACACCAAGCAGACGGGCCGACCGTCGGCAGAAAAGGCAGTCGGACTGATCAGTCGGGTCCCTGAGGTCCAAAAAATGCCTCAGAACACACTGAGGCGACGCCGACTTGAACGTACTCTCTGCGCGTGTGCGAAACGTAATACGTCTACATAGCAGCAGGCAGCGCTGCTCTGTATTGTTTCCATTAACAGTCTGATTATTTCCCAGAAAATGAAAACCGGCAGCTGATTGGACAAACGCATATTGTACTAAAATAGTTCACCGAAACGTGTTTCTGAATCTGTCTTCATTTCAGATTGACAAAGGTCAGTTTAAAAAATTTCGGCAGATTTTGAGAGACTCGCCCATTTGAGTCCCGACTGCCCTCTCTCTCCAACGTCGGAGGTGCCGGAACATGTTCCGGCGTGTTCTGGCTCAAATTAAGCCCTGCTTGAAGGTATCTACATAAGAGTGACATGACACTGTCATGAACGTGTCATAAACATTATAAACAAGTCATGAACATGTATGACATAACGCTCCTGTCAGTAAGTGTCATTCGGTTTTTGTCATGACAAGTTAGGGTTAGAGTTAGGGTTAGAGTTAGGGTACATGTGTCATGACAGTGTTATGACAGTGTCATGTCACTCTTATGTAGATACTTTCAAGTAAAGTGTTACCAAAAATTCTCTGATAATTGAAAAATGCTTTCTTCTGTAACAGGCCACCAACATAAATGAGCAAGTAGCCTGTTACTCAGACTAATCTGCCTGATTTCCGTCAACAACGGAGCAATCCCGGAAGTGGATATAAACTAATAATGTAGTAATAGCCCAAGGATACTGTAAATAGAAATGTATTGCTTGCTGTAGTTCACGGTACTTACTGTACTTACACTGCTAATTCCACTGAACAAATTGCACTTAATTTCTGCATTAAAACACTGTTTTTATTCTTTTATTTTCCCTTTTAAAACTACATATTCCATTGGACAAACACAGTTATATATATATATATATATATATATATATATATATATATATATATATATATATATATATATATATATATATATATATATATATATATATATTAGTCACACTCATTATTTGAGAAGATAAACGTCTAAATAAGAATACAGTATATTTTAAATCTAATGTATTGACGTTGATTCCCAATAAACAGAATTAAAAACAGAACATTGATCAGTTACAAACTCCTTTGGTTCCAGGTGATTTTCTCTGTTTTTATATCATTGTAAAAAAGGGTTTGGACTGCTGGTCGGGCCAAACAAGACATTAGTCAACATCACCTTGTGTTATGGCAAATTACAATGGCTATTTCTATTGTTTTCTGGTATTTTGTAGACTCATTGATTAATAGAGACAATTATCAGCAGATTAATTTATAATAATAAGAATTCTTAGTAACAGCACTGGGCAAACTCCGTCTGCTCAGGAGGATAATGTGATACAATCGGAAGCTCCAAAACAGTTAGCAAATGGACCTTTTGTCAACTTTTGTGTTTTCTAAGTCATGAATGAATGTAATGGGTAAAGACAGAACCTCCGACTTTTTGAAGACATAGCAATCTCATAGAGAATTTTACTTTGATGAATTTTTACATGTTTAATGTTAGGGACTATGACAGCGTTGTGATCTGAGTGCACTGATTGAGTTGTTTGATCTGTTAGTTGGGTTTGTTTGTTGTTTTTCTTTTTTTTTCTTTTTCTTGAAAGTATGAGGAATGAGATTTATGTATGTAATTCTTCACATTGTTTTTGTAAAATCAGTTCGGAACATTTCGTTCTTACCTGCCTATGTTATACAGTATATGCAGAGACCAGACAAGCAAGTGTGCAACAGTGACATCTTGTGGAAAAACTCAACACAACATCTCTCCACATTCTGTGGACAAACATTTCTATTCAAGCATCACTAGGGGGCAGTGCAGGCAAAGAAATCAGAAGAGTTACTCTTCACCTGCTTTCAATTCAATTATATTTCTACTTCTGAAACCACTGCATGAATTCATCATACCATCATAATTATTATTGTCAGCAGAATGTGTGTGTGTGTACAATACATGTATCTGCACAATCCAATGTGCTCTAGGGCAGGGGTCTTCAACGTTTTTTAAGCCAAGGACCCTTTAGCTGAGAGAGACGGATCAGGGACCCCTTACTGTAAAATTGAGTTGCATATTAAACTTACAATACATTAACGTGTAGGATAGCCTTAATCCTTTATACCTACCTTTTTAGTGCATATAGAATACTAAGCTATTAAAATAATTGTTGGCATGATTCTATAAATCATGTTTTATTGTTAAAAATACATGTGGCACAGTGAATACATAGGATTAAATATGTCTGGATGGCTACCTTAGTGAATACCTTACCTATAGGCCAGTAAGCCTAAACTCAGTGTGTTTTTTTCAAAAATAGGCTGATTTATATTTGCTAATAATATGTTGGATTCATTTTCAAACATTTTTTAGTTTTTAAAAGAAAACTTCCAAACAATTTCAATAATTTGGAGGCCCCCCCCCTGCAGTAACTATGAGGATCCCATAGTGTTTGTCCTCCCCATCACTTGATTTTTTTTTAGAGTTACTTTGACCTGTTACATTCATAGGCACTTGTTGTAATAAATCATCATCTACTACATTACACTCTGATTCTTATTTCTCTTGTTATAGGAAAGAATAACATTTTGTGGCTTTAATCTGGTGACTGAAGTGATACCAGCTGCTGAGTCAATGTGTCACAGGATTGTCAGGTTCATTTAACTTATTGTCATATGATGGTTATGTTTCTGTCTGTCTGTGTTCATGTATATTAATAGATCCATCACATCACTCTTTCATATGCCACTGTCACACATCCTTTGCCACATCCAACTGGTTCTTTGAATGCTCTGTTTAGCTCAAAACTTAACCATTGTCTGTCCATTGTCTCTGGCAACAGCGTCGGCAGTTTCGTCTGAAAGACAATGAGGGTCATGCAAAAGTATGGAAGCACATTTCTGCCAATGTGATGACAAAAACAGAAACTTTCTCTCAAAATATACACTTAGTATAAAAAAAAACGCTTTTCTTAAAATAATGAGAATTTCTGTCTTAAAATAAGGACTTAGTATCTCAAAATAATGAGAAGCTTTGTCAAGATATACTAAGCCATTATTGTGACATACTAACTCATTATTTTATACTAACTCATTATTTTGAAATACTAACTCATTATTTAGAGAAACCAAGTCTCATTATTTAGAGAAACCAAGTCCTCATTGTGAGAAGGTTTCTCATTATAATGATTTAAGAGGATTACTTTCATCACATTGGCGAAAATGGGCTTCCATACATGGATCATGTCTGTCTGAATGGGAAAGTCTACAATAATGTGTTTATAGGGGCCAGAATATGTGTGAAAATGAGAGTAAATCTTAAAGAGGAGGCCCAGAGAGAGAGATAGAAGAAAAGAACACCAGCTCAGGATGATTTTCCTACTCCTCACAGATTTTTCCTTGTGGTCATCAAAACCGAAGCCTGAGAGTCTTAGTGACTCCCAAACAGTTCAATCATTGTTTTGACAACAGTGACTCCCCCACACATTCCAGCAGTAGCTGCTGGACCTGAACTACTGTAGACAGTTTGATATGGTTTCATTAATGTACCACCAAGTTTTACTTTCAAACATGACCTGACTATGTTTAGTGCTCACTCCTAGACATTACCTATGCTGTCTGGCTAATCATACACTTGACAAGTCTCCAGCAGTCAAAAGAAAAAAAGGGAACTTTAATTTAACAGTGACTGAAACATGTTACTGTACTGAGAAGAGAGAATAAGAAATCTATTATTCACTCGCTTAACTGATATGTTTTTGCAACGGTAGTCAGTCACATGTACAGTTACTTCCCATTCATTTCTTATTGTCATGACAACGCTTGAAAAAATGCATGCCAGAGTTAGGGCCAGGCAGGAAATAACCTCTTTCTTATTTGCGTGACTGAGACATACAGTAAGAGAGAGAGAGAGAGAGCTTTGGCACTAATGCAGATGAAAATCTGTTTTAATAGATCAAGATAAAGTCATTAATTAGCAATGCTGGGGTTTACACTGCACAGTAGGCGGCTTTGTGAAGCTTGACTGAAACATTGAACTTTTAAGTTCTATGACCAGTTCTGGATCACTGTGTGTAAAGCTTTTGTTAGCGTTTCTGGTGATGAAAGACAACTTTCTTCAATGGTGACTAAGACTTTCATTTATTTATTTATTTGACAGGGACAGTGCACAAAGGTCCTTAGCAGTACCAGAGTTAGCTATAAATTAAGTTTTATCTGTAGTCCCTGGGCAGGAAACAGAAGACATGGCATTTTACCTTTCTGAACACAGTACTGTTTGTGAAAGTAATTCATACATACATACATACATAAATGTGTTGATGTGTGTGGCGTGGTTTGTTCTGTGTCTGTCCAATATCAAGTTTTTAATTAGGTGAAATCAAATGATCATCAGGGCTGATCCTTTTTGTGTCTTTACTTCTCATCTGGCAATAATCTGTCTAACCGAAACACACATGGAGCTTGGAAAGACATAAATTATTGTACTATGAATATACCACGTGTGTGTGTGTTCTTGTTTAACTATATTCGTGGGGTCCAAAAAACAGGAATACAGTATACTTGTGGAGTCCCGACAGCTTTGTGAGGCCAAAATGCTGGACCCCACAACTTTAAAGGGCTGTTTGAGGGTTAAGACTTGGTTTTAGGATTAGGGTTAGAATTAGGTTATGGTTAGGGTGAGGGTAAGGGTTAAGGTTAGGCATTTAGTTGTGATGGTTAAGGTTAGGGTAAGGGGCTAGGGAATGCATTATGTCAATGACGGGTCCCCACAAAGATAGTGCCACACACTGTGTGTGTGTGTGTGTGTGTGTGTGTGTGTGTGTGTGTGTGTGTGTGTGTGTGTGTATGTGTGTGTGTGTGTGTGTGTGTGTGTGTGTGCGCAATGTGTCTACTTTTGTATGGAGAATTTCCCAGAGTGGTTTGGCTCTGTCATTTTTTCCCCTACGCTCTTTTTCCAAAATTGAACTTTAGCAGAGGCCTGTCATGTAGTAATATGCATCCATAAACCTTATTTAGATAAACCCAGACTAAACTAATTTGAACGGCTTTTTTAAGGGAGTAATAGTGATTTAAAAATATAAAATGTAACCGTGCTGTGTTAGCGACAAAGCTTCAGTCATCGCCTACTAATTGAATTTTAGTCCGACACTTTCAACAACAGCTCATATTAAGGCTCATATCAAACCTCATCAGCTCGTCTGTTTTTATACCCTCACATAAAAGCTACACAATAAGTGACGGTGTGTTGTACCTGGTGCAATGATGATGGGAATAAAAACCTAATGATGTGCTGAGATGTGTTCAAGGTTATAGTGGCAGAAGGTGCCACAACTGTCATTCCACAATGTCAGCTCTGGTCTGTGTACTCTCAGTAAACACACTATTTTCATTTTTTTTTTTTTTAAATCTGCACAAATCATAATTTTTTTCATTGGATCAAATAATTAGGTTTAATTACATTTAATGTGAAAGGGTTCACTCCTAGTGATAAACCCAGAGATACTTATCCCGCGACTCTGTAGACCTAGGACAGTAAACATTACATTTAGTGGGTGGCCAGAAAACAATAATATTGCCAGATGAACATGTGGATATTAACCCTAGAGATTATATACAAAGACAATGTTCTTTTGCGTTAAAATGCGAACGTGTTTACGGTATGGTTAGGGTTAGAAAGTTGCGGTAATTGCAAATAATGTTAATGCATGGCCAAGGTTAGACAACTAAAACACTTGGTCTGTGTTCAAATACTGCTCACATACTGAAATACTATTCTATTCAAACTAAGAATGACGTAAAATTTGGTATGTACTGTGTTTCCACTGCATAGTATGTGGATTTTGTGTAAGCGAAAATACCTAGATGTATACTACATTAGCAAGAATTAGAGTATGAGACCTGAGCTTACAAGAAATACTCAACCACCAAGTTCATTTCATTGCGTCTCTTCAGACTGTCCAAAGGCAATGTTTTAAAAAAATAAGCATATTCATAATTTTGGTAAATATGTTTTGCCAAAAAAAATAATATATGAAACAATTACAGAGAGTCATGTCTCCAAAACTACTCTGCACATAGAAGGCCCCCTGCTGGTTGTACTACAGCACTTACCTTTCAAAGATAAGCATAATATAATTTTGGGGAATATCTTTTGTCAAAAACATTTAATATTTTAAAGGTCCCATGACATGGTGCTCTTTGGATGCTTTTATATAGGCCTTAGTGGTCCCCTAATACTGTATCTGAAGTCTCTTTTATATAGGCCTTAGTGGTCCCCTAATACTGTATCTGAGGTCTCTTTTATATAGGCCTTAGTGGTCCCCTAATACTGTATCTGAAGTCTCTTTTATATAGGCCTTAGTGGTCCCCTAATACTGTATCTGAAGTCTTTTATATAGGCCTTAGTGGTCCCCTAATACTGTATCTGAGGTCTCTTTTATATAGGCCTTAGTGGTCCCCTAATACTGTATCTGAAGTCTCTTTTATATAGGCCTTAGTGGTCCCCTAATACTGTATCTGAAGTCTCTTTCCTGAAATTTAGCCTTGGTGCAGAATTACAGCTACTAGAGCCAGTCCCACAATGAGCTTTCCTTAGTATGTGCCATTTCTGTGTCTGTAGCTATTGACGAGGAGAGAGGGGGGGGGGGGGCAAGGTGGAGGGTGGGGGTGTGGCCTTGACCAACTGCCACTTTGCTCGTTTGAAAGCCATGATGTCTCTCTCTCATGGGTGGGCCAAATTCTCTGGGCGGGCAAAGCAGAGAAAGGGGAGGTAACCTTGCTCCTTATGACCTCATAAGGAGCAAGAATCCATATCGGCCCATCTTAGCTTTCATTTTCTCAAAGGCAGAGCAGGATACCCAGGGCTCGGTTTACACCTATCGCCATTTCTAGCCACTGCGGGACCATAGGCAGGCTGGGGGAACACATACTAATGTTAAAAAAAACTCATAAAGTGACATTTTCATGCCATGGGACCTTTAATAATTAATTACAGATAAATAGTCTTCTGCTGGTTTTACTACAGCACTTACTTTTTAAAAATAGGCGCATCATTTTGGGGAATATTTTTTGCTAAAAAAATGTAATGGGAGTCTTAGCAAAACAATATTCCCCAAAATTATATTATGCTTATTTTTGAAAGGTAAGTGCTGTTTGTACAACCAGCAGGAGACAAGTTATAATTGAGGTACGTTTGGAGACACTATCTTATTTAATAATTTAATTAATACCTATTTCTGTTGTATCTCTTTTCTCTGTTGTAGTCTAGTTTGTAGACGGTCCCTAAGCAGTCGTCGTTCTGCTGTCTCACCACCGGCTGCTCGTATAGACCAATGTTATTTCTCCAGGTTGGAGGACGGCTCATTTGGATGAAAATTAGTTTGTAACTCATTGTTAACCTTACTACGTTAGGAAAGATGCATCTTTTCTGATTAAATAACATTTAGCTACAGAGTAATTGATCCCGGAAGTTGGAATCTGTGAATATCTTTCTAACTTTTCTCACGTTTATAAAACCGAGGGCATGGATTATGAATCCGTGCTCACAGTTTATGAAACCTAGGGAACGGATTTTTATTCTGAGCGCACGGTTTAGTTTTTTTTTAAACCGACGGTTTCAATAATTAACCGTTGCATAAAATAATTGCAAATGATGGCGAGTGTCGTTAAGGTTAACGCTGGAGCACACATATACTACCGTGTGAACAATCTGCTGGTAATAGCATACTTAATCAGTTAGGGAAACATTGTGCTTAGTATAAAAGCAAACGTTAACTGCAGGTTTATAACAGGACACAAACTCCGGGTAAACTGCACACAAAGAACACACCAGTATTGGCACAGAATGCTGGCATCCAGTACTGACTGCAGATGCCAGTATGATTATGCCTCTGGAGTGAAACATGGCTTGATTTGAGTAAGATCTCTGTGTGGTTCCTGTCAGAATCATCTCTAAAATTCCTCAGCATGAAGACTCTCAGAAAGACTCTGACGCTGACGCTGAACTTGAACTGAAGGGCTTTCAGAAATTCAGATTCACCCAACCACATTACCCCCTTTCGGCAAGCCAGGCTGCACTCTGGCCAAGCAGTGAAAGAACTATATTGTCTGCATCCTTTTACAGTATGTTCAGAACAAATTAATCAGCTAAATTGTTCTAAAGGTTTTTTTTTATGTCTTTGTATTAGATTTTGGTTGGAAGAATACAGTATGGCCTTTGTATTATTTGAGTTACGGAATCAAGCACTATTACATTTTGTCAATGAAAGGCTCTTAATGCTATTCTTGTAATCCAACTTCCTGTGTGAATGTGAACATTCATGTGTATACATTAAGACTTTTAAACCTGCAGGTGTTCAACATTTATTACAGATGGGGCTATTTGTTGCAGCATCATCGCATGAAATCCCTCAGAAGGCAACATTATATAAGGCAAGCAGACAGAGAACATGTTTGAGAGAAGACTGTTCCCTCGCACAGAACAGTCAAACAAACTCAGCTGATTTATCACTACATAAAAATGACAGAAAGAGGAACTCAGAACTTTTGCAGTCGTAAGCAGTCAGCTTGTAAATGCAAGAATATGTGTTACTGTGAGCTCTGACAGGATCACACACAAAATGATTAAGGTAATGACTTGGCTCCTGCACAATGGGAGGAGATACCTACAGTATATGCTAACAATGGGTTTAATACAATGCCAAGGACAGTCGCTTGAAATAATGTCCTTTTAAATATTTCTTGTTAAAAGGAATAGTTCAACATTTGGGGAAATTTGCTCATTTTCTGTCTTGCCGAGAGGAGAAGATTGATACCATGTCTTGTCTGTTGTGTAACTATGGAGCAAGAACCAACAGGGGCACTAGGATAGCTAAAAATGGGATACAGCGTGTTAATTGTTAGGTGTATTTATGAGCTTTGGAGTGAGCCATAGATTGTATACAAGAAGTGATTGAGCCACCGTGATTGTGAACTACCATTTCAAAGCACTGAGTTTTGCTGTTTGGCCATCGGCATCATGGTTTTTTGGAGCCAGAAGTAAACATATTTGGAAGAGAGGGTGGAATAAAGTTTTTAACTAATGCTAGCTAGCTAGCTTGGTTAGCAAGGTGTATCCATAATTAAGTTAACTGTGATTCTAATTGCGATGCTAACTTTGGCTAGCAAAAAACAGACTTTAAACAAAATGTACTTACCAGAAAAAATAAACAGCCAACTCCTTAGAGTATTATTTAGAACAACTCAACACTGAACAGGAAATGTTTAGGCATCCAAAATGGTACAATTAACTTTAATTATAGTGAAAACACACTTTAAAAGGGTCAAAATTCTAAGAAGTGAACACAGACAGGGCCCCAGAACAAGTTAACGGCTATTTAAATGCACACAGTGCCATGGATGTGCATCGCTAAGCCTCTGTCCTGATTGACAGGTTGGCGTGTAGCCACGCCCTAAAGCATAACATTATCTGTTTTATGTCTATTTAAAATAAATGGGACCATAATATACTAAATGAACATCATGCTGTATTGAAGAAGACCTGACACTAGCGATTGAGACCATTCACTCCTTATGAAAATGATTGCTGAGGTAATAAATCAAGTGACATATAGGGTCATATTCTCATTCTACACATGCAGACTTCTTTTTGCAACCAGTTGAGTTCCCCCCTGATGGTCATTAGAAAGAATATATGTTTAAGGCACTTCCGCATTGGCTTCACTTTTTTTATACAATCTATGGAGTGAGCCAGACTTCCTGTTTCCCCAAGCTTCCTGTTTCTAGGCTAAGCTAAGCTAATTGACACCTAGTTCTATACTAACTGACAGAAATGCGAGTGGTATCAATCTTGTCTTCTAACGCTCAGCAAAAAACGTATTTCCCAAAATGTCAACCTATCCCTTAAAAAATTGAAAAACTGTATGGTCAAATACAAATATGCGAAATTCCACTTGCTCTGACAACATTGCCATATTGCTGGTTAGCTTTACAGTGATTCCCCGCAGAGATACAACTTGTTTGCCTGTTCATTATGCATCATCTGAAGCAGTTCAAGTGAAAGGCTTACCATCGCAGTAAGTCCTTTTAATTAACAGCTACCATAATTCTATCTTCCATTGTCTCAACTCTTTTTCAAACTATCTCCTCTCTTTCCTCCTCAACTCTTCCATCTCTGTCTCCCTCTCCAAACCTCTTTCTCTGCTTTTTTTAAAAAAAAAATTATAAACTTGGCAAGCAAACAGGTCTCATGAGGTTTTCCAGAGATCTGGCTCACGGAAATGTCAGTTTGATTCATATTCTGCTTGAAGTGAAGAAAGACATGAATCAGAGAAAGGAGGAATTAGATATCCCGTTCATAGCCTCACATTTATTTATCCCTGATTTGAGTCTAATACTTACCGTTCCTGACTACCCTAATAAAACCTGTCCAGAACAAATTACAAATTCCTAAACCAGATAAAACATTTTATTATCGCCAGCTGGTTAAAGTTAAAAGTGGTACATTTAAATATTTTTGCAGCTGATAAGACCATTGCCATGTTTAAGGGTTACATCACTTGTGCACATACAAATACCGTGTGAAGCCCTCAGGTCAAGGAAAGCCTGTGGGATTATAGTATGTTACAGTGATGTCATTGGGAGGAAGGTGCTGGGTTGTACAAATTGACATCATTATTTTGGAAAGATTTTCAAAACATTCTTGTTATTGTTTCATTAAGTGACAAACTTACAATCTCTTTGAGACCGGTGTACGTCATGCAATCTAATTTTATTAACTCTGGGTACAGATAATCACACTACTCAGGAGGAGAAAAAAGTTTTTTATTCACCTAAATCCTTCAATTGGTTTCATGAGACACAATCTTAAGACCCAGCTATTTGTTTTTTTAAATCTCTCATTTATTTAACATGTCAGTTTGTTGTTGTCTGACATGCCCAGGCTTTGGACAGAGATTGTTCTCTGCTGTTCGGAGACAGCAGACAGTGATCTCATTTTAAAGTTGGGTCTGCATTATCCAGCTAGCAGTCTCCACATTCTAAGATTGGGTGAGGTCTCATCAAACTGTGTGTCTTAGGTGTAGATGTCATTTTGTCTCCACTATTCACAGGATTAGGGAAAGCTGTGAGTACCAATTTTGGGATTTAAAGCATTACCATGTAGGAGGTGACTAGTTTGAAATAAATATTCTCAGGATAATCCTGTCCAGTGATGGAGATGAATTATAAAAAGCTAGATACCTATAACATAACTAACAACAGACAATGCATACTCAGGCAAGAAGCCAGAAAGAGTCAACGGAGATCCTCGCCCTTATACTGTTATTCAAGTGAAGAACAGTGAAAAACATCTAGTCATGCTAGTGGCTCATTGTGAGTAAGGCTGTACTAAAAGCTGCTCTGATCAATATTTTTGAGGATTAAATGATTACACATGCTGTGGAAAGTGAATTCAAAAAAAGATGAACTACTGTAATACGTTTAACTGAGTTGAACAAAACCGTTCAAATTAACAAAGTGAATAGCAATGTACACCTCTGTTAGCGACTATCTGGCAACCCTAACCCTAACCCTCTGTTGTCGCTGGGCATTTACGTGCATCTGCATCTGCATCATCATAGCAATGTGTTGATAGCGTCGTTGTTTTCTTATTATAGCTTGATATGTTGCTATCAGCTGGCACATAAGCACTATTACAACTTGTGCAGTATTGATCATTTGTTGGTAGATGGTGCGATCCATTTTGTCTAGCAAAACTTTGTTCACAAATGTTTGCTTGAATGTTGTGCGATTCAGTGCGAAAATGAATGGAAACACCTTAAGATGTCTAAAATCAATTTGATATACCAATTTGATTACAAAACAGCATGTGACGTCATTACGCACAGGTTTTTATTCGCTTTAAAGCCGTTGGATGGAAACACACTTTCACCAGCTTTATTCGCATGAGTTTTTTTTACTGAACTTTAGATAACTCGATTGACAAGTGGATGGAAACTTAGCTAGTGAGAGAATGTTAATTTTCTGTGTCTGCTGGATGTTTTAATAGGCAATTGCCTGCATTTTAGCTATATCAACTTTACAAGGTATTAATATGTCAATGCTGCCCCTGTGTGGCCAAAAATCAATAAATATACAAGCTAAATGCTAATGTCAGCATGATAACATGCTCACAATGACAATATTAACATGCTGATGTTAAGAAGGTAATTTTGGTCACCATCTTAGTTTTGCATGTGACCACTAAACACAATTCATGTATTTGAATGCAATTCATAACTGCTGAGATACTGCATTTCATTTAAAACTAAAAATGTCAACCTCATAAAAGTAAATTGATCCTACAACAATTGAGATATTTCAGTCTGGAAAGTGGTAGACCAACAGACGGGCCAAAAACCAAAAGGCAGCATTACTATAATGTGTGGATAAGTGTTTCTTCTACTTCTTTATTGTCTTCACACATCTGGTTCTGTGTTTTGGGCTTTGGTGACTTGAAATGGTTTGGATGGTCTGTCGCTGTGCATCAAACCGAAAAGCTGAAATGTCAATGCTGTCATATCTATTTCACAGTTAGAGTCACATTTTGCGTCAGTAGCGAACTCAATACGAGGTTATTCCTTTCACACTCTCCCAGTGGGAAGCACCACACTTAGCTGGATTTAACACTCTGCTCTTATAAGGCTTGATAGCGTAGCCTATTTGGCATCCTAAATTGAGCACAGAGGAGGATGTGATGATCTGTATGCAGAAGTGAGCCAACTCTCCAAAAGGCTCACCAGATTAGGTGAAGTCAGGACAAATCATTAAAGGGTCAATTTAGTGAGCTCACTTGACAAGATGCCTTTAAAATTAAATCACTGAAGGAGTCCCCCTTACATAGCCTCATTCCTTTATGTGTCCAGAAGCACAAAGCTGGCCCCAAAGACCTCAGGAAGTCTAGAGCGCTATTTGGCCTGCTTATGTAAAAACACAGCATTTAAATACTAAAAGTTTAAAGCTTTTTACGAGGCTATGATCACACTGTCACTCTGTCTCAGTCTCTCACGCTCTTTTAAAGTTGTTGCTAATTGTTTTAAGGACGTGGTTGCACAGTGAGATTAGAGCATTGAATAGAGGAATAGATCAGTGCCTAGTTGTGGTTTTACCTCAGATAAGCCCATAACTTTTCATGTGATGCAACTCCTCTACTGTAGCTGTCATGTCAAGGTACTCTCCTGGGCCCATAAATGTTTGCCAGAACAGATAAAATCACTTGTTTTACAATGTCTCTTGTATCCACATGCCTGCCCTGTATCAGATGGATTAGGTAATAATTACCAGACCTGTGTTTAAGAGAACCACAAGGTCTCATCGTTTACCTATACTGTAACTGCTTTCAAAGGTCACCTGCACCAGGTATGTGCACTTAAATGCAACGACTGTTTTCTTTACGCCTCATCAGTCACAGTTCTTTCCAAAGCTCCCGTGTTGACCTTTAGCAGCATTTTGTAACAGTCCAGCTCCATGTGGGTGAGAGATAAAGGCCGGATTCCAGTAGCAGCGAGCAGTGAAGGGCCTTTTTTGGTCATATCACAGTAATCTGAGGCCAAATAAGCCAGCTGCTGGGAAGAACTCTGTAGATTCAGCACTGAGCTGCATTAATGCTGCTTGACCTACCACTGGCAAAATTTATCGGCATGCGCTGTCTGTCTGAGAAGGGCTGTTTTGGAGAATTGGATCAAAGAAATAGTTTAGATCCTGATGATTAAATTAGGATTTCTAAAACAGTAGTTTTTCTCTCAAGGGGCATGACTTCTTAAGAATTTTATTTGCTTTCTTGTGTCTTGTGTAATGTCTTTGGCAAATAATGTGAAGGCTGTTGTGGTTCTCTCTGGAACTCCACAGACACAAGGGGGGAGTGAAGTGCTAATATTTGCAAATCATAACTATGTAAACTGGCTTTTGACTACAGAGTCATATTAATCACGTATAAACTGTCCATCATCCCTCTCAGAAAGGAAAGTCATGTCAGAGAAGATTGTGCTGCCCTGTAGCACTTGAAATCCAGCAGTACATCCTGTATAGCACTTACAGAAGAAAGAAACTGTGGCACTTCCTGTCTGTTAGTCATTGCTAAAAGTGGCTCCCTTGGGAAGATCACTTCCACTGGAGAGGATGTGCTAAAGAATAGGGGAAAGGGTGGACATTTACAACAACATGTTGATAGATATTATTATATTGAGCTGAGGTAGTCCCACGCAAATTACACATAAAAAAAGTACAATCCCATGTCACCATTTCACATACTAACTAGAACCTAGATTTTTGGATAAACTGGGAAATAATAACAGAAGTTAAAAGTCAGAAGTCCGTTGGTGTGTCTACTACAGGAGTTAAGAAGCTCTCCTTCATGACTGGTCTGCAGAGGACTGTGATGGGTTGTGCCACTTTGTAAGGTTATGGGGAGGTGTCAGTGTGATGACAGACTCTGGCTGGCCTCTGTTAACACTGTAGATTGACCGTTGCGCACAAATGGATACAAATGCACACACAAAAAGACAAGATGGGATGCACACATGCTCTTGTCTAGATTCAGTTACATGTACACACATCAAGGATCATTATCCACTCTTAGTCTGTTAGGCACATGATTGTTCTAGCTGCAAGAAACTAAACAAACACCCAGAAGTCATTATTTGCATCATACAATCTGACAGTGTTCTCGTCTTGTCTCGCTGTGTTACCGTGGCAACCGAGTAAACACAGTGCAACAAGATCCCTGAATGAACCTAACCTTTGACCCACAACTGTACAACCAACAGCCAGTCTGATTAATTGCTGCTCGTTTATCTCTTTGCCTTTCATTTAGTTTCCACTCAATAGACAAATAACCCCAAAACATCCTTGGTAAACACTGATGTCAGGTGATGGCCTTTTCTTTTCTTTTTTGAAAATATATGAGCAAGTAAAAGGTTTGAAAGAGATACCTCTTCAGGAATGAAATGCGGAGGAGATCAAGGACTTTTACAAAAAACAATGCTGGATTAGTGGCCAAACCTACTCCCTAATTTCTTGAGACCGCCAACAACAGCATCGCCTGATAATGTTGCTACTTCTGTGTTCTTTGTCATATGACATGGGAACTTACTTGTTTTAATGTTGGGTAGCTCTGTGCATGTCCTACCTGTATTTAACAATCTCATGTGAAGACTAAATGATAACAAAAGGAATAGACCACGACCACAGCACACAGTAGCAATGTGATCTTCACATAGTTGTTGTATGTTTGTTGTCCAAATTTAGTTTCAAAGTCAGTCTGTTGGGTGTTTGGTTGGTCAGTCAGTCCACCACTTTAGTCCGGACCAAAATGTCTCAACAACTATTGGATGCGTTGCCATGAAATTTGTACAGACATTCATGGTCCCCAGAGGATGACTCCTACTGACTTGGTGATCACCTGACTTTTCCAAACATTTGTGGTTTTAAGTGAAATGTCTCGACAACTATTGGGTGGACTGCTGTGAAAATTGGTAGAGACACTTGTTTCTTTTGGAATTGTTAGAACTAGTGCTGTCAAACGATTAAAATATTTAATCGTGATTAATCGCATTAATGTCATAGTTAACTTATTTTTCTCTTTTTAATGCTCTTATCAACATGGAAAAGTCGATCGGCTTGCTTTGTGCTTTTGTCGCCTGGCTTTTACGAGGGTGGCGGAGAATTTGCATCAGCTGTGTGCTTGGCCATCATGTGATATTTCAGACTGGACGTGCTGCGATGATAGCTCAGTTCACAACGACAAAACACACAGATCACTTTGGTCTTGTCAATGGAACCAATTGGCAATTTTTTTAAAGTAAACTTTCCATTCAGAATCTTATTGGCATCCATTTCGGCGTCTCGTGCTCGCCATCCACTCAAAACATAACGTTAGCCTACTACTCTTTGGCCAGCTCGCAAGCCCAAACAAATGTGTGCGGCGTGCCTGTTGTTTTGTTTCCGGTCTAGCTAGATCTGGTGCTGTAGTTTTTATAACATTACTAGTTGTTGCAACAGCATGTGAAAAAAACTACAAAGTTTTCTATGCCAAAAAGAACGTTAATCTCGCGCTAAAACACCGTTAAAATGGGTTTGCGTTAACGCCGTTAATAACGCCTTTAACTGACAGCACTAGTTAGAACTTTGGTGAAATTTGGTTTTCATCAAGCGCCATCATCAGGTAACATTTTTAAGTTTGCTTAATACTTTGGTTGAAGATGAAATACTTGCAACACTAATGACATTCCCACCAGCCGCAGCTGTACTTTGGTGTCTTTGGTGTTAATTGGCAAAGAGTCTGGATCAACGACAGTTCATTTCCCGGATCATTGCTGGAACATTTGGCAGTGGATGTCCCTCGCCTTGCAAAACTCCGTTCATTTCAGGTAACAATAACAAACTTCGAGCTACCAAGCTACACTCTGAAAATGGCAAGTTTTGAAGAAAATTTGGATTGTGCAATAATGCAGAGCTGCTTGGTTCTTTCAGGGAATAATTTTAAAGATTTATGAAGAATATGTCTAACGTTACGGCATTTACTGTCTAACTAGACCGTTTTGGGACCGACTGTGGCATTGAATGCTGTGGACAAAGTAACATTACCCAGGGCGATACACTGGTAAGAGCAAATTACGTTTAACCATGTATTCAGCTAATTTAAATTCCTCACGTTACTGTGTTGTGTTTAAAGTTAACTTCTTTGCATTTTGGCCAATAAGTTTCGCCTCTTTTGCTCTTCGCATGGACTGTTTACCTGCATGCAAAACCTGATTGCGCTGTTTATTGAGATTAATTATTTAGCTATCGTATTAGGCATTAGAGCATATATCTTTGGATCCAATATGATGAACAAAATCTTTCCCTGAACTTGCCAGTTTTTAGTTTCATACGTTTAACAATTTAGTACTTGATGGGCCGATCGGTGTGTAAAGTAAGTTATTTAAAGGGGCTGTATTCATATTCAGTTCATTAATATAGCGGCAAACACATTTTCTATTAAATATATAGCATATATGACCAGAGAAGTCACATACTGTTCTTTGTTTTGATAGGCGTGGAAAAAGTAGGTATTTCACGTATTTGGGAACGGTCTGTGACAGCCATGTGGAGGCAATCTCAGCCAGCTGTTTTTTTTTCAGGATTTTGAGTGCAGCTCCTTTAATGCTTATCCATTCCTTACTTTTATGACACATCCTTTATGAAGGCAGAATGGGGCTAAACATAAACATATTCCTATCCAGCCTATTGGGAATTTAACAAACTAACAAAAACAAATGTTATTATGTGGGAAACTACTAGATAATAACCGATGATTCACTGGGTCTTTGGAGACCTTGTTCCCCTTTAAACTCCTCCTGGTTTTACTACTAACCATTAGAGAGAAGCCTCAGTAGTTTAGCTTCCAAAGTCACACTCCTTGTGTTCCTTGTTCACACTTTGCCTCATTTACTGACATTTAGATTTCACACGGGAAAACAAGCCAAACCTTTTAAGATTATGTTACATAGGTCTTTTGTATCCTTGCAAAGGACAGACAAATGAGGCATGCAGGTGTGCTTGCGCGTTTTTGTGTTTATGTGTCACACCTCATGGGCATGCTGGTATGACAGAGGGTCATTCCAACCTTAACCGACTCTCCCTTCCTGTTATGGAATTCCTTCCGTCCAAAAAAACATCAAAATCTAAAAATGGTTTTAATTGGTTTTATTTATTTCTTCAACCAAACCTTTTTTGTCCTGAGTTGACATTGGGAGAAGATTAAAATGATTCTAAAAAACCACAGTATAAGTTCACATCACACAAAACAAAGAAAGAAAAATGTATTTTTTAAGAGAGGATTTGAGAGACGGGGCCCTGCCAGATTCAAAATTCATATTTTGTGCCCAACAAAATGTACTCCAAGAATGTCTAAAAATTCCATACATTTTATTTAATTTTATTCTATAAAATCATTACCATACTGTAAAAATCAACATTTTACTTGTGTTTAGTCTTTCTGCTTACTGTGGGGGGACTTTAGTTACCTGACCTGCCTGAAGAAGGAGTGCACTTCTGCTGTAACGTTAGTCATTTCCAAAGAAGAGAATGTTTACTTGGATATTAACTTCTTATAGCCATGATCTTAAAGTCTTCTTAATATGAGTACCATTATAATAAACAGAGTATCATTTGGCTCCAAATGAGGGGAGATTGATGCCACCTGGGTTAAAATGGCCATGATTCCAAAGATCCGCCCTGATTGACCACAGACAACAGGTGACAGGGTATGAAGTGTTTTTTTGTGTTTTGTTTTCCACTCTCCTCGAATATGGAAGAAGGCCAGTGTTTTGTGTACCTGGAAGTTTTTTTTCTCTCACACTAGTTGTCTGCAAACAACCATAACTGATAAACCCAATGAAATTGTTAATGTTTCTTCTTTTCTGTTTTGTGGCTGGTCTGAATCATGCATTTTTTTAAATAAATGAACAAATATAATAAATTACTGAACAAACATTCAATGCTTCGGTTAACATGTAGGGACCTTCATTATGCTACCGTTGAAGTTTGGTGATATTTTGTGCCTTTTTAGTGGTATAAATAGTGATTTGTTTTTACGTTCCCTGTGCCCCGAATACTAGCTAGCATTGTAAGCTAATCGGCGGTCCACGCTAGCATCTTGCAAGCTAAAAACTCATTTGATTAGCAAGAAGACATGTCCCAGAAAGCGAAAGAGTGTGTACACATCTGTTAATAACCCCTAGGTTCGTTTTGCGGCGGAACGGTCCTTTAAATAAAAAAATGCTTTACCTGACATAAGCTAGCATTAGGTTAATTTAGTATCAGGGCAGTCACTGAACTTTATGTTTACATGAAAAAAGGATTAACGTTACCTCTTGTGATATTAAATTCAACATGTTCATAACAGTAAAATATTGTACAACACCTTTTTTATCTGTGATTTATTAATTCATGTTGCTTACTTTTGGCATTTTTTTTTACATGAACATCAAAAAGCTGCATAAAAGTCCCATAAACGTAAATGTCTTTTTTTTATGAGTCTTCATGGTCAGAACGAAGTATATACTGTATCTATACTGTTCATGGTATCCTGGTAGCTTTTCTATCATAACCACAGAGCAGAGCAGCACAGTCCCACTTGCAGTTTTAATCATTTACCCTTTACTCTGGAATGTGAGTTAGTTACTCATTGAAAAAATGTCAAGGTTAATGAAACTGCTTCGGATAATGTGATTCAAAAGGGGTCGCTTGTCTTAAGGGGGAAAGAAGAATCAACTCTGTTATTTCATGAGGATCTTAGGCAAAGCTGGGTGCTTTGAACTCATTGAACTCAGCTTTGGAAAAAAACTCTAATTCTGCAAAGAGTTGTTTCAAGCTGGATTTATCCGGAGAGCTGCACCGCTGTATTTTTAGCCGAGCATAGGCGGTAATCATCTTACTCCTTTGGGTGTACAGTTTGCGACTTTCTGGTCACCAAGTTCTTTTGGTTAGTTTCCACGGAAACCAGACGAATGAGTCACCCAACAAGTTCAGCCAATTCAGCTTCAGTTTGGGATTGGATTTCCATCTCCGCCTCTCTCTCTCTCTCTCTCTCTTTCTCTCTCCCCACGCTGCAGGACTGGAAAATGAAAATGCGGAGAGAAAACGGTGGCTGGATGGTGGCACACTGCCCAGTTCTGTTCTTCCTTAGTCTACCCTCTGTGCCTTCTCTACGTCTCTGCTCTCCCACACTCCTGTTTTCCCTCTTATCATCTATCACTCTCATTTAATGTCTTACTTTCTTGCTCACATTCCTTTTTTTATCCTACCCTCTCCTGCACCTTTTTTTCTGTTGCTCTCCACTGCCCTCGAGCTCCACAACAAGCACATTGGCAGCTCAAAATAGTGGCGAGACTTCCAGTAACTGTTTAAAAAAAAGTAGATTTTCTGTTCCCAGAAGTCATTTAAGTTTACAGTATGTTTACTAATCTGTCATGTCTGTGTCACGTTGTCAGTGAGCAGAGCATTTACTCGCCACTGTTTGGATTTTGATTGCGGCTTTTAGATTATGAACACTTCCTGTGCGCAGCCTGTCATAGAACGGAGTGTTTATTCTGCCAATTAGGGCGAATCGACTGCAGTTTTAATCAATGATTTGTTTTTTCCACCAGTGTACTTCCTTTCTCGTGTCACTGCTTTCATTTCTCTCCGGTTACTTTCCCATTACTTTATCCCGCCCTTTGCTCTTGCTGCCCTAATGTGTCCCAAACTTGTCTTGCACGCACACACACACACACACACACACACACACACACACACACACACACACACACACACACACACACACACACACACACACACACACGCACACACACACACACACACACACACCACACCACACCCTTCTCCTTCCACCACTGGTCCCTGGCTTCTCCCAGGCCCAGCGAGTTGTGAGTACTGAATGACTGACTGACTCACACCCGACAGATGTGTGGGTTACAGGGAAACGTGAATGTGTGTCCATGTGTGACAGAGAGAGTGAGAGATGATTCATGGTGTATCTATGTGAAGCCTGTTAACTGTTTTACTAGGGAAAAGGGAAAAAGAGATGAACAGTGGCCCCTTACTTCTGAATGAACTCCTACTTTCCAGATATTGCTGCTGGTAACCCTTTACAGGCCTCTTTTTGTTAACATGAAATAAAATGATCTATATTTCTGTCAAATGAAAAAAAAGGAGGCGGTTCATGAATTTCTACATTTCAGGTGATGCAAAGTGCTTGCAACACTTCACTTCACTTCACTTGTTCACTTTTTTTGGCAACATTTGCCTGAGACTTGGCTGCAGACATTCAGGGACAAACACATTGAGAATCACCACCCTTCCAGATTATAAAACCATCAGCCACCATCAACTTGAAGCGCTTTTTTCTGGTGGAAAACCATTTTTGGAGCAAAAAAATCCTGTAACTGATTGTAGTGTGTGACCAACCACAATGACGTTAAGACTCCCCCAAGACACAAGACAGCCAGTGTATTGTGAACAGTACAGCGCTCTGACGGCTTTGAAAGTCGTGTAACTTAGCCTTTCGATTCTTTGTTGATTTATGACTAAGCAAAGTGAATCCTCAGAGGGCCTCCCCTCTCCATGCAGGGATAAATGTATTGTTCAGCCAGCTCTTTGTGGGGCCTGAGGAATTACAGGCATGCAGCTAAGCCATGCACTTATGTCGCTCTTTTCCCTTTATCTAATCTCCATATATCTCCTATATCTGTCAGTTCCACTCTTTCTCAGGAATTCCCTGTCTCTCTGGTCTGTCTGCACAGCTTCTGTCAGCAATGCCAGAATACGGAGCATCTGGCTGCAGGGGGTGGCAGAACCCAGCTGCAACAAAAGCTCAGTGTAAGTGGGGACAGCTTTACAACCTCACCCACAACAACGGATAGCGAGACTGGCACGAGGATCCACTCATAGCACACATTTTACACAATAACAGCTGTAGGGCATACACAATTGCACTGGAAACTGGCACAATGATACTTACTTGTTGTCGGATGCAGTTGGGAAACCAGTCTCAATTTGAATCTGGCAGAATGATTTATGGTGCTGTCTGGAATGTTGCAATTGAATATTTCCAAAAACCACGACATTGTGATGATGAATACTGGATTGATTGGTAAAGGTTAAGTTCAGAATGTATAATCATCCACAACTATCCAAAAATGTCCCAGCCAATTACCAAAATCTGTTGCTCCCCAATATATGAGCTGCCTATTAACATAAAGCTATGCAGTGATTCAACTCAGACCCAAAAAGGTCAGTTTATATCAAAGAACATACAGAATTAGACTGACGAATGTGAGTGCAAATAAACAGAAAGCAGAAACACAGGCTTGTTTGGGCTTGGCATGGGAATAGGGGCCTTCTGCCTATTATGGGACAAGGCTAAAGAACTGCAGGTCAGAATGTGAATTTCTCAGAAGCTGGAAGAATTTCCCGCACACACAGCAGACCTGGGTGTGTGGGGGGATAATGGCAGGAGGCCAAACAACCATCAGTGTGGATAACAGGGAAGTTGACTTACATATGTGTGCAAGTTGAAGTTGTAGAATGATATATAATCATTTTCAGCCTTTGTATTTCTGTGTTTTATTGTCAGATTATAATAGTTTGAGGCTGCAATTGACTTTAAGGGGTATTCTATTTAGAAATACAAACAACATTTTGAGAAAACAAGCTTTTTAGCTTAGAGTTAGATGAGGAGACTCTACTGCCAGCATCCGCTTAGTGAAGCTAGCATACAAACTGGAAGCAGGGGAAACCATTAGCTTGACTTTGAAGTGTAAAATTAAAAAAGTTGTTTTACACGGCGTTACTATTTCATATTTCTTCCTTCCTCACAAGCCCCTTTCACACAGCCTGTTCAAGATGTAGTCACAGTGCCGAAACAACGTCTATGTGTAAGGGACAGCCGGCATGGTGGGACTACACACCGTAGTGATGCGTCAATCGACCCAAAGACGGGTTAAAAAGTGACAAAGCAGCCTTCCGGTAAAAGTTATTAATAATTATACCATAACATTAACTTACTTATTAATACAGAAACAATGCTTGCATTAGTCCAACCTTCTCTTCCCCTCTCTCTCTCATACACACAGACACACATGTGACGCAGGGCTCAGTTTGTCTCTATTCCTCTCTAATTACAATCGCCACTATATTGTGGTTTGTGCGTCGGGTCAGGTGGTTGATTAACAGTGCTGATCGGCTCACACACTAAACGTTGACGCTGTTGTGTTAAATGCCATGCTTCTTTTGCTCCCAGAATGCCGTCATGCTATGTGAAATCACACACTGGGGCGGCATTAAGCTTGTGTATCGGTGGGCCTTGATTACGGCGCAATTGCAGAAGCTCTGTGTGAAAGGCGCTAGTGTGAGGTAGCCAGGCAAGCAGCAGAGCTTCCAAGCAATAGTCCGGCACTATTAAATACAACTTGATGTTTTTTTACACAAACAAGTTTCAAATATGTTAATTATTGAGCGCTGGTAGGCAGATTGTGTTACCTTTGGACAGAGCCAGGCTAAATGTTTCCCACTATTTTCTTTATGATAAACTAACTGCTGCACAGACATGAGAGTGGTATCAATATTGGGGACAAGGAAGCAAATAATCATATTTCCCCAAATGTCAATACATTCCTTTAAGGGAATTATGAATATGAAATAATATGTTTAATTATCAGCATATAGGCTATGAATGCATAACTGTGATTGTATGATTGTTCAGCTACTCAGCTAAAAAACAGTCACAGGCATAATGGCACACTTTTTGTTGTTCATTTTATTTATTATATTCTCTCCAGTGTTTAATTAGCAGCAATCTTTTCACTGGATTTGATGTCCTTGCTCTCTGACACCACTTTGCCATCCACCAGAGTCTGAGTGACTGTCACCACTTTGGTCTGGACCATCTTCGGATCAACTGCATCCTGTAGTCTGGAAAAATGAACAAAAGTGTGAAATCAATGCAAGATTGTTTAAATTTGTCTTAGTATAAACAGTATTCAGTAAGAGTATTCAATCCTTCATGTCCACATGCTGAAATTCAGTTGAACAGTTGAAATGAAAGTGATGGGGAGAGTACTGCATTGACACAGATGGACTACTTTTACTGTCCATATCTGCATTTTCATATTTATAATGTTGCTCCATGTTTGCATGAAGCTAATTTGAATCAAATTTGCAAAAATCTTTCCTGAAATGAACAAAGCTGGTAGACAGTATTCGGTCAGCTCACAATGGAGAACAATGAATTGGCTTTCAGCAAAGGTATGAACAAGCAGTTTTTACTGTTTCACCCAAACCGTGTGAGTCCTTTTCTCATACTCACTTGAAGTCTGCCCCTCCGTCCAGCAGCCTCCTGTACTCGGCGATCTCAGCCTCCAGTTTCACCTTAATGTTGAGCAGCTGCTCGTACTCTCGTGTGTTGTGCTGGATGTCGTTGCGGATCTGAGTGAGCTCCTCCTGCAGCCTCAGGATGATG
Organism: Zingel zingel; assembly: GCA_023566125.1. Classification (NCBI taxonomy): domain Eukaryota; kingdom Metazoa; phylum Chordata; class Actinopteri; order Perciformes; family Percidae; genus Zingel; species Zingel zingel. The sequence continues at coordinate 7,543,049 of CM042318.1, forward strand.
GCGTTGTACTTTTCTACCTCCATGTTGTAACGCATGTCGATGTCACGCAGGGTGGCCTCCAGAGATGCTTTCTGTCAAGAGGTGAAGAAAGAGCTTGAGTACGCATTTGATTGATGCAGCAGAGAAACGGAATGGCTTCTCTTGGCTTTCTAGCCGAGAGTTAGATGAAAAGATTGGGTTACACTTTACTTGACGGTATCTACATAAGAGTGACATGACACTGTCATGAACACATGACACAGTCATGACACATGAACCCTAACCCTAACTCTAACCCTAACCATAATTTGTCATGACAAAAACCAAATGACACTAAAAGAAGCGTAATGTCATAAACGTTTATGACTTGTATATAATGTTTATGACACGTTCATGAGAGTGTCATGTCACTCTTATGTAGATACCTTCAAGTAAAGTGTAACCAAAAATTGATACCAGCCATCTCTGTACGATAATTATGCACTAATTATGTAGAGTAGCACGAATGTTGTTACCAGACTAAGTGCAGACTGCAGTTCAATGTCCATTGCCTGGTACCTCCTCCGAGTTTCAGTGATCACAGTGGTGGCTTCCTTCAGAGCTGTTGTGTTCTCAGTCACTTGGACCTGCACCTCTGTGATCTGGAAACACGATACACATATGAATATAGTACATCAAAAAGGCACTTTACAAACAGCCAAAATGTAGATTTAACATTTACATTTAACAATTAACGTTTAGATTAAGATTTCATATTTAGATTAACATTTAACTTTTTATTTTACTTTTATAAACATTTCGTTGACAATTGCCTATATATGCTGTTTTACACAAATTTCTGTCTTAAATTTAAGGAAAAATAAGCTAAATGTGAGGAAAAATTAGCTAAATAATCAAAATATATCAGCTATAAAATTGTATCTGAATTTATTTACATTTGGCGGCCCACAAAAATGTGTTTGACGAATATTGACATTGACGGATTACCTGCGATTCATGCCATGCTTTGAGCTGCTCCTGGTTCTTCAGTGCCATCTTCTCATAGCTAGCCCTCATCTCCTCCATTATCCTGGCCAGGTCCTGTCCTTTAGGAGCATCAACATCCACACGGACGCCAACCTGGGTGATCTGGGCACGCAATTCAGCAACATCCTGTTGAGGGGGAAATAGTCAGGGAGTGTTTTCCCGAACGAAGGTTAGTGGGGTCATCCTGTGCAAAGAGTTTAAGTGAAAAACTGATTTCCATAATGGTGAGTATTTATAGTCGTATTGGGATTGAATTTTTTTTTTTTATCTTTGTTGGATTGGATTAGGCCAATACAGTTGTCTTTCTACAACTTATTTCTGACCATTGTCTCTCACCGTCTCATGGTTCTTCCTCAGGTTGATCAACTCTTCTTTCAGAGACTCGATGTCGCTCTCCAGGTGCATGCGAACAACGTTGGTGTCGTCCAGAAGCTTTCTGAGTCTGGCCACATCAGCCTCCACTGTCTGACGCATGGACATCTCATACTCCATCCTAACGAAACACACTGCGTATCAGATATGTTTCACGCTAGATGGAGAGCCCATTTGATTTTGTAGCTAAACACTCACTTGAGTCTGAAGTCGTCTGAAGCCAGCACTGCATTGTCAAGAGCGATAGCAAGCTGTGCGTTGCCCTTGATTGTGTCAAATATCTGAAAGGAATTAAATTGTTTTTGTAATTTGTGTAAAATACAAACTCTATAAAGTCAGTGGCAATCTATTCTCTCACAGTCAATTGGATGAACTCCAAATTGTAAGTTTCACTTTGATATAGTATTGTGCAGATGAAAGAACTGCCTTTGATAACATGCTGTAAGTCATAATAGAAAAAGGCAGGTTAACTCTTATGGCTCAACATGGTAGTAAAGATAAGAATATAGATAAGACTATAGGTAATAAATGTTATGAAAACAGTCCATTTGAGAGATCCATGAACACTTTGGAGAGCAGGATGTATGATAATAAAAAAGGGCTCCAGCCTGAAATGACTTTTGCCCCAACATTAGTGTCGTTTACAAGGGAAGGAAAGTAGATTGGCGACTTGGTCATTAAAAAGTTCTGCATGAAGAGTTCTTTAAAATTAAAAAAACAAACAAAAGTTTGACGACATCTTTGAACATTAGGTTGTCATAGCTACCTCACCCAGTATTATATTAGAAAACAATGTTGTTCACTAGTGTAAAATGAACAGTTTCTTTACTTGGAGACAGTGCAGAGTCTATAAAACTACACCGAGATGTATTACTCTGCAATCTTTTATATGCTTTGTGGCATTTTGGCATTATGCTTTAAATTAAATGATATAAAGAAATTGTTTTGCTCTCACTTGTTTTCTATTAAGTCGTTAGACTTAGCAAGATGCATCCAGTATCATTAAGATTGACCGATTCATTCATTGACTCACCTTGGCCCTCAGCTCTGTGATGATGGCATTGTACTTGCTGTGGTCCCTTCCCTCCAAGGGGCCTTTCTTCTCGATGGTCTCCCTGATCTTGATCTCCAGAGTGCTGTTGGCCTTCTCCAGATTCCTCACCGTCTCCAGGTAGCTAGCCAAGCGGTCATTCAGGTGCTGCATGGTTGTCTTCTCATTCGTGATGGCCAGGGATCCAGAACTGGATCCAGAGGACAAGGACGGGTAGTCATACCCACCCCCGAAACCGCTGCCAACCCGTGTGCCGTAGGCCATGGAGATCTTGGTACCATGGCCACCTGCCCCTCCGCTGACACTGTGGGCATAGGAACTCTTCATCTGTCGAGCTGGGTTTACGGAATGGAAACCAAAACGTTGAGCAGACTGCCGTAAAACAAGGGGCTCCATCGCTAGAAGTAGTGTGCTGATCAATCAGAGGAAGAATCGGTGTGTCCTGGCTCAGAGGGGTTTGGCAGCTGAAAGTGGAGGACTGTGGAGAGTCCTCTGGTCTTATATGTCACTCTGAAAGGCAATATCTCTTCCTGCCACTCCTCTACTATCTATATTACATTTTTACCTTTAGCCCTTTTGCTTGAACATTGTCCTCAAAACACCCACTGTGAACAAATAAGTCAAAGGCAAACAGGCACTGTATGCTGACATTTTTTTATTCATGTGTAGCAAAATAAGCTGTATCAATGTCAGCCGTTACATTAACAGCAGTTTAAAGCATAAGGCTGGGCATGTTCAGAATCAGAATCAGAATCAGAAAGGGCTTTATTGCCAAGTACGTTGCACATGCAAGGAATTTGTCATGGTGTTGTTGGTGCATGTCACACATTCAAATATAAGAAGGATAAAAAGAATATAAACAATATAAATATAAACATATTCACACAGTATGTATTAATAACGATAAAATAAATGTAAATAAATAGTCAAATAAGTTAAACAGTAGTAAAAAGGAACGCTACAACAGAGTAGGTACAATGGCATGAGGAGCCAGAGGTGGGGTGTGGAGAGAGTCAGGGGGGGTTTTGGGCCTTGTTAATAAGGCTAGTGGCGGTGGGGAAAAAACTGTTTATGTGGCGTGTGGGTTTGGTCCTGATGGACCTCAGCCTCCTGCCAGAGGGGAGTGGCTCAAAAAGATTGTGTCCGGGGTGGGAGGGATCGCCCACAATCTTTCCAGCACGCTTCAGAGTCCTGGTGGCGTAAAGGTCCTGGAGCAGTGGCAGATTGCAGCCAATCAGTATTTCTCTTATTGTCAACTAATTCCATGAAAATATTAAAACCAAGGAAATGGTGTCTCCCAACAAGTATTGTCTGTTTTTCTAATGCCTGATACACAGTATCTTATTCCTCTGTGCCTTAGAACTTTATTGTTGTCCAAAAACTAATAAAAACTAGGGCTGTCAGCATTAACACCTTAATCGCGATGCGATTAAGAGCCGAGCATAATGCGTTAATTTTTTAATCATATTAATCGCATGCCGCCATTTATTAATTTATTTTCACTTCACCCGGCTTTGCGTCGTGCCTAACAGGCTACTATTTTGCCGTTCTTCCTTGTAACACATCCTCCTGCTGCAGGAATAGCAACACGGATTTCGGTGCCTCATCCTGCACTTCTCTCTGATGTTCTGAAACAGACGTTACAGGCAACAGAAACATTGCTGCACGTGACGCTAGTTAACACTAGACTCGACAGCAGCTAACGTTAGCCTACCGCTAGCTAGTAGCTGGATTAAACACGGTTACAATGCTGACAGCTAACGCTAAACGGTGTAAAGCGTGTCTGTATTTCACTATAGAGGATTCCGACACCGGGATGTAACAGTCTGCAGCTGCTGTTGTCGGAAAAACACAGACGGTGCGTTCCATGAAACTGGTAATTTACAGTCTCGTGGTGCATTCCAAGTTGTTGTTAAATGCCCGTTTCTCATCTGGTGGTTGGTTTTGTCATTCAACAGCTATTTACTAGTGAAATAAGTTATTGTTATAGTGATTACATTATTATTAAACATTTAATTTTGACAATATGGCCTTAGCAATAAACAAGCCATTCTTTAATGACGCCAACTGTTTAGTACCCTTTTTTTTTTTTTTTACTTTCTTAAAAAGTATCGATTCAGGCACCGTTAAGGCACCGGTACCGTTTTAAAAGTACCGCTTTAGCACTGGTATCCAAACCAAACAATACCCAACCCTAATATTGACTCTATTTAAATGAGTGACTAGATTAAATATATAATAAACAAATACAAATCTTAAAATCAAGTTCATAAAGTCATTTTCTTTGCATTCATTTGATTTCCAATCAAGATATATTGGTAAGAATTGCTTTCCATTGTTAATATGTACTTAAAAACGTTCTGAAATGAAAAATAATAGAATTTTAATCATATGATAAAACATGCGATTAATCGCGTTTAACTATGAATGCCGCACAAAATAGTCCCCAATAATGGCACTATATACTCACGTTTAAGTAAAGAATATTATTTTGTCTTTACTTTTTTTCTTGAAACGAAAGTGCATACAAGTGACCCATTTTTTAAGATGTATGTCTTGGAACCAACAGGCTGAGAGCCTCAGACAGCTTAGGGAAGTCAGGAAATATTGAGTAACAGACTGGTTTTGTCTTTTTCAATTGGATTTGTTGACAATAAGTGAAAAATAGAATTACACCAGCCTTATCCTTTAATTGGGTGTTCAGACCAAAATTGCAAGGCGTTACATTGGTACCGCAGGTGCATGTTTCTTCTGGTAACCATGAGATGATGGAATACGATCCAGGAAGAGTGACAGGAGTAATGAATAAGGCCTATGAGACGCTAAAATATTGCAATGATCGCAGAATGAAAGAATTACCCCGTTCAGGTTACAAAATAATCTACCAGGAATGTGCACTGGCATGTAAATGTTTAGCCTACACAGTAATTCTGCATTAGCAGCAACTCTGCTAAAGCAGTGGTCAACTCTGCCAAAGCATGGGTCTCATTAAAATGAATGAGGGGGGATGAGTTTTTTTACAGGGTGTTAATTTTAGTCTGAACTCTGCAGTTAGTTAATGTTTTTGGCATTGTACACTGATTGTAAAGGTAGCAATACACCTTTAATGGATTTGTTCACAGGTTTAAGTGTTCCTATCTATTTATAGTTTAGATACCAGCTAAGACTTCAGTGTGTCATACATGTTATTCTTCTCAAGAATTAATATATTTCTCTTTTGAGTGAAAGTGGTAATCATTCCAGTCACTAACTGCTGTCGTAAAATGCTTAATTTATTCATTTTATTCCTCCTCTGTCATGTTTATGATAACATGTTCTGATATATCAGATGTAAATTATTTTTAGTTTCAAACACCATGTTCACACCAAGATACATTTCTCAAAGGGACTTTATTGAAATGGCTAAACATCACAGTACAACAGGCGGACTTAACTGGACAGAAAGAAAAACCAAAGATGATGAAATATATATATAAAAAAAAAAAACGTTTGCATTTATTTGGATTATTACTTTATAATATTCAATGTTTGTAATTAGTTTGTCTCCAAAAAAGGTTACAGTTCTCCAATTTTCAACCTTTGGAAAAATCTGCAGGTCAAGACACAAACACATAAATAAATCGTGATGAAATAAATAAAAGATGATTTAGTTTTCCTCTGATCCAGTTTTCTTTTTCCATCAGCCTGTGGAACAGCTGTATACCCATGAAGTCAAACTAGTTGTGGTTAGTGTTGTAAAAAGAACAGATCATTAATGGCCAATCATATGTTAATGTTATGTTGCGGTGACAGTAATTGTTGGGCGTGTCAGGTGCTGGCTTCTGGTATTCAAAGGTTCTTGGTTTCTGTGCTGGAGGAAACCACCTTGCCATCCACCAGGGTCTGAGTGACAGTCATCACTTTGGTCTTCACTGTTTTCTGGTCGTCCAGAGCGTCCTGGAGCCTGTACGGAAATATCAAGAACAAATTCAACATCTAGTTTCCATTGACAGATTTTTTTTATGGCAGAATTTTGCCTCTGCATATTGTGGTTTTGACAACTCACTGTCATTTATAGAATTAATAATCTACGCACGTGAAGTCTTCCCCATCCAGCAGGCGTCTGTATGTAGCAATCTCGGCCTCCAGCTTCATCTTCATGTTGAGCAGGGCCTCGTACTCCTGTGTCTGCAGCTGGATATTGTTACGCAGCTGTGTGAGCTCGGCCTCCAAGCCCAGGAGGATGGTGTTGAGAGACTCGATCTCCATGTTGTAACGCATCTCTGTGTCCCTCAGTGTTCCCTCCAGAGAGGCTTTCTGTGAGCATGAGACAAGCGAAAAGAACAGGTTAACATTTTTACAGTAAACCTAGTCTATATGGACGACGATTCGTTTAAGGGATTGCTCCGGTGCCGCCGAAAGATCTGCCGGATGTCCTTCACCTTCTTTGTGTTGGCAATCTAAACTCCGGTCGACTTATCAGTACTATGGTTAACTGCTCCTCAAATCTCTGCTGGGTAAATCCGGACAGCTATGATCTTTCGAAACTTGATTTTTTGGTTGCACTTTTGAACGAGCATGTTTCACCAAAATAAGTTCCCTCTTGAGGTTCTTTTGCAGAAGCACTGTTATTGCGTCTGGCGCTTAGCGCCGCCCAAGACGATTGTGATTGGTTTAAAGAAATGCCAATAAACCAGAGCGCATTTTTCTTCTATCCCGGAATGCTGTGTGGACTAGCCAGACCTTCCTCTGCAGCGCTGTGGAGGAAGGTCTGGCAATGTGAGACTACAGTGAACCTAACTCACTGATAACAGCTCCATAGCGAGGGGGTCACCGGAGTGTAAAGCTTCTGTCAACAAAGTCGTTGTGAGAGACTTGAAGTGAGAGTGCTGAGTTAGGCATTGCAGTGTGTATTGAGCTGAATAAAGTGTGTGCTGACTGAGTGCTTCTCACCAGGCTCCTCTGTGACTCCAGCTCGATCTCCAGGGTTTGCATCTGTCTGCGCAGGTCATTGACCTCCGTCTGGGCGCCCTTTAGAGCCTCTGTGCTCTGGCTGACCTGGGTCTGCACTTCGGTTATCTAAGATAAGGATTGAGATGAAAAGATGAGTCAAATTCAATTCAAGACTTCACTAATTTGTTTTTTGGTTTAGAAAACTGACTTTTGCAGACAATATTTTCTTGTCTTATTGGTTTACCTGAGATTCGTGCCATGCTTTGAGTTCTTCCTGATTCTTCAGTGCCATCTTCTCGTACTTAGCCCTTATTTCTGCCATGAGCTGAGCCAGGTCATGTCCTTTAGGAGCATCGACATCCACGTGGACTCCTGACTGGGCAATCTGGTTACGAAGCTCCGTAACTTCCTAGAGAAATAGAAATGGATAGAGGAGTTAAAAGACATAATCACAGATGTAATGCACTTGAATCAGAAGTGGATAGAGCACAGCTTAGATCCCATGGATTCTACACTAAGACTTGTTTATTGAGCTGTGACCCAGCTCTGACTTTGAGCCTTGTCCAACCATAATCACGTTATGGTCAAGTAAATATAAAGGGGTGCATATAAACCTTTAGCTGGGGCCCTAATTCCTTCAGTAAACAAATGCTTGTGTTTTGGCTTATGCTCTTAAATGATAGTGATTAGAAGGCTTTGGTTTTTTCTCTGTTGCCAAATATGAATGGGAAACATTTTTACGATGAGGCTTCCCACAGAATTCGCATACAGATATTTCAAAGTTCTGAATGAACCTCCCTCTTTCCGCTGAAGTTTTCTCAAGCTTGTTTTCAATAACGCCCTGCAGCCTGACAGGATGTGTCGGCTGCAGTCGTGGCGTTAAGTGTGTAAGATACATACATGGTGATGTCTCTGTGAGGATTATGAAGAGATAAGCAAATATGCATTCATGTCTTCTAAAGGTGTGTCTGTTTGCTGAAATGATGTCCAGAGGTTATTTAAAAGTGGCTTGTGTTTGGAATTAATTTAGACTTTGTTGAAGCAGCACTAAACATATCAACACTAAAGCAGCATGAAAACCTTTGACAAACTTTCACAGACGGTTATAGCTGATAGAGGGCCGCAAAGCAAATTCAGAAGTGCTGTTGACCCTGTTACGAGTTCATTAACCACTGAAACGATTTTGGAAACATTATTTTAAGGTACAAAATAATCTTTGGTGTTGTTTTAAAGGCCCTGAAAATTATTTTCTAAATCAGGTAATTTTAGAACAGTTATGGTTATTTGAGAGAGATTTGAAACTCAGGCGCATTAAAGTTGAGGTTTGGATTTGAATGTCAGAATACTTACATTTCCATGGTTCTTCTTGAGGTGGATGAGCTCCTCTTTCAGGGATTCAATCTCGCTTTCCAGGTTCATACGTTGCATGTTGGTGTCGTCGATGAGCTTCCTCAGACCAACGATGTCGGCCTCAACAGACTGGCGGATGGCCAGCTCAGACTCATATCTGCGCGGCACAGGACAGGGCATTGAGGATAAATCCAAAGCCTGGTACAGCTGCTCACATTTACTTTGTAAATCTACTCATCAGGACTTACTGACTAAAGTTACTGAATGGACCTTAGCAATGGAGTCACCAACAGGTATCTTTTTTCAGGTATCTTTCCTTCAAGTTTAAATATACATGCACCGTATTTGATCATCATATAATATTCTACACTCCACTTGCTATCTGTGTTTGCCATAGCATTTACTTTATGACACAACTGAAACGTCTCCCCCGGCTATGATGCAAAGGTGATGATTTATAAGAAGACAGATCATGACACTATGTATTCATCCAACAACCCTTTCAGCGGCAAAACAGGGTGTGCCCACAGCTGTCTGGCGCAGGGTTTTACAGTCTCAATGAGACAGTGGGTGGAACTTACTTCACTCTGAAGTCATCGGCCGCCAAGCGAGCATTGTCGATGTTGAGAACCAGGCGGGCATTGTCAGTGGTAGCATCAAATACCTAGAGCAGGTTGACAAATGAAAGAGGTTATCTTAATTTAAAACTGAGGACAGGCCACGGGACAGACAACCAACAGTTGGGTAAACATAACATTTTCACTAAAGAGCTGACAAAAATGTGGAAATATTCCTTTAATAAGAGTCCACTTGCTTCTTTAAAATATCTAAAATGTCTTTATTTCTTATGTGCAAGTACAGTGTACAGATAGACATGCATTTAATGGGAGTTTATTTCAGTGAGATAAGTAATAATATGTTTTAGTGTTAGCGGAAAAGTGTCTATGTGTGTGTAAATGAGCCAGCAGGCTGCATCAAAAAACTAGATGAATGCAGTATTTGCTTGTGCAGTCACGGTAAGGTAGATAAGGGCTATGATGGTTGGCAGGGGATGTATCCAGGTGACCAAATCCACGGGCCAATCATTGGCTGCCAGACAGCAACTGTCCTGTCTCTGCTGAGGAACAAGATCTATCCTGTCAGCAGGACCGAGGCAGGCGATTTGCATGAGGATGGTGGTTATGGGTGTGTGTGTGTGTGTGCGTGCATGGTCATGTGAGTGTGCATGCGTGTGTGTTTGCATGGATAGATGACTTTGCCATCTTTACCGCATCGGGCTTTGGAGCGAAAGTTGTTTTCTCAGATGGGAGCTGAGGCGGAAGGAACCATTTAAGTGAATTTTTCATCATGGCAAAAGAAAAATGAGGCTTTTTTTTTGGATGAACCGAGGCCCTCAGATGTTATTAAAATAAACAAAACCAAATTTAAAAGAGTTTTAATTCTTCTTTAATGTTTTGAGAAAGATAAGAGTTTGGTAAATAGCTGACATTGATGCTGCTATCTGTGCGGCTCCCACAAAGAAAAATATTAGAAAAAGAGATGCTCTTTGTGGGCTTGCACACTTTCCCACACATAAAACCAGTTTTCCAGTGTTGAAGTGCTACGGTAGACACACAGTATGTACAGTAGGTGTTTCTCCATTGCTCCATTGGGCCTAACTGGAATGTTCCATTTGGAAACTGCACTTGACTTCATTTTTTTTTTAAAGGAAAATGTTGCTTTGAATAAAGAATGGCAGCAGGGCCATGGTTACACAGTCCAGTTCTCTTTCCTTGGGGGAAAACCTAGAATAAATGATTTATAAATTATCCTGGTTGTGTAATGTCTTCATTTACTTTCAGTTCTCAAATCTGTCTGCACTGTTAACTGTGCCAGATGTATTTGTATGAGGCGTATCTGGTTTGTGGGAAATTAATTGCGTTATCGGATAATTACTTTTAAAATGCAGAACATAAAGAACAAACAAGCTCCACCTTAAAATATCCTATTCCCATTGACTTGTGTTTCTCTCCTTTTTCCTCCTTCCCTCCCTTATCAGCTTCTATTTTTTGTATACACAGTAGACTGCGTGTCCAGCCCCATTGTCCAACTAACAACACACTGTTTGTCTAACACTAAACAAAGAGGAAAAAGGTAGTTAGAGTCATGATGTATGGGCCTGTAAGTTGACCCTTTCCAGCTTGTAAAGTCCCTGGACTCTCTTGTTTTTTGTTTCTCTCTGCCTTCCTGTCTCTTTGAACCCTGATGCTCCAACATTCCTCCACCATACTGTTTCCGGTGCAGCCCCTGGCCCCAGGCCCCTGGCCCCCGGCCCCCGGCACTGTGCCAAGTAAACCGGAGTACTGATGGGGTTTTAGGTCAGGGGTACAGAATAGATTGCTTTGAACATGTGCAGTGTCATTGTGCCTAGTCTGTTTTATACATTTCTTGCTCAATCACACTTACATCACATCTCAAAACATTCCCCCTGGATTTCATTCTTTCAATTCATCCATCCACATCAACCCTCTCCTTCCATTCTACTCCCCCCTCATATGCTTTTGCTTAACACTTAATCAATACATCAACACATGTACATTCCCCAGTCCCCTCCTCACCTTCTTCCTCAGGTCATCCAGAATGACCTGGTATTTGCTGTAGTCTCTGAAGTCAGGTCCGCTCTTCTCCAGGGCCTCCTTGATCTTAATCTCCAGCTTGTGATTGGCCTGCTCCAGGTTCCTCACTGTCTCCAGGTAGTTGGCCAGGCGGTCGTTCAGGTTCTGCATGGCAAACTTCTCATTGCCCATGATGTCGGAGTTGTTCCCGCTCACCTGGACGCTGCTGGAGAAGCCCCCTGCTCCAGAGCCCATTCCCATTCCCATCCCGGATCCCATACCAGATCCCAACCCACTGCGGACGCTGGAGGAGATGCTAATGCGGTTCCCACCAGACCCACCATGGATAGTGGAGGCCCTGTAGACAGGAGCCTTGCTACTAGTGGAGGAGCGCACAGAGTATGTACTTTGCCTGGAGGTTTTCATTGTGTCTAGCGAGTGTGAGACTCAGTGAGAGAGACTGTGAGGACGAGAGAGCGGCACAGGCTGGGTAGGCAGAAATGGGAGCTCACAGACACAAGGCAGGAGGAGAGGGGAAGCTGTTAAACTATATAAACCTTGTGGGCCCTCAGGTCCGCCCCTCAGACCACTCCCCCTCATCCTGGGGCACCTCCCTCTTTTCGACTGGCTGAAACCACAGCCCTGTTCACAGCATGCCTTTGTCCTTCACAACCTTCCTGCATTGGTACATTGTGAGGACTCCATGGAATTCAATAACTTAGAGATTTGCGAAATTTGGAAAATAAAGCTATCCTTTTTTAATTAGACATGAATGATGCTAAATATTACTTGGACTTTAATGAGAGAACAGTAAAGTCCAAGGACATTTAAGGTTTTTTATTTTTAGTTTAATCAATTCCCCATATATATTAAAAACAACAATACATTTCTTCTTCTATGTATTGCTTAAACATTTTTGACAACAATGGAGTTGTGTGGCACTGAAGTGTAAATTGTATTAGCTACAAAGACAAAACTTGTTGGTAGGATAATTTCATTGTCCGGTTTAATTTCTTAAGTGGAAATGTTTTGTCTTAAAAAGATAAAATAACAGCAGCCATACTATTTAAAGTTTGATACCTGGGTATAAAGCTATACTGTGACAATAATAGATATTTGTTACAGATGTGCGAGCTATCCAACAGTCCCAATAACGTCCAACTAAATGTGTTTGCATAAACAAATATTTCACATTTTGCCACCTACGTTAGACTCATCAAAACAAGTAATTGGTTGCGTCACACTCCCCCACCCTAAAAAACAGTGACGCATTTGCCAGGCATCATCACCTTTCTTGGAAGTCTCTGTACATGTTCAGTGAGATTACTAAAATTATTTCATATTTTTCTTTAGCAGTGCGGGTGGGTGAAATCAGGCCATGTCACACCTGGAGAAGAAAGACGTCCCATTAAAATGTCCTCATTTGATGAAAGAATTGTTAGTATCTGCATTGTCAGGTTTATTATAATATCAATGAAACATTTTGTAGATACCGGTTATAAAACAAGAAATATCTGCTCTCACGTTTAATTGTTTTAATGGGCCATACCAGAGGTGTTACATGTTTTAGCCCAGTAACGTGAAATCCTTCATACTTCACATCACAGCTAAGGTAGCGAAGGTAATTTTGATTGTATGACATGGAAATCTGTACAGAGATGAATGGAAAGTAATGGCTTCCCTCAACTGTAGGTAAAGTGCGTCTAAAGATCTAAAACAGTGCAGCATGTGTTTAAAAAGAATTATCAGCAAACATGTAAAGTACATGATTTGTAGTTCAGGTGATAAAACATGACAAAACACACATGTATGGTCCTTTAAAGCCAAGACAACAACATAGAGTTAAATCAGATAAAGGTTTTTAAGGTGTTGGGTATAGAACAGTTTGTTATCTGTCCTACAGCCGGATATGTGTCTGATTGCCCCCCTCCCATAAAGGATATGGTTAAACAAAGGAACCATTCCTCAGTCTCCTTAGTAGACACGTAGGAACAATGACTTTCCTAAACCAGTAAACATATTCCAGAAGCCCCCCTGCAGGTTTTTAACACAAGCACATTCCACACATGGGCCCTCTAAAGCTACCTGTTATTGGCTTATAAGGACAGAAATTCACATTTTCGTTTCTTTTTTCTTTTTTTTTGTAGTTTAATTTGATCCTTGTTGGTCGTTTAAAGTTGCGAAAAAGCATGGAGGCCTGTCTGTCATCGAATCTTAAAGATCTGTTTTCCAGGTAACAAAGCATTAATCAACAACAATCAAGGTTCATTTGGAAATCTTCTTTTGTGTCCCTGCCCGCAGTGGTTTGATAGAATTCCAGCTTAATGTTTTTCCGTTTGTCTGCAGTCATGTTCAGTCTCATCCTTGCTTCATCTTCTTTGTTTGTTTTTCAGGAAGGGACACGCAGCAGGATATTAAAGTATGAAGAGCTCCCGGTGAAAAAACAGCTCTTGTAATGTCATAGAGCAGGCAAACGAAAGGGATTCCTACTAATCATAGCAATAAAGTGGCTTAATAAAAGGTTGCCTTGAAACATTTTTTTATAATAATGATACTAATGCCAATTATTCAATTTGAGCCAATTTGTTGTCGTTATACATGCGGTGGTTGTTATATCTGTGTTTATATAGACAAAGAGCAAGAAATATAGGGGAAAGGGGGAGACAGAGAGAAGACAAAAGTATAAACAGACAAACATCAGACATCCTGAGCCTTTTTCCAAAAGTGAGTAATCCCAAATCCAGAGACACAACACAGGGCATTTTTGTCTAGCAATATCAGTGATGACTGCAGTGTTTTTGTCTGGTGCTGATGGCTGCCACGCCTGCAGAGAAAACAAAGATTAAGGTACAGAGATGAGGGCCGTAAGCCTATAGAGCAAATAAAGGTGTCAGATGATTGATGAAGACATTACTGACGGCTTCGGTCTCAGTGCTTTTTCATGCTTTCCTAACATCAAGGACATCAGCCTTTTGATTTTTTTTTATGCTAAAACATATAGCATATTTAATTGAAGTCATTATTTTAGTTCATCCGGTCCGGGACATGGTTAACTTAGCTTAGCTTAGCATTACAATGAGACTTGAGGCAGGTGGAAAAAGGCTCCCTCCAATGTTAAAAAAAATAAACCTACCAAGATCCCTAATTAACACATTTCTTGTATGTTTATCCTGTATACAAACTGAAATGTAAAATTGACATACAAACATGTTTGTGGTTTTAGAGGGAGCTACGTGCTGAAACTATTTTTTGCAGCACAGTGAGCATGTGTGTAGCATCATGTTGCCATAGTGACGTTTGCAGGTGTGGTGTCATCAAGCCAGTACACAGTCCTATACCTAAATATGTGCTCACCAAATACGTTTGGAAACCAACTGTTTTAATTAGTGGGCTTTAGCCATGAAGTCAGGCTTCCGCACAGATATGAGATTTGTGTCTATATTCTCATCTCACGCTCAGAAAAATACAGACAAAGTCTATTTCCCAAAATGTAATTTGTTCAATGTGCTGTCCTTCCACTACTAACATCATGCACTTGTTTAATCCAGGTGTGTGAAATACAGTAATGTTTTTCCTCTTGGCAGGATGTCAAATGTCAATAAAGCATTAATTCCACGTAAAACCAACATCAATACACTGTTGGGAACACCACCCATGTTATGCAAATGTGGTGTAAGATGCACAGTGTATTTCATAACCCACTGACTTGATTTTCCATTGCATAACGGTATCATTAGTGGTTACAAGTATAACTACCATCACATCACTCAACTGACAAAAACACTTTTATTGTTTTTATTATTATTGACTGACTCTTGGTGGGGTTCCTATTAGTTTAAACTCCATATTTCTGTAAAGATTTTAAAATATTGGGCCGACATCCTACTAACAAATGTTTGATGTGAAATTGCCTTTTGTCACAAGTTTTGGCAGGCAGCAACGCCACCTACGGTTAAAGGTTCTGGCCCAATATCAAGAATGTATGTCTGCCATTACCGGGATAGTCTTCATCCACCATGAATGATTCCCTTCCCAGATAAACTTTAATCTCAGTTCCTTCAAGGGGCAGATCACAGTTCGTACGGGAACCTATTACCAATGGCTTCATTTTCTGCAAAGTGTGATAAACAGCAGATAACACAACTTGAAATAGAAAAAACAACCACTTTTTTAGGTTTGTGGGGAGATATAAGCTGTGTGAAAATCAGTTCAAACTGAAAAATCTGGGTATTTTTTGAATAAAATCTGAAAATACTGAAACAATTTTAAATATTTACAAAAAAATGAAACCAAGTTATAATTGAGGGCATGATTTTGACACAGGGATCTCCACATGGAAGTGCACCTTTAACACTGATCAAAAACCTCAATATACGTGACAGTCTGTGTGCGTAGTGCTGGCATGGGAGGGGCCATGCTCAGCCTCTGTTTGCTCGACTCCACAATCCATTATCAACCTTAAAGCCATTGACCGGGATGGACGCTGAGTCTGGGAAGTCACAAGACAGTCACACCTGCGTTACAAAAAATGTTCTGCCCGGCAATACACTCAATTTTACTCGATATGTGGGCGTGTTAAAGGGTCAAATGAATTCATCTACATATATGGTATTTATGCTGCCAGTGTGAAAGCCACCTGACAAGTCCTTAAATTATGTTTGGACAGTGCTCTGTTTGGTTACAAGGGTTGTGTTTGTTGTTAATGCTGAATTTATGCACACATGAGTTTGACCCATGGTCATCAGATTATATGTCGAAACTCTTCTTTACTGGAATAAAGAACTTAATTTGGCTGGCTCAAGCTGTTCGTCGAGACTGTAGAGTTCTTGTTTCAGCTGGACCATCCTTGATCTGTTCTGACCTCTGGGGTCATAACACCCACAGAAAGTGCTAAATCAGAGCCGCCCCGGCAGAAGCAGAGGACGACCACTGAGAAGGCTCATTTACTTGCCTGGCCAAGGGAATGTCAAAGTATCTGACCTCGGGTCAGATATTGACCATCCCCCTTGGCTATTTATCACTCATTGTGTGGGAGGACAAACCACTATAGATGATTTTAATGAAACTCCCATTGAATCTTCTACTGACACAAGGGCCTTCAGTCACAACTTATTCACTCACTTATTCTCAGTGTAAAGATAGCATCATCAGCATTGTATCTATGTGACACCTCTGGCTAAATGTGAGAATATGCAGCACTGTCCATTCAGCTCACAATGGCATTGTGAGAATGTAACATCATAAAGGAGCTCATAATGACTCATTGGGGGCACACAGATGGAAAACACTTGTGTGCAGACAATTTACAGGTGTGTGGAACATTCCTTCCAAGTGCAGTGGCCCAGTGCAGCAGACACTGCTGAATCATGGGTCTGATGTGAGACAATCTGATATGGGGAATTGTTCGTGTTCCTGTGTGTGAGAAAATGACAAGCGCAGATGTACTGTAATGTCAGAGGGTGTTTTTCTGCTGTACCTGTAAAACCAAAACAATGTGCACTGTGGGTGCTCATGATTAAAGGAATGTTCCAGTCCAGGAAGCCAGACATGTAATTAGTCAGGTCTGCAGGAGGTGGACATAAGGCTGCAGGTGGCCAAGACGAGGCAGAAGAACATTTAAGAGGGTTTAAATCAAGTATGTGGTTAGATTTATGTTTGAAGAGGCTGCAAATGAAAGAGACAGACGTGTTTTCGTGAAGTGATATGAGTAAAGTATGACAGGAAACCCAAATTAGCACATTGGTGCCACAGGTAGGGGTAGGGCCAGAGGGGTAGTCAGTCATTTATTTGGCATTCATTTATCACACTAAATAAACAGCATTACCAGTGTTGTAGTCAAGACCACCTAAACCGAGACCAAGTCATTACCAAGACCAGAGTGTATCGAGACCGAGACAAGACCAAGACTTTGAGGGTTGAGACCAAATCAAGACCAAGACCAAGACCAAACAACTGAAACATACAGTATATACACAGCTAGCTAATACTTACAGCTAATAATCGCTAAATCACTTTTTGGTACAGGGGCAGATTGATAACTTTAGCTCACTAGCTTCACCAGCGTCATTTACACTTACCTTACCTTTTCTTTATGCTTCCTTTCTAGGTGCCGATAAATATTCAGTTCAGTTTAGTTCAGTTCAGTTACTTTATTATCCCAAATGGAAAACTTGATATGTAGTCAGAAGTGAAAGATAATTTATTTTTATTTTAGGTGGTCTCAGCTGTCGGTTGACTAGGTTAGCGTTAAATTGCAGAATTTACACACTGCTGTGTGTTTTCTTTTAGATGTTGTTTTGCAAATAAACTCTTTAAAAATATATAATAAATACAATGTAATGAATAAAATGTTATTACTGACGATTTGGCTGAAATGTGGTCGAATGGCCGGTTTTGAGTACTACAAAACGGCATGTTACTATCAATAGTGTACAGTTGTTTTTATTAGAGAACAAGGGCTTTTGAGAAAATATGAGTCTTAACATTTGCCCTGTAGAAATGTGACCCCCTTCTTTAAAACTGTGCCCCAATCTTGCTCCCCCATTCAAACGTTTCTGACCATAACCATGGCCACAGGTTAAGTCTGCATGTCGTCATTGCTAAAAGGCTCTAAGTTTACTGGACAGGAGGAGTGGACAGCTGCACAGACGGAAGGTGAGGCCAGAGGCCCGTGGCCTGGGTGGAGTGAGATCAGAGATTGGGTGTGTGGTCTTCAGGGTGGAGTGCTGGAAAAAATAACAAATGAAAGATGCAAATAGGGTGTCATATGTGTAACAAGGTTGAGTTGCTAACATTTGAGTTGAATGTCCTAATAAATTAAATAAATAAATAAAATGTATAAGATAAACATTAGTATTCAATGTACAACTTTTAACATCTGAAAAGATGAAAAATTGAAGCTATATTTAAAACTGAAGGTTATGACTCTGAATGAAGACTTGGCTTATAAAGGGATACTCTACCAGGAAGAGTGTTATGAAAATGTATCCCTTGTGTTTTTTGGCCGACTGATGAGGATATATATATATATATATATATATATATATATATATATATATATATATATATATATATATATATATATACTTTTTTAGTTTTCTGCAACTGAGATCTTATCTCATAGAAACACACTGTGCATTTCAAGAACGAGCTCTTTATTGATCAAAAGGCAAACAAAAGCCAGACTTGTGTAATATAAGGAGAGATTATAATCATACATGAATGTTACAATTGATGCATAACTTTGGTATGAGAGTCAGGCCAGTTTGTCAGCTACAGTTGATGCCAGGTGCAGACTCCAACTCACACCACTGAGGTTACCAAAATGCAAACCTGAACTATCAGACATCCTGTAGATGTGGTACAGACTTTTGTCTCCTAGAAATGACTACCAACCAACTGTGCCAAATCCTTTTTGTATTATTTTCCAGTCCGCTAAGTACAAAACAAAAACAAGTCTGTGGCTATTTAAATGTACACAGTGCCATGGATGCACATTGCTAAGCCTCTATGATTGACAGGTTGGCGTGTAGCCACGCCCTAAAGTGTCCCCCTCTTTATCGTCAATTTAAAATAAATTGGACCATAATTTACTAAATTTACCTTAACATGCTGTATTGAAAAAGACATATTAGCGATTGAGACCATAAACAATTAAATTGTTTTTACTGAGGTAAATCAAGTGAATAGTAGGGTCATTTTCCTATAGACTTCAATGCAAGCCGACTACTTTTTGCAACCAGTGGAGTCGCCCCGTGCTGGAAATTAGAGAATGCAGGTTTAAAGGTCCAATGTGTGGGAATTCCTATATATCGCAATCAACTCTCTCGCACCACGCAGTTCAAAGTACGTATTACAGCTACAGTATCCTTCACGCTTTTTTCTGCTCTTTTCAATATCCTTTTTCTTTTTCTGGGCGAAGAAGAAGACTCCTGTTCCTGAAATTTGGATTTTGAATATTTGTGGTCCTCCATGTGTCCTTCTTCAAACTTACCGGGGCCGGGAAGCTACGATACCATTAGCAGCATTAGCAGCACCTGTGAGTTTATCATGTGACAGCGAAAACGCGAAATGCGGAGCAGTATGTCCTGTATGTACCTTACCAGCTAACGTATTTCAAGATGGCGCATGAATATGGAGCGTCTACCCCAGTTCATGCAAATGCTAATGTAAAATTTCAAGCTAATAGGAGTACTTGGAATTGATGGTGGTGGTAAATATTACTAAAAAGGACAAGTTTGTGAATGTGAAACACAGATTTTGATAATGAGCAACTAAAAACGTTACACACTGGACCTTTAAGGCACTTCTGCATTGGCTTCACTTTTCAGACCAGGAAGCTCAGTCCATTATTTCTTACATTCTATGGGTTTAGGCAACAAAAGCACTTAGGCTAAGGTTAGGGATCGTGGTTTGGTTAGTTTGAAAATGTAAACACTTCCTGTCTGAGCTTCAAGCCAGTCTTGACTCTTTAAATATTTAACTTCCCCTAAAGCCTAAAAAGAAATACTGAAAAAAAACCAGTAGCCTGACATTGTCTCCACATGGCTCTCACAGTACGTCAAATATCTATGTACCTACGCGGCCCGACCGGTTATCAAAACAAAGAACACAGAGAAGCTCAGATTACAGAGGGAGCGTGACTTAATTTTTCTGCTTAGGACTCCATTACTCCACTATATCTTTGCATAGCAAATAGTTGTTTACTGCTATAGTATTGTTCTGAATGTCAAGTACAGCCCTGTTAACCTCAATCAAGTGCTATAAATTGTGGCAAGCAGTTATTGCAGGAAAACTAATTAAAATAGGTTGTCAATGAACATTTTGCAGATGCGTTCATTCAAAACATTTCCTTATGTTGATAAAAATGGGGGCATTATGCTTCTCGCAAATAAGCAGTACATAGAAGAACAGTTGTAATAAAGGGGATTTCTATTTGATATGACATCTTTGCCTTTGAAGAAAGCTGTTTGTGCATATTTGTATGTGTGCCTTGTTAAATTTCTCAAAATAAAATAAAATTTTCAAAATAAAACCTTCCACAAAGGTGAGAAATGATTGTAAGCATAAGTCAGCAGGGTGGACTGGACACACAACATGATGTATTACTAATGAATCAACAGTGTGCCGTGTATTTTGAAGGTCAGATGAGTTCAGATAAGGCAGACACCCGGTATCAGGCAGATACCGGGTGGAGTGATTAAGATGTCAAGGATGGGAGTGTGTTGAGGAGCTGGAAGTACAGATAAAGACTGGATTATGTGGAGGAAGGGGGAAGGTTAATTTATGTAACTTTAAGGGAGGAAGAGCTTTCAATAGGAGCTTTATGTTTTTCTTGTGTGTGAGATCACTGACTCTAAAGGTGAAAGAACTTGTAAGGGATGCTGCAGGAAAAGCTCAGGAGGGTGTGTCAATTCTGAGAAAGTTCTATAGGGTGGAGGTCAGTTCAGTATAGATGATCATTATATGAGCATTCACGGAGCTGTGGATGGGAGTAGCAAAACAGGGCAAGGCCAGCATCAGAAACATTGAACGTCATTTTCATTTTCCGAAATAAATCTCTGGAGGCTCAAAGAGACTGACCTCCTGCTTTCTTTCTTACATGCTCACACACAGTAGTGAATACACACTCTGTCTAAATCACTTTCCTTTTCATTCCCTTAGTTTCTTTCTTTCACACACTCAGACATTCTTAGCCGCTGTGTCTCCTCCTCCTCCTCCCCATCGCTACCCACATTCCCGCTCAGTAATTGCTCCCAGAATCCCTCCCTGTGACGCAGAGTGCTGCCAGGAGGAGAAAGTTCCAAACTGGGTTCTTACCATGTTACCATGGCGACGAGAAACAAAGTTAATGTTGGGAAATTGCTATGCTCAGACCGTTATACCGTTATTTTTTACAACCCCACTGGGCATGCATGGTGGGCTTGTGTAGAGGCTTCTTGGGAAATTCCTGGTGGAGTTGACACACCACATTTCACAAGCATGTGCAAGAACACACTGCAGTAGCCAGGGTCCAGTTGTTCAGAGCGGTTCCACCTCCCCTCTGTGTACGAACTGCTGTGCTGGATGTTTTCAGACACAATGGGTTCATTTGAGTGGACAGGCAAAGTGTGAAAAAAAAAGTTTTCCAAAGCGGTCTCAGTCTTAGTCAAGGATAAAAAGAATGAAAAGAAGGGGGAGTGAAAGAATGACCACTGTCTGGTCTCAAAGAATGTTAATACTGGCCAAGTTTGACTGTTAGAAGAATCGGCCATTGATTGAGATGTGGAGAGAATCAAGTATTACTGTTCACAGCACAGGCTTTTAATGTGAAGCCAAATCCATGTTTGTTTTTTTATCCATCCTAGACAACCTGGAGTTACCCTACACATGATAGGGTTAGCATAACCCTAACCCTAACATTTGTAACAATAAGTAACACATCCTTCCTTTTATAAGCAACAAATTTATAAGCAACAAAACACACCTGTGCTTAACGCAATACACTCAGGGGTCAGTAACTTATGGCGACTGATGTTAGCAAACTTTAAGTAGATATTGCTGTATTATAGATATTGCTGTATAACTGACAATACTAAGTCAGTTGGCTGACTTGTTACATCTTCTCTTCTTTGCTGTACTGATACACTACATTTTAGCATTTACCTGTAAAGAAATACATTGAAATATTACTGTTTGAAGTTAATGTCTGACATTATTACCAATGAAACTACTCTGTATAGACAAAGTCAAAAAAGCTAATTGATGAGAAATAGATTGATTCTATCTATTATATACTTTGAAGCGGAAACACAGCCTTTAGTTTGTTATTATTATAGTCTGTTCCATCTGTTTGCCAGCTGTGTCTATTTCAGGTACAGTGGCTGACTCATTCCTCCCACGTAAATACTAGCCGCCTCCGTTTCTTGATTGTATAGTAAGTGGAACTTGCAGTGAGGGAGGCCACTTCAGGGAAATCCCTCGAAAAAGGGGGGATTCCCATACCAAGGAACCCCTCTACATCCTATGCTCCTCCTCTTTAGACGACCATATGAAACCATACAATCTTCCTACAACTTTCCACTCCTTTTTTTCCATGCCACGCCACTGTGGCTGCATATGGTTTTAATTCATGCCAAACGGCGGGAAAAGTATCGCTCTCTTCTTGATCATGATTTTGCTGTGGCCTTCTTGTGTAACTTCTATAATTTGCAGGCGGACACTTTACAGTGCATGTACACATGCTTACTCACATAGATAGACGGTGTGAGGAAAAGAGGGAGCAGCGGAAAGAAACAAAGCTGGAGTGAGAGAGAGGAAGTGGGGGAGCTGAAAAATATTGCATATGTTCACTAGCTGCAGCATGTGAGTATGAAAATGCAATATGACAAACTACAGCCACCTCAGTGCTGATGTCTGGTCCTAGAGGAATTTATCTGTCTGGCAGCCATATGTTTGCATGTCAAGAAGTCAGCCAGTAGGCCATTCACTGACCTTCTGGGTCGCCCCTCCCTGCTGGCACCAGAGTTATGGAAACGCTTTGTGGCTCAATAAAATGTGTATCATTGAATCCTGAATATTCAATGTGAAATGATAGACAATGCTTTAATCATAATATTCTTTAAAGTTGAACTGAACCTTACATTTCTGTCACTTTTTGTGTAAGGAAATAACCTATAAAGCTATTGTGCATATTTTTCAAAAGACTCAGTGGAAACATCATAAAGCAAGGGTCCCTTTCCCCACTTCCTACCCCCCTACTCATGGCATCCTTGTTTGGACCTCGTCTTCAAACTTGGCCTTTATTTTGATCTCAACTGCACCTGTTAAGTTTCTTGAATGCATGTTGCGGGGTTGTGATGCTATCGCAGTGACAAAATCTGTCTACAGACAGACAGACTGACATAAAAACACCTGGCAATGTACTACTACTAGGTAGTTCGTACTATAGGTTCTCACATGCACGCATGCGCACACATACACATACACACACACACACACACACACACACACACACACACAGGTTTGTGGCACTATCTTTGTGGGGACCCGTCATTGACATAATGCATTCCTTATTTCCTTACCCTAACCTTAACCATCACAACTAAATGCCTAACCTTAACCCTTACCCTCACCCTAACCCTAACCTAATTCTAACCCTAATCCTACAACCAACCCTCAAACAGCCCTTTAACCTTGTGGGGTCCAGCACTTTGGCCCCACAAAGCTGTCGGGACCCCACAAGTATACTGGACTCCTGGTTTTTGGACCCCACGAATATAGTTAAACAAGCACACACACACACACACACACACACACACATACACATACACACACACACCCACACACAAACTAAGAAACTAACACACGTGTGTGTGTAAGATGGAAGGCTGGTAACAAATACTAAGTAGATACTTATACTTATCAAAAATATATTTTAATTTAAATTTAAATTACGTTAATTATTCTTAAATTTTCTGTTTGCCTCAAGTTCATGACCCACATACTCTTGTTCAGTGTGTACACTCAGTACAATGTGAATATTTGTATGCGTGCTTGGATTTGCATACAATAAAAACATGTCTCTATTTGGCTGGGTGCTTGTGAGTGTTAATGTGTGCTTTGCGACAGTAGTAGTAGTAGAATAGAAAGGTAACGCACACCAAGTAAATGATTGTAGGAAGGTGCTGAGCACTGGAAGTAGACTTGAAAATAAGAAAAACGTGTCGCACACGCTGGCTTCATTTGCATTTTTCTATTTTATTTGGATGAGGTTTCGGCCCTCAGGCCTTTTTCAAAATCAACAATCTGATTGTTGAAGAAGGCCTGAGGGCCCAAACTTCGTTTTTATTTGTTTGCGTGCGTATGTTCTTGTGTGTCTTCTTACTTATTGCATGTGTAACTTGTGGGTGTGTAGTTTATGTCAGTTTGTCTTTTCTCTTGACCTTTTTATCTGAGAGTGACAGATGATGACCAGAGACTACGTGGAAGAATGCAGAAGTTACCAGACTTGGGCTTCCCTCCTCCCTTTCCCTCCTGTAACTGTCTCACTTCCCCCATGCTTAAAACTCTCTTTTTTCAGTTGTACTGTTGTATATATATTGCTTTGTATATATATATATATATTTATGTACCAACCCTGCCTTCTTTTTTGTGTCCTCTTACATCTGCTGGTTGTTATTTTGGCCCTTTGGTCTCATTTGCTTCCTTCTGTCCCATCACGCTATAACTACAGATTAAAATGTGCTCTTGTATTCTGTCTCTGCTCCCTTTTTCTTCCCATGGGTATCTATCTCTAAACCTTCTGTCTGTTACTCACTCTCTTCCTTCCCCTTCATCCCAAACCAGATATTGTATGAGGCCTCTAATCATTTCCTCGCTCTTTATGATTGTTTTTTCTCCCTTCTTTCTCTCTCTCTTTCCCTCCCCCTCTCTCCTCCTGACCTTCCAGCTGCAGAGCTGTGCTCAGATCCTGCTCTGCACGCCCGTCTCCCCCACAGGAATGTGCTGTTTGTACATAAACATAACAAAGGAACTGATAAGAACGTGTCTCCACAAGGACAGCTTTCTGACCAGTAACACAATACTACCAGTAGAACTGTGGAGGAAGGAAGATTAGTCATTAAATTCTAGGTTTAAGTTCAGTAGGGGGAATTCCTGATTGTTAGGATGCACGCAGTGCACAGGCCCCAAACATAGGCTTTTAAAATGATCTCCAAATGATAACGAAGAATTAATGAAACATACAGTAATGAAGTACCTTTCTGGTATAAGTTCAAAGTTAGAATTAGAATGCCTTTATTGTCATTGCACATAACAACGAAATTCAATTGCACTTCCCCTGGTGGCGACACCTAGTACGACAAGACAACATAGTAAAACGTGAATTAAGACATAATAAAAAAGAGACCTAAGCAATATGAACACAGTAATAAATAAATAAATAAGTAAATACATTATAAGAATTGATAAGTAGCTAAAATAAGACATAGTCCATAAAGTGCAGTGCAGTCCATATGGGTCATGAGTTCAGGTATTTTATGGCACTTGGATAAAAACAATTCAAAAGTCTGTAAGTGCGACCCTGGAAAGATACGCCTGTAACGCCTTCCAGATGGCAGCAGAGCGAAGAGGTTGTGACCTCGGTGGGAACAGTCCTTAATTATGTGTTTTGCCCACTGCAGACATCTGGTGTGATAAAATACTTTTTAAGCTATTTAAATTGTATTGGAATTGTTTTATATACTAAACACCATGTAGCAAAACCCAGTCTTAAGCTGAAATGTATCTTTAAAATGAGTGTGTTTCCATCCACCTGTTTTTATTTGCATTTTCAATGCAGTTGTGGAAAGTGGAAACGCAGATAGTTTGGAAAACTCCAAGTATCATTTACATTTTCTTTGACCAATTTTCTGGAAATTTAATTGAAAATTTGAGCTACATTTGGGTGGAAATCTGTCTACTGTCACATATTTTATTCAGTAACAAATAACAACTTTAAAAAGAGCTAGGGTGTATTATAACTAGTGTTGTTTTTGGCGGCCTGTTTTAATTGTAGTTTTAGTCTAGTCTTTGTGTCAAGCTGTCATTTTAGTTTTTATTAGTTTTAGTCACGTTCATACTCTTTTTAGTCTAGTCAAGTTTCAGTCGACTAAAAGTCTGAGCATTTTAGTCTTATTTTAGTCCGAATTATCCATGACTATTTTAGTCTAGTTTTAGTCGACGAAAACTGATGACATTTAGTCTAGTTTTAGTCAATGAAAATTGTATTTTAGTCTCTTTATAGTAATGCAATTCTATTTAATCCAGTCAATATAGTATAAGTACCTAGTAGTATAGACAAAACCAAAATGTTGGCCAACAAGGGATGCTTAGTACACATTGAGTCAGTCAGGCAGGAACTAAGAACCCACACACTCTCTCACACAAACAAATATACACACACACACACACACACACACACACACACACACACACACACACACACACACACACACACACACACACACACACACACACACACACACACGTTTGTCTCAGTCGTTTTCAGCTCCAGTGGTTAATGTCTAAAGCTAACATTAAAATGAGACACATTAACCACAGCCTCATGAGTTGGCATTAGCTTTCTAAAATACTAACGTTACGTTAATGTCTTGACTTACCTGAATTTCATTATGGAATGGCTTGAAATGTCTCTGGCCGCATTTCTCCCCATCTTTTTCCACAACACATTCCGTTTTCTTTTCCACTTCTATGTAATGAAAGTTTTTCCAAATGCTGTTTATTCTTTTTCTCCCAAAGACGAACTCCGGCCATGGTCCCTTTCTCTGTGTCAGACTTAATTTAGTTTGTTGTCGTTTACGCTTGTCTCACTCTCTAACCACTCCCTCCAGAAAAACGTGATTATGCAATCGCATAATTCAATGCATAATCAGCCAAAGTCCGCATATTTATGCGGGGGCCGCATTATTTCAAATACGCCGCACTTTTGCCGCATAAATTGTCGATTTCCGCGCAAAATATGCGGGGCTTGCATGATTTCATAATCCTCGCATTTTCGTTGCAAAAAAGCAGAAAGTTGAAAAGTGTTGTGTTTACTTCACATAAGAGCAGCCATTTTCCTCTGTTGCCATGGGAACGTTATGAAGTGACGTAATTACGCGACGTGAACATTGAAAAGCTGCAAACCCGTGATGAAGCCATGATGAAAACGCAGTTTTTGCAAGTTCCTGCAATTTCATCGACATAAAATTGCATAAATATCCGCATATTCTATCGCATTTTTTAAGAAAACGTGCCGCATAATCAAGGATTTTTGCCCGCAACAATCACAAAAAAACTCCGCATTTTTCTGGAAGGACTGTCTAACTCACCGCTGCATCTTTTAAATTAAATAATGCTGCGACAAGGCTTGAGGAAGTAATTTCACCTGCGTCTGCGCAGTGCGACCTGAGTGCGACCTGATGCAGCCCCTGAAGTGAGACACAGGGAACAGAAATTCTGCAAAATAATAATAATAACGCGACTAAACAAGACAAAATAACGTTATAACATTTCGTCTCGTTTTGGTCAATGAAAATGAAGAGACATTTTCATTTTTTAAACCACATTTAGTCTCGTTTTTATTCGTCAACAATATTTCACATTTACATTGTGTCTCGTCTCGTTTTCGTCACGTGATAAAGGTTAGTTGGCGATGATATTTAGTCATAATTTCCGTTGACGAAAACAACACTAATAACAGTTCACAGCCATACCATGATTTAGTTTGGGTAAATCGCCAAAGAGTAATATAAAAAATAACTAATACTGGGTCAAAACAACCTCTTCAAGAAGGACTTAACCCAGTATTGCATTGGTGCTATAATACTAACCCAATTGGGTCAGTGTTGACCCAGTGATTTTTGTTTGTGCTGCTGTTTTTTTGTGAATAATTATTTCAACAATGATGTACAAACTAAAAATAGGTTGGTTTCCCTGAAATGATGTCAGTCATATGACAGACATTTGTTTGCTTTGTCGGCACTAAACAGAGACAACACACACCCATTGCCGGTCAATTATTGACCGATGGTTTACTCAATACCAAAAAGAGAGACCTTGAGTCAGAGTGAGCTGCAGCTGGATGTTCATACTTAGTCATGGATGCTAGGGGGACGCACCAGTCTCCATGGCAAAGATACGTATAGCAGCTGACTCATTGACCAAAAAGGATAAACCTTCAACTTCCCTTCAAAATAGGAAACGTTGCTTATTAATGCTGCAAACATACAGCCTATTATTTTGTTGATAGACTCAACATCCCCAGGATCTGTTTCCTCCGATGCACAAATCTCCCAAGCAAGGTATTACGTAACGGTGTCAGATTACATGCAAACACATGCAGCCGGGCCACACAATGGCTGCATTTTCTTTTGCCACTGTGCTGAACAGACAGCTAGGCATCGCCATAACAGGAAATAAGGAATGCATGAACAGCAATTTCTACTCAAATCTGAGAGAAATCATTCCTACATTTTTATTTAGAAAGCAACTGTGCTAGTTCAATGAATGTTTTTGATGAAAATAACTTCCCAGTGGCTCCCAATTTAAAAGAGCAGCTAGTAGCAGAAGGGGGCAGTATAGTGAAGGTGTTTGGTGCACAGGTATCACGTAAGGGACATGATTACCCACCAGACTTTAATCTTTCCACACCTTTGCACTCCTCCCCTCAGTGTAGGTTTGACCAATTGCAATCCTTAATTGTGTAATGTTGCTTATCTGATTTGAGTTAGTTTTGGGGTGATTTAATCTCTGTGTATATGTGTGTGTGAGGGAGGGAGAGAGAGAGAGAGAGAGAGAGAGAGAGAGAGAGAGAGAGAGAGAGAGAGAGAGAGAGAGAGAAAGAAGGAGAGAGACATCCAGAGGAGGGTGGAAAGGACGTCTGGGAATACGCAAGCGTGGGAGTGGGTGTGTGTGTTCTCGGAATCAGTGTTCTTATCAGCGGCAGGGGAGCCAGCAACATTAAAGGTGTTGTGACTGGTTTCCAACACAATGCCTTATAGAGAAAATAAACTGTGCATTCCCACATGCTGGTAAAAAAAAAAGTGTCCAACTGTTATCGCAACACAGCATACTGACAGGGTAGGAAATAACAGGTTTTCAGACTGCACCCTTCCCCTGCTCTGCTGCAGCCCACTCTGTTACCTTCCTCTCTATTTACATTAAGCTATTAGATTGTGTCCCTTTGCATTACTTTCTCTGCATTTTATGTTGTCTGTTATCTTTGTCCAGAGAATGTAACAGCTCTCTTTGTGCGTAATTATCAGCAGGACCTTTCCTCCCGCCCACCCCCCCACTCTAATTCCCAGCTATTCTCCCTTAGGCAGGCCTCAACCCCTGTTGTTAAACCTGTCTACCTGGTTTACGTTTTTCTGCATATGCAGTGGATTGAAGCAACTCTTGGCCGCTTGGTTGCACGTGGCTGTCTGAAGCTAATTATTGTAGTTTTGCCGGAGCAGCTGGGGACAATGTGGAAAAAAGAGGCCGGAGCCGAAAGAATATACTGTTAGACAGAGATCACATCAGTAGGTGGAGTCGGCGTAGGTGGAGTTAATATTGGCAAATAACATCAGCTCCTTTCATCGTCTATAAAAGGTGCAGAAAGTTTAATGGACCTTGAAGCGCGTTTCTTCTCTTCTCTGAAGGGATGACTGGAGGAGCATGGCAATGCACACAATCTTTTCAAATAATGGTAGTAATAACACTGATGACGGAGAAAACACTACAGGTTGTTGTTTTGCTGAACACTGTTGCACCACTCAGGTTCTTTAAGCAGGTCGTGTTATTCGTCTTAACAACCCCTCATAATGTTTTCAGATAAGGTTGAAATGCAAAGTTGTAAAATGCTCCTTTACGTGTGTGTATGATGATGGTTTTAAAGGGCGTGAACACACCGACCAGGTGTTGCCCCGTATCAATAATTGACTGTCAGTAGAGGGACGACAAAAGGTGTTGAAGTATCAGCAGCAGTCATGTGATAGTTTACACACAGTACACTCTCACATGGAAGTTTCCATGCATGCACACAGGCATGCAAACACACACACAAACACACACACACACACACACACACACACACACACACACACACACACACACACACACACACACACACACACACACACACACACACACACACAAAACACACAGTGTCCATCCATTTTTTAACTATCACTGCAGAGGCCTTGTTATTCTTATAGGATGTATGATTATTTATGTAATTCAAATAAAATGTAATTCATGAAAATTTGGCTGAAGGCAAATCAGCTGCTAATCAAGATCCCGTTGATCTTTTGAAAGTCCCTTAAAGGCAGAATGGCAAGTAACTATTACAATAATTTCATTACGCAACGACAAGAGGCCTATCGAGCTGTTAAATTAAACATTCTAGCATTGTGTTTTTCCTAAAACCCTAACTGCATGTGGTGATGTTGACTCCAACAAACCCCAAACAAAATTCCACTCCCCTTCCCTCACGTCGCTGAACAGATTAACATGGCATCAACACATTTGAATCCTGTGGAGAGAGCAAATATGTACTCTCAACTTGTCACACACACACACACACACACACACACACACACACACACACACACACACACACACACACACACACACACACACACACACACACACACACACACACACACACACACAATCCAATGTTGACCCAATTCAGGCAGATGGTTCAACCTGTTGGTCGAAAATCCTAACTCCAATGACATCTACTATCATAGCATAATCACTTGTGTGTGGATGTGTTGCATTTAAACTTGTGTGAGAGGATGTGTATATGCATGCACACAATTAGACTAACAGGTTTGAGGAGTTGAATGATCAAACAACTTATCTGCGTTGGACTAGTTTGGTCACACATAACACTATTGTTATGTGTGTTTGTGTCTGCATGCGGCCATATGTGCATGCATGCTTGAGTGTGAGTTTGCATGTGTGATCACATGTAGTTTTGGGTGCCACAAAAAGTGAAGAAATTGAATAATGGGACAGACTTCAAAGACAGACTTTGCCTGTTCTAACAAATGGGCTACCCATTGTTACAGTAAAGCAGGTTTCCCTTCTAAATGCCGACCCCCACCCCCCCCATCCCAGGATA
The DNA here is from genome assembly GCA_023566125.1 of Zingel zingel. Classification (NCBI taxonomy): domain Eukaryota; kingdom Metazoa; phylum Chordata; class Actinopteri; order Perciformes; family Percidae; genus Zingel; species Zingel zingel. The sequence goes on from CM042318.1 coordinate 7,573,986, forward strand.
CTGTGCTCACACACAACGCACAGAGGCCACTCCCTGATAGGGCCTCTCCTTGTGGGTCAGGTCACCTCTAATTCACTCCAAATGTCTGACCCAGTTATGGAACCAGGTGTGTTAGTTCACTGGAAGTAAGCAAGCAGTTATGCAATAAATGATAACATAACACAAAATACAAAATAAGAAAGGTATGCAGAATAGACCAGTAATGTGAAGGTATTTGACTGGTAGCTTACTTTATTTAATGTTACAAAATAAATGATGAACGTTAAGAAAATAGCCATAACTTGTTTATGACGCACACATCTTTATTTTAAATATCTTAAAGCAATGCCTGATTTCACAGGGCATCCTAGGACTTTTTTTTTCCCAACACGTACCTTTACCAGCAATCACATGCATCCTAAAAGATTCAACATCCACTTTTTCAATTTATCCTTTGCATTATTTATAGTCACCTGTGGCTTATTTGACCCTAAAGATGAAAGATCATATAGCATGACATGAACAACATGAAGTCCGCTAAGTTAAAATACCTCCTTTTCAGCCAGCTTTTGGGAGCAGGATTATGGGTTGTGGACAAGTGAGGAATTGGACACCTCGAATTCTTCCCTGAAACCCATAAATCTGGCTCTCCTCCACACTGAAGCTCTTGTTTGGCTCTGACTCACTTTTTTTTTTTATTGCACTTTCACTTCATTCCACTCCCCCCTGCTTATCCCATAATCCCTTCTTATATTCCCAACCTTATTTTTTGCAAGATACCATTTGTGAGGTTGTGAGGGCTCTCTCTCTCTCTTTCTTTCTTTCTCTCTCTCTCTCTCTCTCTCTCTCTCTCTCTCTCTCTCTCTCTCTCTCTCTCTCTCTCTCTCTGTTGCCTTGTCGTTTTCTTTCTTCTCCTCATTTCGCTCTGCAGCACCGCCTATTGCCTTTAATTCATTGCTGCTGTCATGCTCAGAACCTCTTGTCTTTAAAATGTGAATTTGAGAAGCTATGTAAAAATCGAGAAAATGCCCTTAGACTTAAGAGGGTTAAAGGAATAGTTTGACATTTTGGGAAATATGGTTATTCCCTTTCTTGCTGAGAGTTAGATGATGTCTGACTGATAAATATAATGCTACAGCGTGAGGTTTGTTAGCTTAGCTTAGCATAAAGACTGAAAGCAGTGGAAACAGATAGCCTGGCTCTGTCACAAGGTCAAAAAGTAGATACATTAGTAAAGTAAATCCCAAACTTTGGACCTTTGTACACTTTGCTTTTATAAACAAGGTAAAACATGCTAATGAGTAAGCATTAAGAGTGATTTATACTTCTGCGTAAAATCTATGCTGTGGGTACGTACGTAGGTAGGTGGAGACACCGGCCTACGCCGTAGCCTACGCCGTAGCCTACGCCGTAGCCTACGCCGTAGCCTATGCCGTAGCCTATGCCGTAGCCTATGCCGTAGTCTGACGTGCAACTCTCGAAAAATTTTACTACATATCGCCGCGACGCACGTCGCTCGGCCGTGGCTTGGTAGGGTTGCATTTCCCTCGACTCATTTCCTGGTTCTCCTTCTCCATAAACAACATGAACTCAAGGAGAGGGTTAACTTTTCATGCTACAGAATTCCCACCGTGGTCAGAAAGCACAGGGGAGACACTTTGTTTCTCTCACTACGCCTCTAGAGTCTCTACCACACCGCACCACCACACACACACACACAAATGCTGGCCCTGCTATTAGATCGACGCACACACCAACGCACAAGTATAAACTTCAGGTCACTTACGTGGGCCACAGTGAAAGCTCTGCGTGGAGCCTCCGCAGAACCATAAATCACGCTTTAGAGCTACTGGCAGGCACATTTTTTCATTTACCTTTTAGCCATGGATAGCTTCTTTCCCCCCTTCTTACAATTCTTGGCAACAGTTTGACATATAACAGATAGACGCGAGAGTATCTTCTCTTCTAACACCGTGTCTACAAAGAGGTGTAGCATGAGCAGCACGTTAGCAGAGCAGTAGCTTCAGTGCTCCGTCTGTCTGTAGGATGCGTTCATGTACAGTATTGAATGTAGGTCACCTGCGTGTTGGCAGCACTCAAAACCCTAGTTGCCATCACTGTAGTTACAGTTAGTTAGTTAAATGGAAGGTAATATATTTGAAGTGTAAAAACAGACTTTGGATTGCGCGTCTGAAAAACGCAGCAGAAACCACTCCTGTGTTGACACATGGTTACATGCCAAGAATGGAAATGAGCGTATTTACCAAAATATCAAACTATTCCTTTAATTTGTTTCGCTCCAAAGCTAACATTAACATTACATTAAATGCACTTTCAAAAATGCATGTAGAGTGATGGGAAAACCATCGTTTCGTAATATCGTTTAATTGACAGAACTTTTGTTTGCCTCCTCAGCCCTCCGAATTCACCTATCACTTCCCATCCTGTTGCCATGCTACCATCCTTAACCCCTTTTGTCCTTTCCTATGTGCACGCCTCCACACTCCCACACTCACTCCCTTCCATCCTTGATGAATTACACTCCTGTTCCTGGTCTTCCTTTGCTCCATTTGCTCCATTTGCCCATTTTGGCGCATTCCAATCCTCTGCCATCATACCTGCTTTTCATCAAGGCCCAGCAGTCCACCAGTTTTTCTCTTTGCAGTAAACCAAGATTTGGACAAAGCCTCTTTGGTGTAACTTTGGACTCTGCCCACTGTTCCCAGCTCTTGAACAGAGTGAAAGAACATACAAAGTGGATGGAACTGCCAATAAACTTTGTTTATTTGTGCATTAAGCAGAATTTTTTCACCAATATTTTATTGCGTGAGATTGTTTTGCTTGTGGGCTCATTTTCATGGCTTTGACTAGCACAAAAGTCTGCAAACTCTGGTGTACTATCCGCTACACATATATAGCCCTTTCTGAGTCACTCGTGGTCAGCACAGGAAGCACAGATCCAGATTTAAGGCTTAGATTAAATTTTTTTATGCCACTTCTTTTTTTCTCTTCCTCGCAGAGGAGTAGCCATGAGGGAGTGAGTCATGTCAGCTTTATTTCCCTTTTCGGGAGTGCCTGCCGTTTGGCTACCTTTGTGTTTCTCTTTTATTGTTCTCCTCTCATGGTGCCAATGTACAATTTTGCTTACTTTGGAAGGTGTTAAAAGCCTAAATGCATAATAACATCTCAAGTTATGTTTTGGGGGATGAATGTAGTGTTTGGGATGCCAACATCCAAGTTTTTTTAATCCTTGGGAAAGTGGTAACGTTTGCAAATACAAGCTGAATTGTGATGTTTGAACAACCAAGCCTTTGACCAAACAGGAATCAGAAAGGCTAAAAGTGCTTAAACACCTCACAGTCAACACTACAAAGGACATATACTGACTGTTTTGATCCAGCTTCTGTTCCAAATCCACAAAAAACAACAACACAGGCTATCAGTGTTATTGATCTTACTGTACCAATGCCAAAGTGACACACCTAGGAGTACAATAGCCAACGGACAACCCTTTACCTCTCTGTTTATGTAAAGTCTCTGATCTCCTTTGTTACACTAGATGGCATATATAATGTATCACAAAGTGAAATTCAATCACCTGCTTCAAAAGAACCGCAAGGAATTCAGCTCTAATCATAATGTCCCAATTTTCCAAACTCTCACCATGCATTAGTTTGCCACACAACCATGATAAATTCCTCACACTACAGTAAACAAACATTACCATTATTATATTATAACAGCTATGTTTGGATTGAAATTATTTGGTGCATCCTGCTGCTGACTTAGGAGCACATATCCAAAATGAACTCTTACTCTTTTGTCTTTCACCTTACTGCATTTCCAAAGTGGAGCTTTGTGCTTTTATGGTGAACAGACTGGGAGCTTTACTTGACCTTTGTAGCATTTTTCTCGTAGCTCTGTTATCCTCTCCCTTGATGAGGAGGATTTGTAAGAAGGAATGCCTCTGGCCACCAATACTCTCAATATTTAAAGGACTGCAAACAGATTCTCTTCCATACTTCTCTGTGTTAAACGGCTCAACATACTCTACAGTAGGACAATACTTTATAAGACCTTCTTCTGAGGAATGTCAGAGCAATCATGTTCATTAACCATTTGTGCTGTCACACATTCACTGCAGTACTGGCCTTGGAGAAGGGGGGGGGGGGGGGGGGAGGTTTAAAGGGGACCTAGCATGCTAATTTTCAGGTTCATACCTGTATAATGGGTTTCTACTAGAACTTTAATGTTCAAAAAACACATTATTTCCTCATAGTGTCTGTTTAAATATAGCTGTATTAACCCTCTGTCTGAAACGCTCGATTTTAGCGCCTGTCTCTTTAAGCACCCCCTCCCGAAAAAGCCCAGTCTGCTCTGATTGGTTAACTTTTTTGGTCCTTTCACATCTAAAGGCTCTGACACACCAACCCGATTATCAGCCGTTGGACAGTCTGGCAAGGTCAGTGACTCGAGTCTGTTCGGTGTGTTTTCATTTTTTGGGCAACAATGCAGATTAGCACCGCCTGCTTTTATGGAGACGTATTACGTCTCGAGCACGCGCAGAACGTACGCTCAAGTTGGCATCACTTCGGTGTGTTCCGAGGCACTTTTTTACCAACTCGGGGAGGCAGTCAGCCCGACTGCCGTTTCTGCCGAAGGTCGGCCATTGGGTTGGTATGTCAGAGCCTTTAGGTCTTGGAGTCTCTGCACCGTTATTGCAGCTGGAAAATTAATGTCTACCTATGTATTGTATAGTTGTGACATCTCAACCGCACGGAAGTCTTGACGGCTTGTTTGAAAAAGTTTCTGAATACGGGCTGTGTACAATTCTTTGTGGATTTAACAATATGTTCACAGTAATATATATATATATATATATATATATATATATATATATATATATATATATATATGTATATATACATGTCTATATATATTATTTATACAGTATATCACCTCAAACTGCTTCATAATCAAAACATTTTGGAAAACATGGAAATTTCACTTTATACAATACCTCATATTATGTTCATTTTAAGGTTCATAATTGTATTTAGAGCTTGTACCAGAATAGGTTTATGTGGTTTAATTTTCAGAAAACACCATATTTTTGTTGCACTGCACATTGCTGCCATACCATCTTTTCACCCTGTGTGTTGAGCTCTCTGTTTAAGCTACAGAGTGAGACATCTCACTTCTGTTCCATCTTTGTTGGGAGTAGCATTAACAAGCAGAGTATGAGGGCGTTCCACGCTAGCAGCTAGGCGAGCATTATAACGTGTGTTACAAAGTGACAACAGAGCTGTTTGGAGCAGTTTGTGAACAGTGTTTTCTGTTGGAGATGGTAAGTCTTTTTTGGGTGATTTTGGGCTTTTTTACTTTGTAAACCTATAACGTGCACAAAAATATATAAAACATAATAAAGGAAAGGGAAAAAGACAAAAAGCATACTATGAGCACTTTAAGAAAAAGGTAATAAAGTTCTGTGAAAACTGATATTATTTGGTTTTGTTGCAGAGTGATTCATCTATCATATGAAAAATGTTGCATACTCACTCTCAAAGGAATTGCAAATATTTGTGTTTGCTTACCACTCCTCATGTTTGTATGCAAAATATGAAGCTAGACCCATCAGCCTGTCAGCACAATGAAAGCAGCTTTGTTTTTTGTTCAGGTTAAACAATTCAGATATATTCTGATAATTAATGAGCTTAGGTGCTGGTTGGCAATTTTTAAAACTGGACAGAGGCAAAAGCTATCTGATTTCCTTTGCTTCCAGTCGTTACACAAAGCTAAGGTAGCTGTTATATTAAAAGCTTTAAAATAAGCTTTATGTTTGCCCATATTTGCCTTTATTTGCAACCAATTTTTTTTTAAACATGCAGTATTACAAATCATCCCACTAATGGTGTCTACTGTACTTAAAACTGTATATAAATCACCTTGCTCACTACCATAATACTCAATACCGCAAAAAAAAAAAGTACGGAAGATAAGATATGGTCCAAATTGTTTTGTATTTCTGTTCTCGCCCATGCCACCTACCTTAAGAGTTCCCCATTTTGTCCTCAAACCCAAATTATCACACATTATACCAACATAAGGAGGGCCTCACTCAGCAGTCAAACATTAGAGTAGGCCCAACTTAAACACTGCAATCAGGCTTTGTGTATTATACGCTTTGTGTGAGTTTAAACACAGACACACCCAGCTACATACAGTACAAAGGCAAAGCAAGCAAGACCTAAGCTGGAACATGAATATACAGTATGTATATATATTAAATGTATATACTTTCATACAGTGAGTCAATAAAAGAGAAAACAAATAGTTTTGTATTTGTATTTCTGTTCACCCACTAATACAGCCCACCTATGACAAACCCTCCCAACTCTTCCAAGATCACACAGTGATTAAAACCATGTGAAAACATGCTGTGAAAGTGAGATTGCACATGGCTCCGATACAGTACGCTGCACACTTTACAGTCTGCTGGCTGAAGGCTGTCTGCAGTATAATGTTAGACAAAAATACCTAGCTGTTAGTGGCATATACTTGTCTCTTACATCTTGTTGAGGCTAATCTGCTGTTTGTTCTTGCGGAATGGCATATTGAATACAAAGGTCCAATAAAGCTACCAATTAACTACCAGTTCACAAGAGGGATGCATTTATAAATCTCATAGACCTCTGTGATTGTTATTTCAAAGTGAAATATGCTGACGTCCATAATAGTAATGTGGAGAAGGAAGTGAGACACTTTGTTAGTTTTTAGTGGAGGTGGAGCTATAGCAGAATGTGGGGGAGGCACGTTACTTATTGTGTTTGAGTGTTGAAAGACTTCATCTCCATAGCAACATACTGTACATGCTTTTACTTTTTATTTGTGTCTTCACTGCAGCAGATAGTGACCAAAACACATGGTTTCCAGGGGGAAAAGCACACCAACAAACTAATACATCTTTCTGCTCACTTGATTAATGAGTCATTTTTTGAATGCCTTGAAGGACAGCTCAAAGGAAGTTATTTACAACCACATGTGTAAACAGCATGGACATCTCAGTTAATATGGATGAATGCAAGTTAATCTGACTTAATTTATTCTGAATATCCCATTGGGAAAGCAAATCCTGTGATCTGGTGCCATTGCTGTTCATTTTTAACTTAACTTAGACTTTTCACATCACAAAGTGGTGAGTATGATAGCTCTCTAAAGTAATGAATTGATTAACACTGTAAATGCCATCCAGTGGTTTAAGGGTAGTGGCACCAGCATGAGCATATACTATATCTCCATAGCCCAGTGTAGATAGTAAAGTAGATTGTGTAATGCTGTTTTGTTTTGAACGGTTCTGAGAATTGAATTACATTTTTTAGTCACGCTAGCGGCGTGGCTCAAGGGATGGCAGTGTCGGTCGGTTGGTCAATCCACCTCTTTTGGTCCATACTGAAATATTCCAACAACTATTGAATGACTTTCAATAGCATATTGTACATACATTTATGTACTCCAAAGGATGAAACCTAATGACTTTGACCCATGACTTTTCCTAGTGCCACTTTTGACATTCTCAGGTTTTAGCCATAATAGTGGTGTAGCTCTAGGGATGGCAATGTCAGTCTGTTGGTTGGTTAGTTGGTTGGTAGGTCGGACCACTTTGGGCAAAACTAATGTCTTGTTAACTGGTGGATGTATTGTCATAACATTTGTTACAGATTTTAATAACTATGACGATCCCCTGACTTTTTATCTGCGCAGCATCATCAGGTCAAACCTTTAAATTTCAGTAGTACTTTGGTGTATGACCAACCTTGACATATAAAGGCATTCCCATCAGCCTTACTTATACTTTTTTTTAGTGGTAATTAGCAAATATATGCATACTAACAGCTAAACTAAGACGGTGAACACAGTAAATATTATACTTGCATAGTATTGCATGTTAGCATTCTCATTGTAAGCCTGCTAGCATGCTAACATTAGCATTTAGCTCAATGTGCTGCTGTGCTTTTGGTGTTTAGAACAAGCTTTTAATCAATGACAGATGTCTGGATTTTATGACAGCAGACTCTAATCTGGAGAAGGCCTGGTTTGCAGTGGAGCCGATGGCATACAATATTGTGACGTCAACGTAAAAATTGAGAACTCAGTTGGGGCATTAATAATATTTATGTTTAAAGTAAATAGCAAGGGACCTATTATTGATCCTTGTGGGACACCTTTGTCAACCATCTGGGGACATGATTTGAAATCATCGGCTACAACAGCTTGAATTGTACTAGAAAGATGATTTGAACAAGCTGTATATTGTATGGGGGAACAAGGACTGAGTGGATTAAAAAATAAGATGGCACACAACGGCCTGCATGACTTTGTCTCAATTCCAACTAGATAATGACTCTCACTCTCCTTATTCACTGCACAAAAAGCCTTGACACATTATCTCTGCAGACACATCAATGTAGATAGACATTACCACCATAAAGATGGGATAAGGGTTGTATTTTTTATGAATGGATCTCTCAAACATGAGTCAACAACATTGTTGGAGTATGAATCATACAGCATGCAGAGTGAACGGTGGAACCAGTTATGAGCAGCTATGTTTGTGCCTTTTACAGATTTAATCTGATACGTGTAATTACAGATAGTAAAACACATAATTAACTTGGACTCCTGACAGTTGCAGAGGAAGTAAAAGAAACAGACACAAGTACACAGACTTTCCTTATGAAGTCACATAATATACGACCAAAGCCCCACATAGTCCCTCTTCCCTCTATAGGTTTCACCAAACCTCTAAAACATTTTGTCATTCAGCTACGACATGAGGACAGGCTAAAGTAAGGGTTTTATCAGTGTGATAAATACCACTTGCTGAGGCAAGTGTTACTTATCCCTACTAGGTTCTAAAATCCTCCTCTGACATTCCCACTGCAATCCAAAATACTCTCCTTTCCAGGCTTGACTCCAATGTTTTCCCTGTTACTTTTCTTTTCCATGCTCTTTCTCAGCACCACTGAGCCTTTTGGATGTAAAGCGTTGGCATTTTAAAAACACTGTTGGTATTGTTCTGGGGGCTCCATGGGGGTGGTCACCTCTCAATTTATGATACTTAGGACAGTTGCCCTTTTACTTAAGTTTGGCATACGTATATAGGATTAACAACAATATAGTGACAAGTGTGAGAGAAGGATTTCTTGTTTTCAATGTGCAGTTTTACTGTATTGGGGGGGGGGGGGGGGGGGGGGGTCCGGTGTGGGTTAAGGTTCATCCCTCTCTCTCTCTCTCTCTCTCTCGCTCTCTCTATCTCTCTGTCTCGACCTGAATGCAGTTTGTCATAGTAACCGACTTGAGTGGGCAAATGCTCACATTCGATGGCGTCTGGCACTTTGGAGAGGTGTTCTCTTCACAGATGAACACTAACCCTAACCCTAAACAAGTGTTACGTTTATAATTTTGTTCAGTATAAATGGGAATGCAAATTCTTTAATACCAATCTGAAACATGAAATTGGAAAATGGAATCATCTATTTTTGAAGTTTTAGATGGAGCATGAGGATTTCATGGAGCAGAAGTAAGCTGATAACAGAGTAGTTTTGCAGATGAAAACACTACAATTAAACTTACTACAATTTAATGGTTTTTAGACTTCTACATTACATGTAAATGTAGTTTGAAGGCATTTTGATGACTATATTTAAACATGCAGAAACTCAAAACTGCCTCCACTATAAGCCCTCGTGTATAAGTATGAGTTCATACTAGTAAGTGTAAAGTATTAGTCAGCCTTTTGCTGAGTTGCATAACACTCAACTATCCCTTCCTTTGGATATTTTAAGCATTTCTGTTTTCACTTAAACATGAAAAGAAACCATGATATAGACAAAACACATGCCCTGACAGCCACCACCAGGAGAGCAGAATGCACACAATTGTATTCTGTCTTATTGCAGGATTATAGCCTGAGGGACACTACAGAATGGCTTTTGTGGTACAAAAGACAGCTCATCAGTGACAACCTTCATGTTTGACCTACACATCTATTTTTATATTCAAGCAATTGAAACCCCACACAAACTAAAACAAGGAGGACTATTGTAAGCAGCACTTCGATTGGAAACAGATTTGACTTACAATTATCTGTAATTCAGGTAAAAAAAAGAAATAAAAAAATTGTAACAAAACCACACAAATTTACAGACTTCCTTTTTCAGTTTAAAGCCTGTGCAAACGTTTATTTGTCTCTGCATTGTTCTACAGCCTGGAGAGACAATTTAGGTTATCACGCAGTGCCAAGGGAACACTCAGGCTCAGAATATGAGCCTCAGTGCATTAACACAAATCTGTTTTACATAAGGACTACCTACGTCTGTGAATGAGTCTCCTTGTCCAGACTCTTTGCCAGAAAGAGAGGCGACTTCAAACCTCCAGTGACACACGCATGTTGCAGTGTTTCCACAAATACCTCCATACAGTGCGTAATTACACATTGTATGCTTCCCTGTATCTCCGTATCCAAGGCAACCACACTCAAACTATTTCCATATGCATCTGGCAAAGTCATCATTGCTTTGTGGTAAACCCCGTTGCCATAGCGACAGTGGGTGTGGCGAGGGGTAGAGTGATATGGGCGGTGGGAGGAGGCTAAACTGTTACAGAGGGATCATACAGGGACACAGAGAACCATAAGAGGAACATGTGGTCTGTGTGTGTGTGTGTGTGTGTGTGTGTGTGTGTGTGTGTGTGTGTGTGTGTGTGTGTGTGTGTGTGTGTGTTCGTTGACAGAAACAGAGAAGATGCATATGTGATTAATTGTAATAAGAGGAATGCTGCGGTTCAAAAAGAGAGGACGGAGAGAGTAGGAGACAGAACATCAAATAAGGAACCCAACTTTTGTGGGCACTGGTAAAATGGGCGCAGGGCCACAGTGCTGAGGAGGACCAGGTTTTTCCATGGAACATTGCTCTCCACCTCCTCTTTCCCCTCCATGTTTTTCTAACCATGCTTTATTTTATTTGTTCAAACTGTTGGGAGAGTTATAAATATTAGGCAGGAATTGGTTCTGTAGTAGAGAAAGGAACATCATGGTGGGTTGATTATTCTGTAGCATTTATGTGCAGATTTGTCTTCCAAAATAGTAGGACATTTTAGGTAGCCCGTACAAAGTTGTTGAGATTTTTAAAATGTAATTCATTTGGCAAAAACGCACCAAATGTTTCACATTCGCTAAGTCCCGGTCCGCTAGTTGCTTTCTGTTCTCACGACACATATATAGTTTACAAAAGTGGTAGCAAACTTACCACTTGAAATTCAATGTAATTTTTGAAACAATGGGTCCTTGAGTTCAGACAGAGGTAAGCATGCTTCTTATTTTAAATAGCGACGACTGAAATGACAACTGTTGGCGTTCTTTGTCAGCTGTAGCTAGCTACAGTAGCTATAAAGATTACCTCCATAAGTTGGTACAACATTTTGTTTTTCAGTTGGCTCTCTAATGTTTCCAGCAGCTGGTTCATAATAAAACAAGAAGCTCAAGAACAGACTCTTTTGCCATGTAAGTCTATGAGAAAAAGTCTTTTTGGGCAAGATGGCATCACATGACAGACCCAGAAGTTGTAATTCCACTGTTTGACCACTATGTCAAATTAGCTTTAAAGCCAAGGACACTTCCTGGTGCACACTGGGGGCATAAAGGTGCTGGAAGCTGAAATGTTGAACTATAACTAGCTAGAACAGATGTAGGTCACTCTAGTACCTAAACACATCCAACTTACTGCTAACGCTGCTACTAGTCTCTCCTGCCTTTTATCCTCAAATTATTATTCCTTTTGTCCAGCAGGTTTTCCACCATTTTAACATTACTTTGGCGAAAGGGCAAAATGAAGATTGGACGCGACAGATACATTAATAAATTACACATTGGTCCAAATTCAACCCCAAATCTTTTGAATCATAATTACATTTTTGATCACAATGCTGCTATAGTTGCTCACCATCTTTTTACAAATTGATTCATATTTTTTCTACCATATCATAACCTGTAAAGTGATGTTTGTTTTGTAAACTGACATTGGATGAACTTCATTAGTCTTTACATTACTCAGAGCCGTACTATTGCCATGGGCCAAAGCACTGAACTGGCTCTGGCCTCAGAACAGGATTCCATGCACAGGATGATTAAGTTGCACCTGTTAGACAGGTACAACATACACCTCCTTTATTTATGTTGCGTACATTTGAAAAGGTGACCTTCACAGTTCCTGTATGAGCAGGGTGGGCGTGCCAACTTGAATAGCTAGCTCTGTGACCCTATGTTCCCACAGTTCCCAAATTTCTGAGAATTTTTTTTAAACTGATAATTAAGCCCTATGTTCCCACAGCCCTATGTTCCCACATTTCTAAGATTATTTTCCAAAATTAGGCCCTATGTTCCCACATTTCCTTTTTCATAAATTTGTATCAGATTTGATCCCCCTTTATCCCAATTTGGTAGCCAATTACACCCAACCTATTATCCAGTAGCAATGGACTACAGATGTATTGTAACCCTAACCTTGACATAGGGCCTAATTTTAAGAAAAATCTTAGAATTGTGGGAACATAGGGCCTAATTTTCAGTGAAAAACAAATTCTTAGAAATGTGGGAACATAAGGCTGACCCCATTAAGCATGCCTTATATTGGTAAATGTAGTTTAATGACTACACATGCACACCATCGCTCCACAAGACTTCGACCTGTGCAGAGGTCTAATCAGCTTGAATAGGTGAAATCATCTGTGTGGTCTTATGTGGAACGCTGGATTGCATCTCTTTATTCCCTTTCAGCGTAAAGAAGACAATATATATTACGACAATGTTTTGGGCATGTTGACAGGAAAGGGGGGAGAGAGAGGGGGAAGACATCCAGCTAATGGCCACAGGTCAGACCCAAACCCTGAGCCGCTGCGTCAAGGACTGAGCCTCTGTATATGGGCGCCTGCTCTTCTAGGTGAACTTCCCAGGCGCCCGACAGTTGCAGTATGCATAAGCAACAGCACTGACTGGAAATAATCACTTTCTCTGCAGTATATCACTTAACTTTTAACAGTATTTTAGGGAGTGGTTATCACAATAAGTATTCCAATAGCTATAAAGAATATTTCAAATGTACCTAATAACATAGTGAACTTCAAAAAACACGGCTCGCATCTCAACTTCACATTTGACATTTATAATTCTTGAAAGCTACGACAAACACCATTAAAAGAATTGTTTCTTTTGATAGTTGTTTTCATAGTAATGGTGTCCTATTAGTTTTTAATCAAGTCAAATAATCAGGTTATTTTTATCAGCTGATTATATTGTCCTGGCTTCTACAGTATCACACTACCAAAATTGCATTCCTCGGTGAGTCGGTAGTAGGTTGACATGGACATCACTGTTACTCCCTACTGGATGACCAACATAGGGATTACATAGCATACATGTTATGTTTGTTGTCATTACATTACTGGGAAGGAAACTGCTTTCTCACATTTTCCACTGAAATTGTATGACTTCTTGCCCTATTTTTCTGATATTTCTATTTCAGCAGGCAGTCTCCACACCTTTGTTCGCTAAGAAGGACATCCAAAATGCTGAAGTTCCCTGCCAGATCCCCTCAACACAGGCTGTCATCCACTTACAGTACATACTGCTTAAGGCATAACACAATCACATTTAGATAACACTGGTATGAAATAAACAAGAGTAGCTTTTCAAAATGTTCTTATAGCCAACACATATAAAAAATAGGGGCTAGACACAGCCTTTGTTGTAGGTTTGCTTTTTTTTGTTGTTGTTCTTTCTTTTGGGTCTTTTGTGTCTTTTGTGGTGATGTTTTGGTCATTCGTCAGACCTATAATAAATGTGTAAGCACTGTTTGAATGTTTGATAAAAACTCAATGTCCTCCTTTATAGGCACACCTTCAGTGGTCAGCTGACTGGATCTGCACCCAGTAAGTCACTGACCCCCGGCCGTGACTCCTGCCTCTGACACCTGGTATGAGTGTGTTTGAGTTATTTTCCTGTTAGGATGATTGTTGTGTGTTTGGTGTGCTTCTGCACGCTCAGTTTGGAGTTGGTGGGCGTGGTCCCTGGCTCCCCTAGTTGACACTCACACACCTGAATCTGATCACCCCTCAGCACACATGCCTCTCATCTCCACCGATCACCGCACCCTATTTAACTAGGGTTGGGTATTGTTTTGATTTTTACGATTCCGATTACTAAAACGATTCTTGAAAAACTGAAAAGTGAATGGTTAATATGCTTTCACGTCCGTTTTGGTGAGTCCAAAGGGAAAATAGGACATTTTATAATTAGCCTACATTTACGGTAGCTCGCTAATGGTAGACAACAGAGAAAGTGTGATATTTTTCCGTCCGTTTCGGAGCGACAGAGGGAAAATATTTCAGTCGATACATTAAGTGGAACTGAAATGAGGAACCAAAATTTGCTTTCTAATCCAGTCCAATTCCAACCGGTTGCGTAGGAACTGGTTCCATAGTGGAACCGGGTTTCGGTACCCAACACTATATTTAATAACCCTTGTGTTGTCCTCCGGGTCAGGACAACACAAGGGTTAATACAGCACCTTAGTGCTTTTTTGTACAGCATTTTGGTCTACTTACTTACTTTACAAGAGACAGGGTTTAAAGAGCAATTCTCAACAAAGTAAACGGAAGTTGTGTTGTCACCGGCACCTGGAGAACAACACAAGATAAGACCAGATTGTTGTGTCACTTTAATATGGTCACTCATCAGCCAACGAATCTGCCTTATGTTGCTTTTCTGTTATCTGTCTGCCTGTGATGTGATTCTTTATTGGATTTTTCTGTCTTCAGAAACTCACCTTATGCCCTGATCTCTGGATTCCCAGCTTGCTCTGTCAGCCTGTCTGTTCACCTGATTTCCCGCTCAGTCTGCTAACCTGTATGTTCGCCGGAGACCTCAGTCTTACCCTCCCACCTCCCATCCCCCCTTCACACTGTGGAACCTGGACATACTGCCCCACTCTCCTGCTATCTACTCATCCTGACACACTTCACTTCATTGATTATCAATAAAGCACCATTGTTCCTTATTCCTGGCTTCAGACTGCATTTGAGTAGTGTCTCTGAAACCTTAGAAAGCATAACATCAAAGACCGACAAATACAAAGAAAATGGGCTTTTTTTATAAAAAAAATATATATATATATTTGAGGCCAGAAAGAAAATTGTTGCAAAGCTCATTTCTATATGTAGACTATGGTGATGTGATTGCATTCATGCAACTTTATCCTTAAATAAAAAATTGGATTATGTATATTAAGCTGCAATCACCACTGAATTGTATACGAATCTTTAGGATGGTCCTCTATGTAGCAAGACATTATGTAAATGAGCTGCTATTCTTTCATACCCTATGGCAATAGATCTACAATTTTTTTTTTACATGTCCCCATGGTGTTCGAAGAGCTTTGTAAAACTCTTTTCTCTTCAAATGCACACTGGACATGGAATGTGCTGCAAAAGATTACCTTAGAAGTATTCCATTTTAAAGGTATTGTACAAAGTACCCTGTAGGAAACCTGTTGCTGTTTCAACTTGACTTAGGTGGAATGTTTATTAATGGACACCATCTGCATTCTACGGTTGGTTGCAAAAACAGCATTCTAAGGTTCAGCCTAATTTTAGCTTCAGCTGAACTTTAGAAGTACTTTTTTTTTTTTACATATAACAAAGACTGCATATTTTGTCCTCAATCAATAACATTGTAATTGGGTTACAACGGCCCAGTTTGGACAGGGAGGATATTTGCAGCAACTTAAAATTCTTTCAATATACACACGGCCATGTGAATGTTGTTTTGATAGAGACTTGAAAAAAATGAGACCCACCCTTTAATTGTAATGTCTTTACCTTTAAAAAAAAAGTGCCACGAAAAGCTCTAAAAAGTTAGTTAAAGCCCCTTTTGTGCTTGGCTTAGTCTGTTACATGCTAAAATATGATAATGAGAAATTTAGGTAAGTTTAAGGAAGGAATAAATGGCAGCATCTATGACATTTTCTTTGCTTTAAAAATTAATTTTTGTTGATATCTGGTTATCATTTTGGCATTTCACCTGATTCATTAAGCAACAGTGCAAAGTACAATGGCTTAGTCTACAATATAGTATCTTTGCATGACAGTGTACACCAGCCTCAAGCCAGGTTTGGAGAGGCTACTTTAATCTAATATTTATCTAGAAACCACAAAACGTGCTGTTCCTGAGGTAAGTAAAGTAAAGCAGGACTGTGTATCTGAGGGTCATCTTTCACTACTTAATGGTATGG
>CM042318.1:7592807-7655307 GCA_023566125.1 Zingel zingel
CATTTCACAAAGCAAAGCGGGAATTCCCCTTTGACGCTGTTTAATTTAGATACTTACCAGATTTTTCCTGTGTGGCAAAAGCTAAAACTCAGATTCACAACATCATATTGATATTGCCACATGTTCTTGTTCAAGTTTGAGTCAATCCCTCTGAGCTTTGCAACTCTGTGCACTGCTGTCGCAAATGCCTCTCTCTTGGGCTGTCATACGTTTTGGCCTAAAGAAGATGGGAGTCTATTTTATTTTCCGTGTGTTTCCATGATAATAACAAGGCCAAAAGCCACTGGTAGGGAAGGAAGAAGGTTAGAGAAGATGGAGGAGGGAGGTTATGGTGGAGGGAGGGGGTTGGATTGGTAATGCCAAGACTCATGACTCATTGTGGTGAGGGACTGGTGGAGGAAATGCATGGGGGAGGAGAGGAATGCAGGGCCAGTATTGGTGGAAGGACGGTTGAAGGTTGAGCCGACATGCATGGCGCTATAGTTTCAAACTGCAAGCAATAGTGCAATAGCAATAGACGCTCCGTTATCAGTGTGGTGTCAGAATTATTTACCAGTGTTCACACAGTGAACAGTTCTTTATGCAGTTCAGGAGGTTTATAGAGACTAATGACGCTTCACAACGGTGTTATCTGAGGTGCATGTTGTGTAGACAGACAGACACAAACACACAGTTGTATATAAGCATACAAAACCACTTTGAGTTGTGTTTTTTAAAGCCTCAGGCTCAATGACGTAAAACCTAACTCACCTCTTGTTTGACACTAATGAAAGCCAGATGGTTAGTGCAAGTCACCTTTTTTGCAGATACAGCTTCCCTGCAGCAGCAGCCAAGGAATTTTGAGCCCTAAAGCATCTAAAACTGCGCCTCCAAAATGTCTCATTGTAGCATAGTGCTGTGGTAATGGGTATACTCCTGTTTTAAAGATGCTTGAAAATTGAACGAAAGACATTTTAGCTACTGGATTCCCAAGTGCTTCTCAGCATCATAATCTTTTTTATTGGTGTTTTTTAAGGAAATTGTCTTGTCTTAATTACTATTATTATTATTATTATTATTATTATTATTATTACTCAATAACTGAGTTTGATGGTGCATGCTATCACACCTAGCAAAAGGTGCTATATGTATTTGACATTCAGCTTCTTTTGTGTTTATGACATCCAAATGCTTCAGGTTAAAGCAATCATTTGACAGTTTGGGATATTCGCTTGTTTGCTTTCTTGCTGAGAGTTAGATGAGAAGATCAATTGCATTGCAAGTATGAAGCTACAGCCAGCAGCCGGTGAGCTGAGCTTAGCATAAAGACCAGAAATACATGAAATGGCAACAACATCTTATCACCACATTACGTGGTGGAGGCATGTGTTAAAATTACTTGCCGGCACCACGGAAACAATGCCAATAGAAAGTCAAGTAGGATCTTTTGTCGCAGTGGACACATGAAACTCTGCATATGGAGGAGGTCAGGTTGGATGGACCGGTCACACGGGACTTTCACCTAGGAGACCACACCCAGGATAGTGCTGTTCCTGTTCCGCGTGAAACCAAAAGCCAATGTAAACTTTTTTATTTAGTTTTTTTTACTTATGCGTGCGTAAGTTATGTAACAAACCATGATTTGTTCCTAAACCTTACCAAGTACTTGTGTTGCCTAAATTAGATTAAATAGTTTCTGTGATGCCGGTACTTAATTTTAAAGATAATGTTTTTGGCATTTATTTCTGACAGGACAGCTTTGGACATGAAAGGGGAGAGAGAGAGAGAGAGAGAGAGAGAGAGAGAGAGAGAGAGAGAGAGAGAGAGGGGAGGGGGGGGGAATGACATGCAGCAAAGTGCCTTAGGCTGAAACCAAAGCCACGGCCACTGCGTCGAGGACTGAGCCTCTGTATATGGGCGCTCGTTCTACCAGGTAAGCTACCCAGGTGCCCCTGGTATGTAATTTTAACACATTCCGTGCCACCCCTATTTGGTGTTAGTTTCACTTATTTCTGTACGTTCAGGTTGACAAAGTCTTTAAATAGGTACAAAAGTTAAAAAATAAGCCTCTAAACGTCTCTAAAACTTGATAATTAACGCGTAATATAAACATGATAAACCTGTCAATCTGTTTTGTAAATGACAATGTGCGGCTTTTACGCTGTGTTGTGCTATGTAGTGACTCCCTGTGTCTTCAATATGAAAAACAGCTGAGATGGGAGCCTGCATCTCAGGCTCCCTCTAACAATGCCCATGTCAATGTTTAAAAAGTGACTTCAGGAAATTGAATCAGAATTCAAGACATAAAACAGAGCAGCAGCTAAAATGTAGATATCAAAAAACAATATATTAAAATAAAAGTAAAAAAAAATAGTAGCAGAATGGATGTAACGTGTTGCCAAATTTGCTGTTGTTTGTTCACAGGGATTATCAGCAGTACCTCCCTCCTTACACACACACACACACATACACACACACACACACACACACACACACACACACACACACACACACACACACACACACACACACATACCTTAACCCTGTACTATGCATTTCGTGAGCTTAGAATTATAAGGTTCTATCTCCACTTTTGGTTTAAATTGAGTTTTTGACATAATCTGATCCATTAGGTGTGTATTAATGCCTGTGTGGTGTTATTTTTGTAAAAAAAATATTTTGTTAGTTAGCTATAATAGTAGATTATACTACATAACAGTTTTGCCAGCTGGGATGTAAAAACTTTGATGCTCAATATCTCAGAACTACCCTAAACGGAGATAGAACCTTATAATTCTAAGCTCACGATTTACAGAAATACAGCAGTTTCAGTAAACCAGTATTGATGTGTAAGAACTGCTGAATTCTTATCATCCACCCACCAACCAACCGCCCCCACACACACACTCCACTTTTTCTAAAACATAGCTGCTGCTGGATGTGGATGATCTTTTCTTTAATTACATTTAACCAGACCTGTTGAATCAGCTGTGGTGTGCTTGAGTAGTTTACCCTGGAGAGACAGGCAGCAGATCAAAGCAAAAAATATAACCCCTCGACAATTCTCCTAAAACACCAGGTTTTCTCTAACAACATGTCAGAGAAGCCTGTTGAGAGACCAGGTAATGGTTTTGAGCGACTGGACAATGTGTCATAGAAGTGTAATGTTACAGCCCTGCCTCCCTCTCTCACCCAAACTCTCAGCCAATGGCAGCTCACCACAGTCCCCTCCCACAGCCACAGGCTTTTAAAACTCTCCAGGAGTCTCTTCTCTTTTCTATCCACTCTGGTCTCTACCCTCTGCCTGCCTGCCTGCCTCGCCAAGAGCATTCAGTCTGACCTTCCCAGACTTATTTCATCCAAAAGAAGAAAAAAAACCCTCCAGATATCAGAATGAGCAGTTATAAGACCTCTGCTTACACTGTGAGGAGTTCCAGTGCCCCACGGAACTTCAGCAGCAGATCCTACGGTGGAGCAGGCAGTGGTGGTGCCTCCCGCACTAGCTACAGTGTCAAGAGTTCCTATGGAGGAGGCAACAGGGGCTTCGGAGGCATCACCAGTTCTTCTTCCTTCGGCCTGGGCTCAAGTATGGGTGGTGGCAGCATGGGTGGTGCAGGCATTGGCATGGGTGGTGGCATGGGCTTCGGTGGTGGCATGGGTGTTCATACCCCCATCACAGCCGTGACTGTGAACAGGAGCCTTTTGGCTCCCCTGAACCTAGAGATTGACCCCAACATCTCAGCTGTCCGCACCCACGAGAAAGAGCAGATCAAGACCCTCAACAACCGGTTTGCTTCCTTCATTGACAAGGTAAGAGACTGTAATAGGGTTGATTTGTGTGTTAAAAAGTCAGGTTGCCCAGGCATTGGTCCTATAACCCTGACTTATTCTACTCTTTGAGCTGATAGAAACTTCTTTAGGTGTGTGAAAAGCACAGTCACAGTGTAGTCAAAAAGTTTCTTTAGCTGTGACATTGTTATGCAATATTTGATATAGAGGTCCATATGTTTGCCAGATGTAATGTAATGCTGATTTCCTCACTTTTGCTGCGTGGGGAAAGTTGATTCATTCCCCCTCTCTGCTCTCGCCACCTCCCACAAATGCGGTCAAGGCAGAAAAAAAGTGCTGTAGCTTTGGGTTAGGCTCTCAAACTTTTTGGCTCAGGCTTCCCTTTTATAGTGATGAAAAACAGACTTTCAGAAAGGAGAGATTGGGAAAGACAAAGAGAGAGAGAGAGAGAGAGAGAGAGAGAGAGAGAGAGAGAGAGATAGAGAAAGCTATGGGTGTGTCAGGGCTTGTGATACGAGTTACCTTGGGAATGGTCCCTCCTTTGGCTGGGGTGTGGCTCTTTCTGCTGCCCTGGTGGCCCCCACCCCTCCCGAACATACACACACACACACACACACACACACACACACACACACACACACACACACACATACATACATACACTGAGTACTGAGTGACACTACCCTGAATGACCAAGCCTTCTTTCTCACAGACACATTTTGAGTGTCCATTGGGAGTATGAGTAGATTGACTTTTATTCATTCAAATCAGCATTTGAGTCCAGCATGTAATACTCAGGAGTGTCTGTCCCCTGAGGCCTTAGCAGTGGGTTAATATTTAAAAAGGCTAGTTGGTTTCATGTTCTGGCCAATGGCAGCTCACTGGCTACATATCAACTATCCTTCACCCGACGAATTGATTATAAGAAGATAATGTGCATTGTGAATGCTTCATCACAAATTATCAGACACACTTCGACCCTCCATATCTTCTGTTATCTTGTGGTGACATTCCATTTGAAGGCACTTCATTATCTGTATTTACTTCACTTCAAATGAAGACAATATGATGGTCTTGATTAGATCTCACCTGTAGAGTGCAATGTATTAAGGCAAGGTCCATTGTGTCACATATCTGCCTTCACTGCCTTGCCCTTACTGTTCAGAAATATGCAAACTCTCCACATTTTCATCATCCAATCTCTTCTCCCTTTCTCTCTTCAGCTAATACACCCCCCTCACATTTCCACCTCCTTTCTACTCCCTGCTCTCCCCTCATCACATCTATAACACAGTTAAATATTTACCCTTCTGCATCTGCCTGCGGATCCAACTTCACCCACTACTCTCTGCCTTCTTTGAACTTCGCTGTACAAAAACAGGAAGCCATGCAGGAGAAGGGTTAACTAGCTTTATTCTGCCTAAACCGGCTTTTTCCAACCTCATCTTGTTCTCCCTACCCTCTACCTCCTGTCAGGATGCAGATACGTCAGGCCTTCCTTTTGGAAACAGCCAACAGCAGCTTACAAAGCTCCAAAGTTGGATAAGAACAACAAAGATTGTAGACAATGAATTGGAGGAATGGCAAGGTTGTTCTTGATAATTGAGTATTAGGTTGTTAACCCAGGGGCGATATTGTTTTATCAGGCAGAGACTGCAGTTATATAATACTTTTGAAGGGAATTTCATAATAATTCAGAGCTGATGACAAGGAATCTGTCTTCACATAGTAATTACAGTAAACAAACATGTAAGTCCCTGATTCTTTGTGAAGGCTTTTTTAATGGTACCCTACTGATAAACATAATAAATAACCTTACTTTTCCCCCCTCTTTCTGTATCTTTCTGTACACATCAGGTTCGCTTCCTGGAGCAGCAGAACAAAATGCTGGAGACCAAGTGGAACCTGCTGCAGGGGCAGACCACCACCCGCTCCAACATTGACGCCATGTTCGAGGCCTACATTGGCAACCTGCGCAGACAGCTTGACAGCCTGGGCAATGACAAGATGAAGCTGGAGGCCGACCTGCACAACATGCAGGGCCTGGTGGAGGACTTCAAGAACAAGTGAGTGTGGAAGGGGCAATTAGGGCTAGAAATTAACTGTTCTATGCAATGTCAGGCCGGATCTGTCCCTTAAAGAAGCATAGGGTTGATCTAAGATTCATCTTTTTCATTTAGGTTGCAAAGGACGATTTTCAAAATGCATAGAAACTTCATTCATAAATAAAATACAGCCAGGACCAATGTATAACAATTCATGTCAGATTTGTGCTTCAAGACTAGCCTTGCAGCACATTGAGTTAATCTTTTTGTGGACTACTCCCTACATCTGTCCATTGACTTGCGTCATACAAACTCTAGGGAATTACAGCACTGAGGAAGCATGTTCCGAACACCCATTACATTACATATGACTGGAGGTAAAAATCCTTTTACAGAGTTCCCTGTCAGCAATGCTACCTATAGCTTTACACAAGAGGACACAAGTACTAATGCATGCATGCTGACATGCATGTCTCTAACACAAACAGGTACAATGGTGCCACACATATTTGTCAGTTGTCCACAGACAAATAAATCGTATCAGCTGAGTTCAGAGCAGCCCCAAGGGAGAAATATCATTACCACCTCTCACGCTTGGCCCTGAGTCAGAATCTGTGTGAGCCAAATGTCCCAAAGGAGTTCAAGAGTTAGGCATGGACTACTTGCACCTCCTAGTGTTACATTGGCGTATAAACACTCAAAACTAAACAGGAGCATGAGATAAGACTCTTTATGAATATTCAAAATCCAACCAGGACCTGTATTTTATTTCCTCTCAGGTATGAAGATGAGATCAACAGGCGCACAGAGTGTGAGAATGACTTCGTCCTCATCAAGAAGGTCAGCATCAACATTTACTCAACTTGTCTTTGAGTAGCAAATATGATACCCTGTCTGCAACTTCTTTTAGCACCTCTCTCCTGAAGACAATGTCAGTTCTTTGCGATGTCTCATTTCTAACAAACTTTTTTATTGGTTGGTTTTATTTTACAGGATGTCGATGAGGCCTACATGAACAAGGTTGAGCTGGAGGCCAAGCTGGAGAGTCTGACAGATGAGATCAACTTCCTCAGGTCCATCTATGAGGAGGTACGGCACAAAATCATCTCAATGGCGTTGTTTGTTTTACTACTTTTTCTCTACGTTAAGCATTTTGACTCGCGTCTTGTGCCATCCCTGGAAGTAAATTAGCTGGATGGGTTTCCTCAGTGCAGTAGGGTTTACTAATCTCTTTGATTTTTTTTGTATTTCTTCAGGAACTTCATGAGCTCCAGAGCCAGATCAAGGACACTTCAGTCGTTGTGGAGATGGACAACAGCCGCAACCTGGACATGGACTCCATTGTGGCTGAAGTCAAGGCTCAGTATGAGGACATCGCCAACCGCAGCCGCGCCGAGGCAGAGTCATGGTACAAGTCCAAGGTGATTGAGAACTTTGTTTACGCTCATGTTTCTGTCATTTACTTATTTAGAAAGGTCAATATGGTGTCTCTTCAAAATCCTACTTGCCATGAGTATAGGTTAAATTTATGTTAAAGAAAGGTGAAAACATTTTTTACCCCAGCAATAACATTCATCAGCTCATGACTCAGTGCATGCAGTGTTCTGATCAATATGGTTTCCAGTTTGTAATATCTTGTATTGTTGATGTTTATTTAGTATGAAGAGATGCAGACATCCGCCAGCAGATACGGAGAAGACCTCAGGTCTACCAAGACAGAGATCGCAGACCTCAACCGCATGATCCAGAGATTGACATCAGAGATTGATGCCGTCAAGGGACAGGTATGTGTGGGACTTTGCTACGCCATTCTGAGCCATCATATATAGTTTGTTATTGTCATGTAACAACCGGGAGAGTGGACAAAGATTTATTTTTCAAAAATCTTCTCCCAGCGTGCAAACCTGGAGGCCCAGATCGCTGAGGCTGAAGAGCGTGGTGAGATGGCTGTGAAGGACGCCAAGTCCCGCATTAGGGACCTGGAAGATGCCCTGCAGAGAGCCAAACAGGACATGGCCCGCCAGATCAGAGAATACCAGGACCTGATGAACGTCAAACTGGCTCTGGACATTGAGATCGCCACCTACAGGAAACTGCTGGAGGGAGAGGAGGATAGGCTGGTGAATGGCATTAAGTCTATCAACATCTCCCAACAGAGCAGTAAGTCATCTTTGTCAAAATCTTCTTAATTTGTCTTTGCAGTCATAAATAGCATCTTACTCGATTGGATTTTGTTACATTTTTTAGTTTTAAAAGATTCCATACTTTTCCATGTTAAATTGTTTTCTCCTACTTCCCTTCTCTTAACAGCAAGCTACGGCGGTTATCCCATGGACAACGTGAAGAGCAGCTACTCAAGCGGCTACTCCAGCGGGTTTGGCAGCGGATATGGAGGCGGATATGGAGGCGGATACAGCAGCATGGGCAGCAGTAGCATGGGCAGCAGTAGCATGGGCTTCAGCAGCGGCAGCACCGGCGGTTACAGCACTACCCAGAGCAAGAAGAACGTTGTTATCAAGATGATTGAGACCAAGGATGGCAGAGTGGTGTCTGAGTCCTCTGAAGTCATTGCGGATTGAGCTGTCTAGTTTAGAGGTGTAGCTACCTGTCTGCTATGATCTCCTCTGCCTCTCTGTTAGTTTTATACTTACAGTTCACCCCCACTCCCTTCCAACTATGAAGTAAAATGCTTGCCAGCCATTCTAAGATAGAGCCTAAATATTATTTTCATGAAGCAATAAATGATCCTAACACTACCAAAGATCTGAAAGGGACCAAAGAACTTATCGTGTATGTCTGATTTCTGACTGTCTGTACTTGAGAAGGAGTTTTTTCTCAAGAAGTGAGATAAAAACTGGGCAAATTGCAACTATGAAAAGAATATAGATATTTGTAACACTTCCATGACAACTATGCAACATCAATTCCATACACGAAGGGTTGTTTCCTTCAAAAAGGTTTCGCATAGACAGTGGAGTTGTTAAAGGAATGTGAATGTACTGAAATAGTGCTTCAGTGTTGTTGGTCAACTGTCTCAAAATTGCCTGCTACAGTAAGTACAGTATGTCTTCCCTGTGCGTGTCCTGTGACTGAAACTGTTCAACCCCTTAGGAGGCTGCCCACATCTAACTGTCGTTCTGAGGAGCTGTTTTTGCTACCAAACCAATTAAAAATGTGTTTACTGAAAGATAATGATGTATTTGTTTTCATTTTTGATGGTTAATTCAAAGAGAAATAAATAAATCTAGTAGTGGTAAATTAACATTTCAATAAATCAGACAGGAATAATCCAAAGTACTTAGAGGGAAAGTTCTTAGTCATTTTTTTGAATCAAGAGGAAAATTACATCACATTTATATAATCTGATGTATATGTTTGAAAATATACATGCAATGAACACTTCAAATAACACCACTGTTTTATGTGTATCAGTATCAATGGCTGGTCAGGATAAGGGTCAGGGTTAGGGTCTGTCAAATCTTGTTTCTCTTGTGATGATGTGCCAAAATTGTACAGTGGCAAATATATTTAGATAAATAACACTTAACTGGCCATGTTTAGATTGTGATAATCCATTGCTTTCTGAATGTACAATACACCTACAAGACTGTGGGTTTATTTAAAAGTCACACTATGTTACATGTGTAACATAGTGTGACTTTTAAATCTCTAAGTACTAAATAGAGGTAAGTTACAAGAAACCTAAAATAGTGAGTAAATTTGTAGCTAAACATGAGTTTAAGAAAAAACAATAGAAAAATTCCCAATAGGTAACGTTGCTTTAAAACCTGGGCGTTGCCTTCAATGTTTTATGACAGGTCATTGTCCTAATTAGCTTCTTAACGTCTAGTTAGGCGAGTGCTGACTTGTTGACCTCTGTGTAAGGGTAGGCAAACAAGTTGGCACTCCGTCAAGTCCTCTACAGGATAGACGTATCCCTAACCCTAACCCATGGGACCTTATTTCATAAAAAATATTTATGGTTGTGAATGCGGAGGGAAAAATTATTTTTTGATCCTGTTTGAATTGAGCCATGGATTACACATATGATATTCATCAATTTAAAAGACAACTTTGCAAGTGAAGAGAGTCACAGTCACAGTTGTATGTTTGTCGTAGTACCACTTCATTTTGTGTGAAACCTAGGGTGACCAGATTTCCTGTAACTAAAACCGGGACACTTTGCACGTGACTGTAGTGCTCGTGCATGCACACGCTTTTTAACGTGAACATGTGCCAGCCCAGGTCAGACATAGACACAGACAGATTAGACATAATTTTGCCAACAGCACACGTAGTTCTACTGCTCACACAGCTCAGTTGTGGGACCAACTTTATTTTTCAGAATTAAAGCATTCTTTTGGAAAATGCACCCACTGAACTTGTGAAAAACTTTGTGAAAAGGTATTTTTCATTGCATGGCACTAAAAGAATTATTTAGAACTGCTGCCACAGGCTTGAACTTAAGTTATGGTAACACTTTAGGGTAAGGGTACATGAATTATGAATTCATGTATGAATTAATTCATGATTTGTGCATTATTTCATTCCTTTATATCTTATGAATCATCAGGAATTGACATGAGTTCATATCCTCTCGTTCATGACCTCATGCATGAACAACAATCAACTAAAGCATTAGGTAAGGTGGGTACATCATTATGCACAAGTTGTGTTCAAATCAGAATTTGCGCAGTGATGACCACATTTCTTGGCAGAAAAATAAATAATCATGATCATGCTTAATAATTCATAATTCATAATGATGTACCACGTACCTAATGCTTTAGTTGTGTTGTTCATGTACGAGGTCACGAATGACTGATGATTCATGGGATGAATGCAGTAATACATAAATCATTAATTACATAATGCATAATAATACATACATCAATTAATTCATGCATAAATGCATGATAATTCATGTACCCTTACCCTAAAGTGTTACCAGTGTTATTCTAACCAAGAACACACACACACACGCACACACACACACACACACATGAAATCTCATTTGATAGAGCAGATAGCTTCTTGCTTGGAAACATTCATTCCGTATATTTGTTAGAGGAGTGAATTTGCTCAAGAATCAATTTATTGGCTGAAAGCCTACTGTGAAAGTGTCAGCAAAATTGGCCCGTGTGACAAGTAGTGGCTTTAACTTGGGAATGGTCATGCGGTTCTTCTCGTCAGTCCATGTGTTGTTCATGAGCAAAAAGATCCGCTAAACGGGAGCATTTGTGCCCAGTTAAAACCCTTTCACTGTCTATGGTTGAAACGAGACAGATAAGAAGAGGCATTACAACAATGTTTACAAGTATACATTGTTACGCTGGCTGCACAGATTAGGCCTATGCAGACGTAGACCGCTACGATTGACTGACACACACACACACACACACACACACACACACACACACACACACACACACACACACACACACACACACACACACACACATTGTTAAAATCATATGCTGGACGCTTTATTATAATAAACTTTATTGCAGACACAGGTCCATATAACACATCATACAGTATAAATAGTACAAAAAGAAGGAGATACAAGAATACATAACAAATTGCATATTAGCCTATAGGATATACAGGCTATTACACCAATGCCATCTTCACCTAGAAGTGTATCTATAGCAGCTTTTCAGAGGGCTGACTAGGGCTTCTAGTGGAAACAAACAAATGACTACCTGGGGACACGAAACAGCAACCTCATTGTATCATTGTATGCTACCTTCAGCCTCTGCATACTCTTTTTGTTATAATCAGATGTGTCAGTGTGATGTAGGTTCTAAACAGAGCACTTCACAGAGTCAGAGCACATAGAAAACTTCTTTATAAGCATGTTAGCTTAAGAATAAATTTTACATCGCTGTCGATAGAAGTCTTTATCATCCGTCCAGTCATGGGATATGACATGTCCTAGGTATTTAATTTCCTCACACACAGCAAGAGGACTATCTGACAAATATATATACAGTATATATATATATATATATATATATATATATATATATATATATATGTTCCACAATATAGCTACACCACCAGCTATCCTACCTCGAACCAGCCTCGTACTGAGGTCGGTAGTGGACTCTCCAGCCTCATGGAAGTTCATGTGTATTGTGTTCAATTTATCCAGATCTTGTTTCACCATCCAGGTTTCTTGCAGGCACAGAATGTCACATTCGTCCAGCATTGTGTCCACAACCAGACGTCTTGATCTATCAGTAGCAGTGTGACCTACTCTCAACCCGCGAGTGTTGTATGAAATAACACGCATTTAATGTGTTTTGTCGCTCCCTGCGGAGCAGCTGGCCTTCATCTCGTCCTCGCCCACAAATGCAACCGGCAACCCGGCATCGTTACCGTGCAGCAGCCCCTCATCTTGAGAGCAAGGGGCATCCTATGGACCAGACGGGCCTCCGTCTGCTCCTCTAGGGCGCCGAGGCTCATAGTAGCGTCGGACAAAAGACCCAGCGGGTCAAAGCTGCGGGTCGTACAGCTCCGCCACATCATTACATTCAGCGGTGATACAGAAGAAGCTGAATCTACTCTGTGTCGTCTCTATTTTTCTACATGTCACTTCCCGATCCAGCTTCGTCTTTAAGTACTCACTGAGAGTGTTGGCGTCTACACTGAGATCAAACTTTGCAGCAAATACCTTTACCATCTTTGTTTTGACAGCCAGTATATTGCTAACCACACTAGTCCCAATTATGCCAATTTTCTTTCTCACATGCCTCGTTGAAGTTTTCACAGTGCGAGGTGTAGGGCTTCGATGGGCAGAGTTATTAGTCTTTCTACATGGGTTTAGTTAATGGTCGGGCTATAATAAGACCACGTCAGCTATGTAATCACTGACAACCGGGACAATTTCATAGTGGTTGGTGTAAACCGGGACATTTTAGCATCCCGACAGGCTTTTGTCGGGACTCGGGACACGCAACTGAAAATCGGAACTGTCCCGGTCAAACCGGGACGTCTGGTCACCCTAGTGAAAACGCTCAGTGAACTAGATTTCTTGTCTCGCACAATATCTATCACCTTGCTTGCTGCTCTGCTTGGTTGCTAGCTAGCTAGCGTAGCTATGTTTCACAACACATGTAACGTTAGCTGACCTGACGTGTTTTATCCAGCGTCTTTTTATCAACCAGGAAGGAAAGAACTAGCAAGAACCGCTGCTCGTGTGAGTAAAATTACATCCCGGCATCATTGCTTCAACGATGCTGTCACTGTCACTGTCATTCTTTCTATTTACGTATTTTCACTGGAAGTTCATCCTAAATCCTGAACAATGAAACTGACTGGTCACAGAGTTATCAGGAAACTCACCAACAATGTGACTACGTAGTTACAATATTACTAAATAAAATATTCATGTAGGAGGGAGGGTGTCGGCTAATTTTTTAAGAATTTGTAGTGTGTGAATGTGCTGGTGGAAGATAAGGGGGGAGATGGTGCAATGTGATGACCTCACTTCTGTGGTCTACGGTCACTAGACTGGTCACTATGGCCTTAACCAGAAACCGACTGTAAAATGAAGGAGGGAGACGAGAATGCGCTGTTACGGGCAACAGAAACATCGCTGCACGTGACGCTAGTTAACACTACACTCAACAGCAGGTAACGTTAGCTAGCAGCTGGATTAAACACGGTTAAAATGCTGACAACTAACGCTAAATGGTGTAAAGTTTGACTGTATTTCACTGAGGATTCCGACACCGGGATGTAGCTAACAGTCTGCAGCCGCCGTGTCACAAACACAGATGGAGATGGTGCGTTTAATGAAACTGGTAACCTACAGCCTCGTGGTGCATTTGTCGTTCAACAGGAATTTACTAGTGAAATAAGTTATTGTTATAGTTATTAGATTATTATTAAATCCTTTCATTTTGACCATATGGCCTTACCAATAAACAATCCGTTCTTTAATGTCGCCAACTGTTGTTTAGTAGCCTTCTTTTTTTTCTTTTTTTTTATAAAACTTTATTAAACAGTATCTGTTCAGGCACCGTTTAGGCACCAGCACCGTTTGAAAAGTACCGTTTTAGCACCGGTATTGGAAAAAACCCAAACAATACCCAACCCTGAAGCACTTTTCAATTTATTTCCTCAGCATATTAGGTCATATTGTTGATTGTTATGGTCCATTATTTGAACAGTGAAAATAAAGAATTTAAAATAAAATAAAGAGTTTTTTAACTTTAATGTCACTAATGCTGATTAATCATTGATTCATTTGAATTAAAATATGTAAAATACTTTCACAACAAAAATTATGTATGCAATTGATTTAGATTAATTAATCACAGAATATATAATTAATAGTTTTTTTAATCGATTGACAGCCCTAATATATATATATATATATATATATATATATATATATATATATATATATATATATATATATATATATACAGTGAGGAAAATAAGTATTTGAACACCCTGCTATTTTGCAGGTTCTCCCACTTGGAAATCATGGAGGGGTCTGAAATTGCCATCGTAGGTGCATGTCCACTGTGAGAAACATAATCTAAAAACAAAAATCCAGAAATCACAATGTATGATTTTTTAACTATTTATTTGTATGATACAGCTGCAAATAAGTATTTCAACACCTGTCTATCAGCTAGAATTCTGACCCTCAAAGACCTGTTAGTCTGCCTTTAAAATGTCCACCTCCACTCCATTTATTATCCTAAATTAGATGTACCTGTTTGAGGTCGTTAGCTGCATAAAGACACCTGTCCACCCCATACAATCAGTAAGAATCCAACTACTAACATGGCCAAGACCAAAGAGCTGTCCAAAGACACTAGAGACAAAATTGTACACCTCCACAAGGCTGGAAAGGGCTACGGGGAAATTGCCAAGCAGCTTGGTGAAAAAAGGTCCACTGTTGGAGCAATCATTAGAAAATGGAAGAAGCTAAACATGACTGTCAATCTCCCTCGGACTGGGGCTCCATGCAAGATCTCACCTCATGGGGTCTCAATGATCCTAAGAAAGGTGAGAAATCAGCCCAGGACTACACGGGAGGAGCTGGTCAATGACCTGAAAAGAGCTGGGACCACCGTTTCCAAGGTTACTGTTGGTAATACACTAAGACGTCATGGTTTGAAATCATGCATGGCACGGAAGGTTCCCCTGCTTAAACCAGCACATGTCAAGGCCCGTCTTAAGTTTGCCAATGACCATTTGGATGATCCAGAGGAGTCATGGGAGAAAGGCATGTGGTCAGATGAGACCAAAATAGAACTTTTTGGTCATAATTCCACTAACCGTGTTTGGAGGAAGAAGAATGATGAGTACCATCCCAAGAACACCATCCCTACTGTGAAGCATGGGGGTGGTAGCATCATGCTTTGGGGGTGTTTTTCTGCACATGGGACAGGGCGACTGCACTGTATTAAGGAGAGGATGACCGGGGCCATGTATTGCGAGATTTTGGGGAACAACCTCCTTCCCTCAGTTAGAGCATTGAAGATGGGTCGAGGCTGGGTCTTCCAACATGACAATGACCCGAAGCACACAGCCAGGATAACCAAGGAGTGGCTCTGTAAGAAGCATATCAAGGTTCTGGCGTGGCCTAGCCAGTCTCCAGACCTAAACCCAATAGAGAATCTTTGGAGGGAGCTCAAACTCCGTGTTTCTCAGCGACAGCCCAGCAACCTGACTGATCTAGAGAAGATCTGTGTGGAGGAGTGGGCCAAACTCCCTCCTGCAGTGTGTGCAAACCTGGTGAAAAACTACAGGAAACGTTTGACCTCTGTAATTGCAAATAAAGGCTACTGTACCAAATATTAACATTCATTTTCTCAGGTGTTCAAATACTTATTTGCAGCTGTATCATACAAATAAATAGTTAAAAAATCATACATTGTGATTTCTGGATTTTTGTTTTTAGATTATGTCTCTCACAGTGGACATGCACCTACGATGACAATTCCAGACCCCTCCATGATTTCCAAGTGGGAGAACTTGCAAAATAGCAGGGTGTTCAAATACTTATTTTCCTCACTGTATATATATATACAGTATATATATATATACACAGTATATAGTCTTATACTTCAACAGTTTTATGACAAACATACTTTCTTGACTTGGAAAAGAAATCTTTTAAATTGACGAACATCATATGTATAAGTCATGGCTCAATTCAAACAAGATCAAATAATTATTTGTTTTTCACCATTTACTACCGTACATATTCTTTCCGAAATAAGGTCCCATGGATGGTCCACCGGAAGGGGAGGAACTTCACCTGTCTATTGCAAACAAGTAGTAGTCTTGTTTGATATGGGTATTTTTACCTAAAATATGTGATAGCGTACTTGTACATGTGAAAAAAGTATTTGTCTTGAGTCTTTATAAACAGCTATATGATCCTCCAACTGATACACTAATTGTGCTATAGGTTGGTTGCAAGTGGTCGGCAGCTCAAGTCTATCTATATGAACAGCATTCAGGTTTAAGAAACACGTATTGAATAAGAGTGCAAACAGGCACACAGGCAAGCATGCCTGGAGAAAATAAAATAACTTGTCCTTTTTTCATCAACTCCACCAGGGAGCAATATTGCATCATTACAACTGAGTAAGTTACCCTGCAGGTCAGGATGAGCCCTAATAAAGGAGCACTGTAGGAAATGCGAGACACACCCTCTGTGTGTGTGTGTGGAATAGGGCGTATTGCTGGTCTGCTCAACAAGACAAGAATAACACAAACTGAGCTGCACAACACAAAGTCTGCTTGGTTTTCTAGACCAAAACGTTTTCATCTGGTTTTATTCAGAAAAGATTGTAAAGACATAAGGCTCGTTCGAGATGAACTGCGCCTCGCCTGTAAAGTGGACAAGAGCAGGCAGCAGCTGTCAAGTCGGACAGTTTACAGATGTTTCCAGGAGCCTTCAGGCATAACAGGAAGTCAAAGAAACATTCACATCCTGTTAGGTCCGATTCCGATTTAATAAAATGTTATCAGACCCATATATCAGCCTTAAAATTAGACAGATAGCAATTAAAATCACTCCAATTCAAAAACAATAAAAAGTTTATATAAAACGTCATCATGTTGACTCGATTGTGAACCAAGCAGCTATTAGATCCATAGACAGTAAACTAAATGGACCAACAGATCCCGTTGCTATGGACAGAGACCAGTGAAGTATATTAGATGCACTTTTCCTGTGAGGGCTGAGCGTTACTGCACAGCCTCCATATGAGCTTGAAGACATAGATGTGACGTGAGCAACCAGTCTGAACGTTTGAAATCTTCTGGTAGCTGTTCAGTTCAGTTCAGTTCAATTTAGGGCTGTCAGCATTAACACGTTAATCGCGATGCGATTAAGGACCAAACATAATGTGTTAATTTTTTTTAATCATATTAATCGCATGCCGCCATTTATTAATTTATTTTCACTTCACCCGGCTTTGCGTCGTGCCTAACAGGCTACTATTTTGCCGTACTTCCTTGTAACACATCCTTCTGCTGCAGGAATAGCAACGTGGATTTCGGTGCCTCATTCTGGTGCCACTGATATGCCTGCACTTCTCTCTGGTGCCCTGAAACAGACGTTACAGGCAACAGAAACATTGCTACACGTGACGCTAGTTAACACTACACTCGACAGCAGCTAACGTTAGCCTACCGCTAGCTAGTAGCTGGACACGGTTACAATGCTGACAGCTAACGCTAAACGGTGTAAAGTGTAACTGTATTTCACTGTAGAGGATTCCGACACCAGGATGTAACAGTCTGCAGCTGCTGTTGTCGGATAAGCGGTGCGTTCAATGAAACTGGTAATTTACAGCTTCGTGGTGCATTCAAAGTTATTGTTAAATGCCCTTTTCCCGTCTGGTGGTGGTTTTTGTCATTCAACAGCTATTTACTAGTGAAATAAGTTATTGTTATAGTGATTACATTATTATTAAACATTTAATTTTGACGATATGGCCTTAGCAATAAACAAGCCATTCTTTAATGTCGCCAACTGTTTAGTACCCTTCTTTTATTTAACTTTCTTAAAAAGTATCGGTTCAAGCACTGTTAAGGCACCGGTACCGTTTTAAAAGTACCGCTTTAGCACCGGTATCCAAACCAAACAATAACCAACCCTAATATTGACTCTAGATTCAAATGTGTGACTAAATAAACAATTACAAATCTTAAAATCAAGTTCATAAAGCAACTTTCTTTGCATTAATTTGATTCCCAATCAAGATACACTGGTAAGAATTGCTTTCCATTGTTAATATATATTTAAAAACAGTTCTGAAATGCAAAATAATAGAATTTTAATCATGTGATAAAACATGCGATGCAAATTCAACGATTAATCGCGATTAAGAAAATGTAGTCGTTTGACAGTTCTAGTTAAATTTTATTTATATAGCACGTTTAAAAACAACCATAGTTGACCAAAGTGCTTAACAAGGTCCACAAATCAAAGCGATAATATACACAAACAATACACAATATACAATACAAAATAACCAACAGTAGAAAAAGGTCAAGATATCAAAGCTCAACTTGAATTGAAAGCCAATGCATAATAATGGGTCTTAAGCAAGGACTTGAACGTTTCAATGGTCTGAGATATTCTTATGGTAGACTATTCCAGAGGTTTGGAGCAGCCAGTGAAAAGGCTTGGTCACCTTTGGTTTTTAACCTGGATCTTGGCACATTGAGGAGCATCTGATTGGATGACCTCAGTGCTTTGACAGGTGTGTGGACATGTAAGAGCTCCGATAAATAAGAAGGCGACAACCCATTTAAGATTTTGAAAACAATTAATACAATTTTAAATTCAATCCTGAAACAAACAGGAAGCCAGTGAAGCGAGGCCAAAACCGGTGTAATGTGGTCGCGCTTTTTGGTCCCGCTTAAAAGTTGAGCTGCTGCGTTCTGGACTAACTGTAACCGATGAAGGGATGACTGGTTCAATCCAACATACAAAGAGTTACAGTAGTCTAAACGGGACGTAATAAATGCATGTATGACTCTTTCAAAGTCTTTGCGTAGCAGGTAGAGCTTGACTTTAGCCAAAAGTCTCAGCAGGAAGAAGCTGGTTTTCACAACAGAACTATTCTGTTTGTCAAATTTAAAAGCACTGTCAAAAATCACACCCAGAATCTTGGTGAAAGGTCAAATATGGGAACCTAAAGTACCAAGAGCATCTACACAGGCACTAAAATGTACAGCACGACCAAACACAACAATTTCAGTCTTATTATCATCATTGAGACTTTTGAGATCACTCAAGCAGTTTAACAAAGGCTGGATAGTATCCTTCTCATTGTTTTTTACAGGCAAATAGATTTGTACATCGTCTGCAAAACAGTGGAAAGAAATTGTTTTTCAAAATGGACCCTAAGGGCAACATGTATAGAGAAAAGAGCATGGGTCCCATAATGGAACCTTGGGGACCCCACAAGAAAGAAGGGCAGCAGATGAAGAGCAATTCCCAAGGTGGACAGCAAAACTCCTTTCTGCCAAGTAAGATTCAAACCATTTTAGGGCTATGCTACTTTGTTTGAGCAGAGATAGAGTGGTTGACAGTGTCAAAGGCAGCAGTCAAATCTAAGAGCACTAAAACAGCAGACTCTTAGAAGGGCAGTTTCAGGACTGTGGCGGGGCTTAAAACCAGACTGGAACTTTTCATAAATACTAAAATCATCTAAAAATGATTGAAGTTTATTAAAAACAACCTTCTCCAAGACTTTAGATAAAAAGGGACATTTAGAAATAGGTCTAAAATTAGACAAAACTGAAGGATCCAGATTTTTGTTTTAGTGGTTGCACAACAGCATGTTTAAAAGCAGCTGGAACACACCCTAAGCTGAGAGATGCGTTAACCAAGGATAAAATACTGGACCCAACAGTGTTTAAAATGTCTTTGAGTAAGCGGGCAGGAATGCTGTCCAGCAGATAGTTTGTAGGACGAAGCTGCTTAACTATGTCAGAGAGAATGTGTAATGTAACTGGCTCAAACTGCTGGAAGACAGCTGGGCATAAAGGAGGTACAGAGGGGTCACTGTTAAAAGCAGGGGATGAAAAGCTCAGGCCAGCATTTTTATCTATGAAGTGTTTCAGTAAGTTTTGACACAACAAAGTGGATGGCACAGCACAGACAGTTTCACAAGGGTTAACAAGAGAGTTTAACACTTTAAAGAGAACCTGAGGCCTCTGGGTGTTATTAGCAACCAGGTGAGATAAAAAATTAGTTTTAGCATGCTTAGCATGCTCCCTGGTATTTATGTAATGTGTCCTTTAAAATTTGAAATGACACTTGAAGTTTGTCCTTTTTCCACTTTCTCTCAGCTTTTCTGCAGGCATGTCTGAGGGAGAGGGTAGAGGGTGTCATTCAGCCAAGGATTGTAAGCACTTTAGTGCGTTTCTCCCTCAGTGGAGCAACAGAGTATCGAGTATCTCATTACAAGTAGAGTCAAAGAGGTTGGTGAGTTCCTCCACATTAAGATTACAATCTTCGAGAATGTACAACACTGAGTCTTTAAAGGCAGCAGAATACTGTGAGGCAGTTAGAGGGTTAATTGCACGCACACTGCGTGCGGGAGCAACAGTCGAAATGTCCGAGCAGGGGACAACAATAGTAAATACAACGGGGAGATGATCCGACATACAAGTGTCACATATTTCACTAATGGCAACATCTAAGCCATATGACAGTACAAGGTCCAAAGTATGTCCTTTTTCGTGTGTTGGGCCAGTGACAGACTGCGTAAGATTAAAAGAGTCAAATAGATTAAGAAAATCCTTAGACATTGGTCTGGATTTGCAGCACACATGTATATAGTATAGCTGCGCCAAGAGAAATCTTAATCATTCCGAATCTTGCAGAGACGGAGAGCGTAGGTATATGTAAGGAGATAACATAGGCACAGGCTATTTATTGCTAACTAAAATGCTAGTTAACCTTAGTAATTAAACTTAAACAGCTAATGTAAGTCGAAACTGCCTGCAAGCTTCTCCTGTACTATACGGTAATTCCTCTACTATGCGACAGTAAGTCACGTGATTATGACACAATCGTTAGCCTATTTTTACAAAAACGGAGTCATAACGTGAGATACAAGGTAATGGAGCCTTTTATACATTGTTGTGTTTCTTTAGAAATAAACAATGCACAAATAAAGTCTTTAAACGCTTCAGATGTAAAGTTATTCGCTGTCAAAGTGATGTCAGAATGAATGGCAGTCAATGGAATGCTAACGGCAGGTGATGGCTTGTTAAAATGGTGCCATAGGAGCTACGCTTTGTGGAGAGAGGCTTACCCCCTTGATTAGATCAGCTGAAAGCCAGGCATTTCCTAGCATGCCCTGGGTCTGCCTGGGTCTCGCTGTCGGTGAAAAGCAACTGCACTGCCTGCGTCTCAAACCTGCAGCCGCCTTGATCTCATGAGGTTATCTTTGCCCACGTGTGCATGAGGTCAGAGAAAGTCGGGATCAAGTCGGACACAAATCTAACCGGCATGAATTGGGCAGTGATGGCCGCTGATCAATTATGCGCAGACCTGGCTCATCTCCAACGAGCCTATAGTAAATATGTTTATCTAAAATCATGTCAGCCAATTAATAGTTTGAACATTGTAGAAATAACAGGATCTATTTTGCAAGGTAATGTAATACATTTGTGTATGCAAGTGGTGGAAGAAGTATTCAGATAATTTACTTTAGTAAAAGTACTAATACCACTCTGTAAAAATACTCTGTTACAAGTAAAAGTCCTGCAATGAAATTTTTACTAAAAGTGTGTAAGTATCGTCAGGAAAATTAAGTTAAAGTAAAAGTGCTTAGTGCAGAAAAGTCCTCACATTTTAGAAATGGGAAACGATCCAAACAGTTCTGTTTAATCGTCTAGCTGGATTTATAGGCCATTATATTGTTGGGAAGTTTGATTTATAATAAAACATTGTATTTTATAAACTACGTGTGTTTTGTGTGCACAGATCTTAATTTGTAAAGTAACTAGTAACTTAAGCTGTCAAATTAATGTAGTGGAGTAATAAGTGCAATATTTCCATCTGAAATGTAGCGGAGTAGAAGAAGAAAGTGGCATGAAAAGAAAAGACTCAAGTAAAGTACAAGTATCTCAACATTTGAACTTAAGTACAGTCCTTGAGTAAATGTACTTAGTTACATTCCACCACTGCATTTGGCCCCTTCCGTACTTCATACCCCCCTACTTTGGGCACACTTGCTTGGACCACACCCATCTTCTCAGCCTTCATTTTGATCTCAACTACACAAGTTATGTAACTGTATCTCAGTTGTGGCACTGCGGTGGTGACAAAATGTGGCCACAGACAGACATATAAATACCTGGCACAGTACTCATAACCACCCCTGTGGTAATTCTCCAGGAAAACATTTTGCCATGATGACATACACACAGACTCACAGAGTGAAAACAATACCGGCGTCGCTGTCAGGGCTGGTAAAAAGTATCGCCCTTTAATGAAGATACCACCAGGAGGGTGGAGCAGTAAGACCCAGAATTTCAGCATGTAGCAACCTGAGCTGGCATCCATTTTACTCTTTCCCACAAGGGGCAGTATAATGTAGTCTCACCAGCACCCTGGACAACATGACCGTTTTTTTGTCTTCTACTGTACTATAGAAACTCCTTCACATTTTGGTGAATTGTTGCTGTTACAGTAATAATAACACATTTGTCTAATAGTTCATACAGATATTTACTGTAATACTACTCACTGCTGTTTCAAGATGTGCATCAGAAATGGTCTAAATAGCAATTGAAAGAGTTTGCTAAAATCTAAGTCATTTCACAGTGCATCATTTTGCAGGGAATATCTCTCAGTGCATGTACTAACGCTTATGAAGTGTGCATCAGATGCAGCAGTTCCACCCAAAGTGTCATTCTTTGACGCCATAAATGTCTGATTCATAATCTTTTACGGGCACACAGACTGGGCGAGGTATGAAAAGGGAGGAGAACGTGTGAACATGATGGCAGATATTTGGTCTGCCAAGATGCACACCACTTTAACATAAGCAGAGGACAGTGCTGTAAACAAGAATGCACTGGAAAATTGAAGCGGACACCCAAGTACAAATAAATGCTGCTTTTCGTTTCTTCTCAGTCAACCATGCATCTCTTTGATGAAATGCATGATGTGAAGCTAAGTGGAGGTGTGTCTGTCAGCTCCCTCCATGTGTCTTCATACAAAGATGGTTATGTAACCTCACATACTGTATATTGTTGTGGACCACACTGTTATCTCCACTTTAAAGTTCACATTTTGCTTAAATGAAACAAGTCACATCCTTTATTAGAAGCACAATGCTGGTAACCTATACTCTTCATATTGAGAGTTTACTATGGGGGAACATTAACAGAAACCATCCTACAGTATTTGCATCAGTAAGATTTATTGTTGGCTAATCTTTAGATATTCTAATAATTTAAAGTGATCGCTACAACAGTTAGTTATCGAGAGTCAGAAGTTATCAAGTTGAGATGTTGTTAAAAAGTTGAGTTAAGGCCTGTGGCATGGCTGATTTTACTACTAATTGTAGTTATTGTATAATGACTACAATCAGTATTTTATTTATTTTTTGCATGAATACTTATATCTCTAGAATACAGTATTTCAGAGCCATCTGTCAGCTCTAGAGACTCCATGTTGCTGTGACCCAATGTCTATCTTGATGCACTATTGGGTGTGTTGGCTTCATGGATTAAATAAGAGTAGCCAGTAAACTTCTAACAGGCAGACAGTTTTAGACTCATTGAGGATGAGGGTGTAGGCCTAATAGTATCCATCCTAAAACAAAGATACATGCAAGATTTACAACCTTTCACGCTTGACTTGTATGTCAAGCCAGTCTCACGGCAGTTCGTGAAATGGTCACATTATTTAATCTATTGATTCGTGTACACGGACACGTTAATGTTGTTTATTTTGTGGTGGTCAGCACGTATTTTAAACTAATGTATTTCAATGGGAAGCATGGTTGGGGTGGTGGTTGGGTCAAACAACACAGGACTTTCACCCTGGAGACCGGGGATCGTGTCCCGCATGTGACGTTAACTTTCCCCATTGGTCTTTTCCTAAATACAACCGTCCCGTTGTTGTCATGTGTCCACCACAGACTGCAGATCGTATCCCGGCGTATGACATTAACTTTCCCCGTTGTTCTTTTCCTAAACTCAAACCCTGTTGTTGTCGCACGTCCCCCACAGACCACGGATCGTGTCCCGGCGTGTGACATTTACTTTACCCGTTGTTCTTTTCCTAAACTCAACCCCCTTTGTTGTCCCGCGTCCCCCAGAGACTGTGGATCGTGTCCCGGCATGTGACGTTAACTTTCCCCGTTCTTCTTTTCCTAAGCCCAACCTCTGTATGTATGCTGCCCATTACGTGCTGACCACCACGAAATAAACCAGATTAACGTGTCCGTGGACACGAATCAATAGATAAAAAATAACGTGACCATTTCACGAACTTCCGTGACACCGTGTTGTGTATGCTGTATCAATACCTGTCTCTCTACTAATTTTAAAGCACAAGTATTTCCCACACATTTAAACAGTGCAGGGGATTTAATTATTCAATCAGAAACTGGGGTGACAGCCAGGCCGCTATGCTCGAGTGCGTATGAAAAGCAAAAACAGGTTGTATTCATTTCACATACTGTAATGACAGTCCATGACAGGTGTCATTTTTTGGATTAGCTGAAGGAACAACAACCAACAACTCTTCAACTTTCACTGATTGTCTCTTCACGGTTTTTTTTGGTTTGGCCTACAGCAGCGGTGGACGAAGTACTCCATTATACTCCATAACAAGTAAAAGTACTGCATTCAAAATCCCACTTAAGTGAAAGTGGGCACTGTTGCTGTTAGCACTCCCCGTTTCTTCTACCCTCAGTCTCCCTTCGTGATCTGTTGATCAGATGTAAACTCCGAACAAGTACCAGTCTCATGCAAGCCCGGCCTGGGTAGTGTGCAGTGCAGAGCGGCAGCAATGAGCTTCCCAATGAGAGCACTATTGCCGTTATTAGCTCACGGCTAGCAGTGCTAGCCACCGCCATGTTTGCTTGTCACGTCAGAGGCGAGAGCTGTGTGCAGCCATTCCTGGGCTAGACTCTAAATGTCATTTTTTCAAACTGTTCAGTATTTCAAGAACAGCACATTTAGTGTTACTTTACTTTGTGTTGAAATGAAAGCAGGTCATGCTGCAGTATTAAGAGTACTGGTTGGTCTCTGGGTTTTATTCATTCAATGAAGAAGGCTGGCAACAGGGGCCCAAAAACAATGTTTTGCCCCAGGCCCTAACAGGTAATTTAGCCCTGCTGCTGGGTCATTTTGGACAATAATAATGCCTCATATTTTATAGCTCATATGTTTTAAATGTAAAATCTAGATCTGCAAAGCAAGTAGTAGGTAAGTAAGTAAGTAAGTAAGTGAGTAAGTGAGTAGTATAGCTGTCAGATAAATGTAAAAGAGTAACATGTACAATATTGCCCTATGAAATGTAGTGTAGTAGTATAATGTGGCATCAAATGCAATGTTTTTTGTTGTTGTTTTTTTTAATTGTAAATGTTATACTTGTACCCTTTAGTTACATATTTCTTTTGTGTCAGCACTAGGAAAGTGTTCATTTAAAATGTGTCCGAATAATCCTATAATGGATGGGCCGTGTAAGCAGCCTGACACGAAAATAAACAAATAAATAATTAATTAAATTTATTTATTTATTCATTCATTCATTCATTCATTCATTCATTCATTCATTCATGCATTTATACACAAGTAAAGTACATGCATTTTAAAAATTCTACATCAGTACACTACTTGAGTGAATTGATTTAGTTACGTTCCACCACTGGCCTACACTTACTGGTGGTAGTGAGGATTAATATTATATCTACCTGTCCTCCCAAGACCTGAAAAAGGTCAATGCACAGTTTTAAGATAAACTTTATCTTAATCTTGAATCCTTATCAGTGGCAGTATGATCAGCTGGAATTCTTTATGAGGTCTAACTAACAAATGGGGCTTCAAGCATGTGGGGGCAGGGCAGTAACCATCGCAGTACTTTCATTGTCATTTTTAAGACTGACTCACCCCACACAGTTATTACAGCTTTGCCCTCTTTTCTGATTGGTGCCTTTAGGCAAGGCTTGTTTTTACCATTGCCAGCATAAAACAGGTTCAGACAAGGCATCAGCATAACTCGCCAAGTATGAAACCAGTCACATTTGACTTCCATTTACAAAAAAAGTAAAGTAAAATTGTTATGGGTAGATTTAATTATTGTCAGAGCTTGTCTTCATGGCCAAGGCTCTTGGTGCTGTAAGTAGTGTTACAAAAAAGAATCCAAGACTGATCTTCAAAAAAAGTAATTAATTAAGATCCCATCTGAACAACTAGTAGCAGTTAATATTAGAGAACAGACCAGAGAAATCCATATTTAGTAAACTCTAGTCGTTTATAGTGTTTTTTTTCTTTTCCTTTCGATCAAAGGGCAAAAGGATTGTGCCAAATAGTCTCAGCGTGCAGTGTTGGTGCATGTTTGATGTTGTGTGTGTGTGTGTGTGTGTGGGGGGGGGGAGGACGGGGGGGTGTGGGTGTGAAAGGGCGTGGAGGTATAAATCACAAATCACAAAGATGCTGACTCCAAAACCACCATGAATGTGTAGTAAAGTATAGCAACTCAAACAGGTTATGTGGGGAACAAGGGCCTTTCCTCGATGCTGCAGCAACTCTGCTTGACTATCACAGGGAAATCTCAGATATCCATCCAAAAAGTCACTCAATTTATTTCAAATATTTAACTATTGATGTCCAACTGATGTAACTTTATTTTAAGGTTAGATACCGTCTCTGAAGTGATAGAGCCAGGCATTTCATGCACCTGTACCTGCTGTTTGATGGGAGTTGACTGCAAACAGAGAACCCTGAATTTTTATATTTTTACCCTTCTTGCTCGTCTGGTGTTGTAAAACAATGTTGGCATTGTCTGCAACGCACTAAAAAAGCACAGCTCTGCCTTATGACTAAAACCAAACTTTGTCAGCTGCCAAGGGAATGAGTGACTGAAGAGCTTTGTTGAATATCAGGCGTTAGTGGTGTTTATTTCCCATGAAAGGGATTGGAAGAATAAGAAGGAGGAGACCTGCTTTACATTCTTTATAAAATCCATTAATTCATATACAATGATACACTAAATCAAAGATTCCTCCTTTTGATGCACCTATGTTAATAATAGTTGTTGTCAGCTGTGACATTGTAGACATAAGACTAATCTGTGAAAGTGACTCCAGTGGCATGCAGTTAATTGCTCACTATCTGTAGTAAAATCTTTCTGAACTTCTGTAATGTGTCACAGGG
Organism: Zingel zingel; assembly: GCA_023566125.1. NCBI lineage: Eukaryota > Metazoa > Chordata > Actinopteri > Perciformes > Percidae > Zingel > Zingel zingel. Next base: position 7,620,023 of record CM042318.1, read on the forward strand.
GAATGAGTGGAACAGGTTATGATTGTAAAAAGGAGAGAGTGAAAGATTCAATGCGTCAGATATGCATAGAGGTGTGGTTTTACCTTGAGGTGCTTGGCATTCTGTTCTGACAGATTAGTTGCCACAGGTAACTAAGCCTTAACATAGGATTGAGGTGCAGAAAGCAGAAATCAAAACTGAATATAAATCAGTCAAGCACCACCATTTGAAGGGGTACAATAAGGTAAATGCCAAAGTAAAAGATGATGGGCTGAGATGACAAGTCATAAAACAGAGGGAGTGTATATGGTGGGATGGGACTATGAGTCGGTTTCTGTTTGACAAGTTGTATTACTTAGTACGTAGTATCTGCAGCACTTATTCTTATCCCTTTTTATCCTTTCCTAATGGATTCATAAAAAAACCCTCAGTGGCCAGTGGTCAGATTGATCCTTTAATTCTTTGTAGTGCACAGTTTGGTCTTTCAATCATAATATCCAATGTTGCAGTACAATGGTTTGTGTTTGGGTAGAAATGCATATAGAGATGTGAGAACAAAACTGACAGGAGGACTAGCAAGATGACCTGCAGAACATACTAGTAACGTCAGTTATCGATAGACCAAAATTTGGGTGAGCATTCTAAAATAAAGTTTCCATATCATGCTCATTTTCAGGATCACACTTGTATTTTTGGGTTTCTACTAGAACATGTTTACATGCTTTAATTTTCAAAAACATTATTTTTCTTATACTGTCTGTCTGAATATACCTGAATTTACCATCTGTCTGAAACACTTCGTTTTAGCACTTGTCTCTTTAAGACCCCCTCCTGCAAAAAGCCCTGTCCGCTCTTATTGGCCAGCGTTTCCAGGTCTTCTGCATCTGCGCTCTTGGCATCTCTGCACCATTATTGCAGCCTTTAAATGACTGTAACGGCAGTGTAGCAGCACTTTCTATCTATATACAGTATAGTTGTGACATCACAACCGTACTGAAGTCCTGATTGCTCATTTTAAAGGCACAGTTTCAGAATACGGGCTGTGTGCATTTCTCTGTGGGTTGAGCATTTTGGTTCTTTAAAGCGCTCATATTATGTTTATGTTTAGGTTCACAATTGTATTTAGAGGTTGTACCAGAAAAGGTTTACATGGTTTAATTTTCAAAAAACACCATATTTTTGTTGTACTGCACATTGCTGCAGCTCCTCTTTTCACCCTGTGTGTTGAGCTCTCTGTTTTAGCTACAGAGTGAGACATCTCACTTCTGTTCCATCTTTGTTGGGAGTCGCACATGCGCAGTAGCTAGGTAAGGACAACTAGCCATTAAGAAGCAGAGTATGAGGGCGTGCCACACTATCAGCTAGGCGAGCATTATATCATGTGTTACAATTCCAGTAATTCCCCCAAGAACAAGCATTTAGTGCAACAGTGGCGAGGAAAACTTCCTACAGACCCAGGCTCTTGGTAGGCGGTGTCTGACGGTGCCGGTTGGGGGTGTGATGAACAGTGCCAATAATAGTTACAATAAAGATAATGGAACTATGACTAGAAATAGTAGTTGTAGTAGATCAGGGCGTAGCAGGGCACTGCAGGGCATAGCCCTGCCACTGGGTGCATCATCAGTCATCTTAACTTAGCGCTTTTATTTTCCTATAATTGGCAACGCCAAACAATTTGTGTTTCCAGATTTTAAGCAAGTGTGGTTTATTAAAAGAGACTAGTGCAGTGCCGGTTGAAAATGTGCCTGTTTGGAATGGGCCAAGCGGCCTGTGGTATTGCTGCTTGTAGAATTCATGAAAACCAAATTGTGCCCCATAACTAACAGAAGGACCCCAAACCATTTAATATGCAACTCCCCTGTATGTGTGTGTGTGTGTGTGTGTGTGTGTGTGTGTGTGTGTGTGTGTGTGTGTGTGTGCGCAGAGAGAGAGAGAGAGAGAGAGTCAGTGTTGTCTCTTGTCGTATGATCGTTAACAAATTTAACATTTCAGCAGAGGTGTTCATTTCCATACAGGTTTAGTGGCTTGACAGTTAACGGTGAAAAAGGGGATTTGATTCGTGGGGGTATTTTGGCGACGGTAATGTTCTTAGTTAGCAGTAGACTTAAATAACTCAGGGTGAGTCTGATGAAAAGTGCTGTGTCTGCCCGGTTCAGCTCTGAGATTTTTCTCGCATTGCACAGCGCTGTGAAGGAATAATCTGAAGTGCCTTTTTTTCGCCAACCTTATTCCACACAACAGTCGCGATGAGGTGTATTTCACATTTTAGCTGCCAAAGCGCCGCTGCTTTCTTCGACCCTCTCTGCCTCTAGTCCTGCACTCTGCTCAGTCAGTGTGCAGGACCACAGAGGGGGAGTGGCCAGCGGCTAGGGCAAAAGCCAATATGTGCTTCTTTTACCAATATATACTTAACAATATCTTTTGCATTTCTAATCCAAACAACTTGGCACTGCACTTACTCGTGCCCGTAGCAAGACACCTGTCAAGTTTGAAATCCATCGGACTGACAGTTCGAGAGATATGCGCATAACACACACACACACTGACAGCCTGCAATTTATAGATAGATATGTCGCCAGCCCCATCCAACCACATTCATCCAAACTGTTATTTGCACATTGTACTTTTGAGGATGCCACATAAATTACCTTCAGGTATTTCAGTGAATGACATAGTGACAGCCTTGAATTAACACAATGTGACGAGTTGATAAAACTAACCCAAGCAGAACGCTGAACACAGTAAAAAAACAAAAACTCCACTTTCACACTGCCCCCAGGCGAGCCTGCTCTAGGGAACAGTTTGATTATGCAGCTGCACACTAGATGAGAAAAGGTATGATATAACAGCTAAACTGTGGCAAGTTGCCTCATGCTCAAAAGTGAGCAGCTACACAGAGGATGAGTCCCTCTCGAACACATCTCTGGGTTACAATAAAATGATAGCTTAATAAATTATCTCCATCTGTAGTGTGTGCGTTTATTTTAAATCGCATGCAGTGTCAGGACATAATGCAACATGATGAATGATGTGGAACATACTTGTCAGAATACCTGAGGAGGTAATAGTTATATACGCTTTAAAAAAATACATTTCAGTGTAGTCCAGCATGTTTGCATCTTCTTCCTTTTAAAACAGTTTATAAGGGAGCTTTCACACCAACAGTACAGTATAGTTAGATAGACTCTATCTTCTTCTAGCTTCACCTAACCTAACAAACGCGGTCCCGCATAAGCTGTGTCACGACGGTGGTTAACAACTAGTTCAATCAACCCAGGGTTACCCAATCCAGCGACGTGCATTCACATAAAAGAGGCGGTGTTGGCACAGCATGACCAATCGCATATTTTAAATAAGATGAGCAAACTATAATTCTACATAAATATGAAGAACACAGACACGGTTTTGCAGGCAAAACGCAATACAGTCGCTGCTTCCTAAAACAGGAGGAAAGCAGGCAAAAAAATAGCCGACGCTGTAGATGCGTAAATCACTTATCGCTTATCAATATCACTTTCCCATCAGTCAGGCACAAGATCTGACCCTAATTACACTTGTGCTTTCCATAAACTGCCGTTGCTTTAGTCTATTATTTCAGTTACAACCCTGGCAGTGGTAAGCGATCATGAGAGCAAATAAAACATATAAAAACATAATGCAATTCAAGTATTGATTGGTCAGTAGACTGCCAGCAGTCCTGACCTCAACCCCATTGAACACTTGTGGGATCAACTTGGGCGTGCTGTTCGTGCCAGTGACCAACACAACCACGTTGGCTGACTTGCGACAAATTCTGGTTGAAGAATGGGATGCCATCCCACAGCAGTGTGTGACCAGGCTGGTGACCAGCATGAGGAGGAGGTGCCAGGATGTTGTGGCTGTGTATGGTTCTTCCACACGATACTGAGGCTCCTGTTTGTGAAATGAATACATTGTTAAATTGCCAATATGGCTTGTTTCTTCAAACTTCAAACATCCAATCCACCAAACACCAAACGAGTCAATGGCAGAATAAGCTGTTTGAGTGCAGCGGAAGGGGAGGGGAATACTTCTACAGAGAATCATCCCCTTAAGCCGCCTAAACATGATTTGCAGTAAAACCGCTCTCCGTTGGCCATTTCTATTATTTTCCTATAGGAGAGCGGTGCCGCCCAACTAGGTGCTGTGCTGCCCTCGGGGTAGTTTACCGCTCGGAATTGCCGCCGAGCACAGCGCTCAAAGTTCAAATTATTTCAGCGTTAGTCTCGCATTGCCAGACCTTTCTCCACAGCGCCGCGGAGGAGGGTCTGGCTAGTCCACACAGCATTCCAGGATGGGAGAAAAACGTGCTCTGGTGTATTAGCATTTCCTGAAACCAGTCAAAATCATCTTGGGCATTGCTAAGCACCAGACAGAGACACGGTGCCGTTGCAATATAGTATCGGGAGGACACTTCTTTTGGTGGAACGTGCGTTAAAGGTTGTTTTAGTCATGAAACAGAAAACTCAGATTGGACAGATAGTCTAGCTAGCTGTCTGGATTTGGTATGGTTGCCAGGGCGTGGTTCTTCTTTCCCAGCTCACCGCTTTGATGCTGGTTTCATTATTAACCATTTACCATCACCTACACACACACACACACACACACACTTACACACACACACACACACACACACACACACACAATGTACCCCACGCTGTAAATGTTTGTTTATGTGCAAACAAACACATGCACACACACAAATCCTTTTGCTGGTCAAATATGTAAGCTCTTGTTCTGCACTGCCATCTTCAAATTCAGCAGTTTTCCCTCTGGCTATTGTACTAATGGGTGTGGTGGCAAAAGATTAGAGCTGTATAAAGGTGTATCCAAATGAATGGCACATTGTCATAATGTTTCTTGTGCCAAAATCATGGCTTGCGAGGACATTGAAACATTTTTGTTGCTTGGCACTATATGTTGGTTATCAAATAAAAGTTACAGTGACGTCATACCTCAGGTTTTCAGAAGCTGCTTTATACCTAGCAAAGTAAATGCATAGGACACGTTTAAATAAAAAGGGGTCATTATATTTATAGTTAGGTTACAATTAGGCCCTGTGTAGTCAATGATTATCTGTAAGTGTACAACCAATACACATGAGCAGAAACTTGGTCTCTTCGCTAATGATGTATCATGTATTTTCACTTTTTGCTTTTTTACTGGAATTTTTGCCTTCAGTTTGGGTCTTCAGACTGGGAACTATATGTTCAGTTGAGAACATGGCCACTGTATGTTCCAAAACCCGGTTGAGTGGGCTGTATGTTTAGGTCATTAATGGCTACCTGCTGCTGTGTCATAAAATTTAGTAAAAAGGGTATAGGTGTTACACAGAGGGAACGTGCTCTCTTGCATGTTGCAGTCTTGCACTGAATCTTCCTAATTCATCTAAAGGTGTGGCAACCATCGTAATCTTCCCTTTATACAGACTTGTAGAAATCCCCTCTGGCTTGATGTACACTAACAGTAACACTCCCTTGCTGTGGCTTTTGTAGAACATGGTACTATAGCTTACAGAGGGAGTTGTAGAACTGTGTGCAGATGTAGTCAGCGCCACACCTTAATCATAGAAATTTACTGTAGCACTGACTGCACAGACTATTAAGAGCTCAGCTTTAAAAACTGGAGGAACACAGCTCCATATGTGTTAAAATATAAAGCAAGATGCAGATGAAAAAAATGAGATATTGAAAACACAAAAAAGTATTTTATTATTGATAGGCATTTGTCATTTCACCTGTGATTTTGTTATTAGAAATTTGCATTTGGATTGTTGTATGGGTATCAGAGATTGACCTAATACAAAGCTTTTTGTAACATTAATTTTCAAATAAAACCTTTACATGTGTTACCACTGCCACTTTTTAAACATGTGTATGTGTTACAACATGTTGTACCCTTTAGCAGCTGATGTGAACCCGTTTTTGTGGTTTAACCAACTCAAAACACAAATATTTGCTATAGTAGAATATGAAAAAATAAATGTGTCTGCCAGCAGTTTCATGCTTAGACAGTTTATCAAAGTAAAATTAGTACAAACCTCAGTCTTGATTCATATTCAGCTCTTTTTGTATTCACTAAAGAACTTGTGTTATGGAGATGAAACAGAATTGTGCTAAGTGTGGTGCATGGTGCAAGTATGTTACCAATTAGATAATGTACAAGGCACAGGCTTTGAAATATTTGGACAAAGCTAAAACATATAAGTATTTGCTGATGATGTATTGTTATAAATAGACAATGCCACCACTTCCATTCCACAAGTCTTGGACACTCTGAAAGAGTGCAGTGCTTTTTCCGGTTACGAAATCAACTGGCCTATGTCATTACTACTTCATTCAACTCATTACTTGTCCCTTCTACGATACCATCTCACATTCAGTAGTAAAGTCCTTCAAATACCTGGGTGTGGTTATCTACCCCTCCCTGTACTCTACTTAAATTAAAAACTTCCAGTCATCTTAAGTAGAGTGAAAGCTGAAGTAATAAAATGGTCACCACTCCCAATTTCACCACAAGCACTTATTTCCTTTATAAAAAATAATATTTTACCAAGGGTACAATTTTATTCCAATAGGTTACCCATTTCAACCCCAAAAGACTTTTGGGATAAGATCCACAAACTGATCTTGAAATTCATTTGGAGGGACCTTGCCTCAAACTGTCCAACGCTTCAAATTTAAACTGCACCCCATAATGTCTTTCCTTTTATCAACTTGGTACACTATAGAGAAAGATACTAAACTACACATTAGTCACCTAAGGCCCTGACACACCAACCCGACACAAAAGGCAGTCGGACTGATCAGTTGGTTCCCCGAAGGCCAAAAAGTACCTCGGAACACACCGAAGCGACGCCGACTTGAGCTTCTGCGCTTTTTTTTTCAAAAAATTAAAACCGGAAATGACGAACACGTCATGTGGGTCTGGCTTCTCCAGCCGACCAATGGCGGCTCGTTTGAAATACGAGCTCGTATTTTACGAAAGTAGTTCACTGAAACAGGTTTCTGAAAACATTTTAATCGAGCAATAGGCCATACAGTTGCTGAATCTGTCTTCATTTCAGATCGACAAAGGTCAGTTTAAAAGATTTTCGTCAGATTTTAAGAGGCGTTCGTCGCTCATCCCGCTCGTCATTTCCAGGTTATCACTCCACCAATCAGATTGGTCATTTAGCCCTCTGATTCAACATGTCAAATCAGCCAAAATGAAGGCAGACGGCCCCTCTGACGGATGATGGCACGGAACACACCGACCAGACTCGAGTCACTGACCTCGCCAGACTGTCCGACGGCCGATTATCGGGTTGGTGTGTCAGGGCCTTTAGACACAAATGCACTGGAAAATAGGGTCCAACAAAATTCCCCTTTAACAAGCTCTGGTGCACTTGTAATTCTAAAGTAAAAATCTAAACAAAGCTAATAATACAAATAATAGGGAAGGTTTTCCAATTGATTAATAGTGTAAAACACGCTAACAAAATCAAGTCACTACTTGTGTTTTAGATATGACATTGTGTTCTCCACTGTATCTCAATGGACTTGACTCACCTGTCTTGACCACTTAGGTGTGGCACACAGCAGATGACTGAATATACTGTTTGTCCTTGCCAAGACAAACAGCAAAATCATTTCAAATTTTTACTACAGCACAATACTCGGCGGTCGCTGTCAAGTCTGATGCCCAGTACAGTGAAGAATCAAGTTACAACATCTTATAATACAGACACTGTCCTAATTGGCACTAGAAAATAGCAAGTCTAATTACTCATTTTTCAGCACTTCTTATTGCCAAGTTTCAGTCAAGTAACCTCCCATCTCAAAGTTGGTTCTCACAGAGAGAATAAGCTTGTGAACATTCCACTACATGCGCTGACTCGAAAGTCTGAAATGTCACCTGTCGTATCACGTGGGATCAAATACAAACTTACAGATTTGTGGGTGCTACTGCCTCTAAGGAAAGGTTAAAAGCGTTAATTTCATAATTGGTTGAAAAGTGATGATATTTATTTTGATGACTGTCCATTTTTCTGAAAAGGTCACAAAAAAGTAATAGGGTGAGGCCCTCGTTATGACACATCAATGAACAATTAATCAACATCTGTTCCTCGGATAGCTATTGTTTATGCAAGCAAAATGTGCAAATTAATGTTTTATATCTTTTCTATGCAGTTAATCAGATTATTGACACTCGAATACTATGTTGTTGACACAAATCATTAGTGTTACACATAGTGTGTCTTGCAGAACAGTATTGACATGACAGTTGTTCGAGGCTATGAGGTAGCCATGACATCAGTTTTTTCCATTTTTAAAAGTTTCAACTGTCTACAATGCTGTAGGTCTTACTTTCCCCACTCTTTCTGATCAATTGATCCACCTCACACTGTTAATTTACACAAATTGCTCACTACATTTTGGTGAAGTGTAAAAGCTGCTGTCAAACTCAACACAGTGGTCTGCGGTTCACTTCTTGCAAACTATGGTGCAATTCCCTGCAATCTGGACCAAATGTGTTACCAATTTCTCCCCAAACTAAAAGTTGAAAAACAGGATAGCTTTGGAATGTTAGATCACTATCATCTGTTTTACCATGTATCAGTTTAGGCCTAGTTAGGCAAAACCTATTTGACACTAAAGATTAATATATTTTTCATGAAAATGAAAAATTCTATGTCCCAGGAGCAGGTGCACATTATCCCAGGGATCCTGGGAAATGTATTTTAAAGTATAACTTCAGTCAAAATCCATTGGTCACATTTCATAACTAAATCCAACAAGCAGAAATGTGCATAAACCTATGGGTTCCCAACCTGACATTTACTTGTAACAGAGTATTTCTACAGTGTGGTATTAGTACTTTTACATAAAGGATTTGAATACTTCTTCCACCACTGATTAGAATGAACATAACATAAACTTGTCTGTTGAGAACAGCCTCATGGAAATGATTTTTGAAAATGTTTTATTGTATAAGCAAACGATATCATTAAAGCAAGTAATTGGCGTTTTTTTTAAGTCATGCTATTAAGCTGAGACTAATTCCATATTCTGTTAGTGTTCAGAGGTTGCTGGTGCGAGTCAACATGGATTCCACCGGACACAGCTGCGCCGGCGCCACTCTAAAGGACTTACATAGAAATATCTTGCAATTTTCTGTAGTGATACATATATTTTGTAGGTATCAGCGTATTGGGTTAAAAGGTAACTAGTCAGGAAACGAGAAATACTTTGCTACACACATACAAACACTCAGTGTTGGGAGTAACGTGTTACAAAAGTAACGCAATTACAGTAATGTATTCCTTTTTACTGTAACGCAGTAATATAACGCATTACTAATTAAATTTCGGTAATATTATACCCGTTACAATCTCAGTAACGCGAGTTACAACGCATTTTAACTGAACATTTAGTGGCGTTTTGTTTTTTTTAAGAATTCACCAACACCACAAAACATTTCTTCACAGGAAAAGAAGACGTGAGTATTAATTCCTGTTGCTGTATTCAGTGGTTGAGATGACTGCAGAGACAGATGCATTTACGACATGGACATTATTTTCAGGAGTTATTACGCTGCATTGAAGTGAGCTGTCCCGTCACTGTTCCCGTGGTCAGAGCCAGAACCAGAGACAGTACCAACAACATCTGTGTCCCAACAGGTTACGGCACTTCAGCGCGGACAGACGTGTGTCTGAGCTGCTGACAGATAGAAACATGTCAGGAATTAATGTTTATGCTTGCTACATTTAAATATCATTGCATTTTATCAGCCGTGGAAAGTAACTATGCCGTACTTCAATACAACTGTAAGGTACTTTTAATTGAGTATTTTCATGTTCTCCTACTTGCCTATTGTACGTTTTACTTCTCTATTTTTATAGCTTTAGTTACTTAGCATATTCATAATAATTATACAAATATTATGAATAATCTATGATGCATTAAAATGGATAAAGGGGAGACTTTATTGATCTGGTGGTGAAATTCAAAAGCTACCTGCCAAGTCAAACTTCCGCTGTTATTTTGGTGAAAGTAACTCAAAAGTAATGCAAAAGTAGTGTAAAGCATTACAATTCAGACACAGTAATATTGTAATATAACTAATTACTCTCAAATGACAGTAACTAGTAATCTATAATGTATTATATTTTGTAAGTAACTTGCCCCACACTGCATACACAAACTTTTTGTCCACAGATTTAGTTGCCCAGTCTTAACCATAAGTAAACTGTGCTTTATTTGATGTATATTGTATGGAAAACAACTGTTACACATATGAACATGGCATATGGCAGTGGTAGCCTAGAGGTTGGAGAAGCTCCAGTGGAGCTGCTCAGTGTCCAGCAGATCATACTGTGGTTGTACTGGGCAGCTTCCAGGTATGAATGTGAAACTGTGTGAATGTGACAGGTCGTCGTTGCAAATGAGAAATTGTTCTCAATTGACTTACCTGGATAAATAAAGGTAAAAAATTAAAATAAAAAAAAAAACATGAAGATATACCTCTGATGAGTTCCCCAAAAACATGTTCAGTAAGTTAATGCGAAGATGCATGAACTTACAGAATGATGCATTTAATGTAGTTCTCAGACTAAATAATGTTGGAAGTGAGAGTGAAGTAGTGGCATATTCTTTTAGGGTGTGACTCAGTTGTGCCCTACAGCTCATTTAGATGTAACTACAGGACAGAGACTGGATAGTCAACTCCTATGTCAGAGTTACTGAGATGGGTTTCAACAGGTATCAACAGTTCCAATTCTGTCAGAATGAGATAGCTCTTCTACTTTTAACTCCTAATGTTCGTTTAGCTGCAAGCTGCCATTAATGCAAAAGAGATTGTAAGTAATAGATGCAATTGCAATTTGAAAATGACCTTTTTAAAGGTAAAATGTACAAATGTTCAAAATGTGTAACTAAGTTAAAAATGTAGTGCCTTGGTGATCAGAAAAGTCATTGTATGAATATATGAGTGTTGAAGACAGTATGGACAGTGTCCTCAAGTACCAACATACTGCAGGTCTGAATGCATAAATAACACGATGGAAACAAATAACTCTGGAATTCTAGATTTAGTTTAGTCTTCTTTACCTATTTATCCTTAGATTACTTTATTATTCTCCTCCACTCACCATGAACACAATTGTGTTTTCCTTCAAATAAGCATTATGTTAAGATATCTCATTCTTAGCTCTACTCTATGTGTATCCATTGAGTTCTGTGCAGAGGGCAAGTACATTACTAATTTTGGGTATTGAAAGATGTGTCCTGTTTATGGTCAAGTGCTTCCACCTTCTCACTGTATGTTTAAAAGATCAGTCCAACCAAATGAAAAAAATATGTTGTCACTCATCCCTGGTGGTATTTCGACATACATAAAGGTTTGATTTCTCTATTTAATGTATTTGACTCAGAGATTTCTGCCTTGGTCCCAATACAATGGAAGTCGGACCAGATTTTTTAGCGTGGTGCAGTTTGAGCATTTATTTCTTTATTATCATCGTGCAAACTTCCATGATTTTGGAAATCGATGCACAAATGCATACATATCATATATACATTACACATAATACATTCAAACATATAAAGGGTCAACTTTAACAGCAGCATGGTCAGAATGTGTTTTACAAATCCAGTGAGAATTTTTAAATTTAACCTTTAGTTAAAGCTCTAAATATTCACATTTTATCTATCTTGCAAGATGATGGGAAAGCAGAAAATGGTGAATCAGTGATGTTACCGCCCCACCCTCCCAAACCTCTCAGAAAGCCCCCAGCTAATCAAGAAAAAATGCCATTGCCAACATGTCTTTCCTCCCCTCTCAGCCATTTGCTCTGATGCCACTCCTCTGCGAGCACATGGGTGTGTCAAGTGTCAATGACTTTACAGGAGTGGCTCTGTTACCTGTCTGACAGGCTGAGCTGCCCTGAGCCAATCTACCTGCCTGCAAGTGCACCTTCCAGGTTCTAGGTAATTGGAGGAGGGTTAAGGGGGAGTTGCAGAGGAGGTGGAGCTCACTGGTACCTCCTCCACAGTTGACATATAAAAAATCTACCACGGACAGGGAGAAGATACTTAGAGGGACTTGACTCTCCTCTTTGTGTGCTCCACTGCTTTGCCATACCTCTCTTCCTCTGCTCCCCCTTTTCTCTGTGGATTCTTTCCTTTCAGAGGAAACAAAACCGGCCATCAAGATGATGACCAAAACAACGAGAACGAGCATGCAGTCCAGCAGTGGAGGCTTTTCTAGTGGAGGAGGCGGTGGCGGCCGTAGTGGTTTAAGCTTTAGTAGTGGTAGCTATGCCGGTGGTGGTGGCGGTGGTGGTGGCCGCCAATTTTCCTCAAGATCTATGTCGTTCATGCAGCCAGCCAGAGTGTCAAGTGTCTCAGTGCGACAAAACTTTAGCAGTGGTGGTGGTGGTGGTGGTTTCGGCGGTGGTGGTGGTTTCGGCGGTGGTGGTGGTGGTTTCGGCGGTGGTGGTTTCGGCAGTGGTTATGGCGCTGGTGGTGGAGGTGGTGGCGGCGGCGGCGGTTTCAGTGCTTATGGTTTCAGTGGTATGGGTGGTGGTGGTGGCGGCGGAGGTATGGGAATGCCCATCACAAACGTCCAAGTCAACCAGAGCCTGCTGGCCCCCCTGAACCTTGAGATCGACCCCAACATCCAGACTGTCCGAACCCATGAGAAAGAGCAGATCAAGACTCTAAACAACCGCTTCGCCAGCTTCATTGACAAAGTGAGTACCCCTTTTCTATGTTAAGTTTATGTCCCACACCATTTAAAATGTTCTTACATGTCATAAACTCTATTTAAATGCAGTGTGTTTTTGATATGTTAACTCTAATTTGGTTAAATAATGGATGTTGCTATGAATGAACTGGGGAACATGATATATGAGGAATAGATAGTGGATGCACTGCACACAGAGTTCATTGGTTTGTGGAAACATATACTGTAGCTACAACTGTCTTTCTCTAAGGGACCACCTGGGCTCATTAAATATTACACAGTAACTGATCCAAACCTGAATAGTGTGCACACAAAGGGACTAGCTAGAGCTTACTCTGAAGACTTCTACTACGGAGCACAATGTTATTAGTATAAATATGATTTCGCCAGTAGTCCAAAACGTCTCTGTAGTCACCTCTCATCTTACACTGTGTTCTCAAAGCAATGCTGTGCATCAGCTAGCATTTGCACTGAAACCTGACCTTTAGCTTCTCTTTGAACAAAAATGGCCCCTTGTCAGCTGCAGAGTGAGAGGTAGGAAACACTAGAGTGATCGTATCCAGTGACTGGTGGCTCTCAGTATGAGGGAAAGAAGGGATCCGGTTATCACCAATTCCCATGGCAGCAAGGACTTACAAGCTTTCAACTGTGCTGCAGAAAGTGGACCCCATCTTTCCCCAACTATTTTCAATGCATTGCAATACAAGTCTTTGCATGAACTTATGTCATTCATTTTTCCTACGATGAGTTGTGATACAATAATTAAAATAATTCACCCATCTACACTTTCATGTATAAATGAAGACCTTGTAAAAAATGTGAGAGACCTTTTCTCTCAAGCAGATAGGAAAAAACGAGCTAACCACACCCTGCGAGAGAAAATGCTAAGTTCATACCACACCTCATCTATCTTCACATGTGTAATCTGATCCCATCCTGTTCATTCAAAGTAGACTTCTGACTATTACATCTAATATATATTGTGCAATGAAACATTAGTTTCCTGTTATGTAACATTTTAATTTAGTATTTCTACGAAATAAAATGCTTGTACACAAATGGTTTATCTCTAAAGCATCACCACTCAATCAATGGGACAGTTTGTATCTTCAGGCATTTAGCAATAATGACTAAGGGGGTGTGGCAGGCAAGTTCACTCAGTGAAAGTATGCATCCCGGAGGCGAGGGAGTGGCATGATAGAAGGGGCTAGGCTGAGGTTTGGCACGGTACAACTCACCTGGTCTTTAAAAAAAGAAAGAAAGCTTACAGATATACACACTGTACACACCCAAAATGGAGGGATGGGCTCCATATTCCCCAGGGTTCAAAACCAGATGGGAGAGCAATGAACTCTGTGCCTCGCATGCATTTTCTGTTTTATGGGAACAGGCTTTAAAACGTGTTTATCAGGATCAAGTCAGATGTTTAAACATAATGATCTGATTAGAACAAGTACAGTTCAACTATACTGTGCAGAGAGACTGCACAGTGGATTATGTCTGAATCATCCCTTCCCCAGGGGCATTTTAAAACAGCAGCTGCCAGTAGTGTTGCATACAAGAGCTTGTTGTGTGGTAAAGCCACACAAAGGTGTGGCTCTATGGATCACCTGATGAAAGTAAAACAAAGAAGACAAACATATTTGTTATCTTGCAGTGAGCATGCCTGATCACGAAGAAAAGCAACAGTAAATATAGTTTGATTTTGTAGTTTGCTGAAAGTGATCAAATGAAAACAGACATTGACAAGCACACAACTCTATTATGTGGATTATTTCCAGTGTTTTATGTGGTCCTATTATTGAATTAATTACATGATCTGATTAATATGGTTTTGAATTCAAACTGAAATTAATGCATTTCCCTAAGTGAGAGTGGATCTAAACATGAAATGATTTTCCCCTTTAGGTTCGCTTCCTGGAGCAGCAGAACAAAATGCTGGAGACCAAGTGGAACCTGCTGCAGGAACAGACCACCACCCGCTCCAACATTGACGCCATGTTCGAGGCTTACATCGCCAACCTGCGCAGACAGCTGGATGGGCTCGGCAATGAGAAGATTAAGCTGGAGGGAGAGCTCAGGAACATGCAGGGACTTGTGGAGGACTTCAAGAACAAGTGAGTGAATACCAGCGCAGGAAATCAAGCTTATCACATCTATGAACACAACCGCTGGCCTACAGTAGTTGATGCCCACAGTCATTTTCCATCAGCTAATTTTTTCCCACTGTTTGTGTCAGATATGAAGATGAAATCAACAAGCGTGCTTCTGTGGAGAATGAGTTTGTACTCCTTAAGAAGGTGAGAATTGATCTGCGATTACAAAGCTCCACCATGTCCTTAACACCAGTGGAATAAATAATTGCTTTTCCTTTGACCAATCACCAATGCAGAGCATTTCCTTCTTCTCAACTTACAGGATGTAGATGGCGCCTACATGAACAAGGTTGAGCTGGAGGCCAAGGTTGACGCCCTGCAGGATGAGATTAACTTCCTCAGAGCTGTCTATGAGGCTGTAAGAAAAATCCACCACACCTCAGTCCTATCATCTCTATTTCTGTGCTTTTAAAGGGGACATTAAAGGGCACTGGTGGGCACGGATACATAACAGAAATACATACTGCTTTAATTTAAAACAATTTAAATACACATATCTCTTGTGCAGGAACTTCGTGAGCTCCAGGGACAGATCAAGGACACCTCAGTCATCGTGACGATGGACAACAGCCGTGATTTGGACATGGACTCCATTGTGGCTGAAGTCAAGGCTCAGTATGAGGCCATCGCCAACCAGAGCCGTGCTGATGCTGAATCATGGTATCAACAGAAGGTAGGTAGTGAGAGAAAGCATGTTCACCAACACCTCCAATATGGCACACACGTCCTACAATGTGAAATACAAACAGAGACATCGGTCCATGGAATCTGCAATAACAATTATTTGTAATCTTATTCCTTCAGTACCAGGAGATGCAGAGCACTGCAGGCCAGACCGGAGATGAACTTCGCAACACCAAGAGTGAAATTGCTGAGCTGAACCGCATGATTAGCCGCCTACAGAATGAGATTGAGGCAGTCAAGGGACAGGTATGTATTATAACAGTTACATGGTTATATGTATTTTAAAACGCAGATGCTGAACATGAGACATTTTGAATTACATATATTATGTACACTTCTGAAGCTTCTGCTAACTTTCCAACCTGACAGCGTGCCAACCTGGAGGCCCAGATTGCTGAGGCTGAGGAGCGCGGTGAGCTGGCAGTGAAGGACGCCAAGGCCCGCATTAGGGACCTGGAGGAAGCCCTGCAGAGAGCCAAACAGGACATGGCCCGCCAGGTCCGCGAGTACCAGGAGCTCATGAACGTCAAGCTGGCTCTGGACATTGAGATCGCCACCTACAGGAAGCTTCTGGAAGGAGAGGAATTAAGGTGAAGGCTTAGCTACTTTGGGTTCCCATACGTTTAATCTTCTGAAACACTAAAAGATTGCATTGCATTACAATGAGCGGGAAGCAACACCAGCAGTAAAAAATTGCTCATTTGTGTACCTTTCTGCAGAATTGGCCATGGCGGTGAAAATGCAACCATCCACATACAGTCCTCAAGCAGCGGTATGTATCAGCATATATCTTCACTGTTAAAGTCATTTGTAAACCTGTTCATGAATATACAAATGGCAAAAGTTTGGTTGAGTTTAAATGAAAAGAGTATAAGACATAACAGAATTCTCATTCCTGTCATCTCTAATAAAATGGCTTAATCTGATCACTAGGTGGCGGCGGCGGAGGCGGCGGCGGCGGATATGGTATGGGCTTTGGTGCCGGTGGCGGCGGCGGCGGCGGCGGTTATGGCAGCAGCAGCTTTGGCGGCGGGATGTCCATGTCCGGTGGTGGCTACAGCAGCGGCGGCGGCTACAGCAGCGGCGGCGGCTACAGCAGCGGCGGCGGCGGCGGCTTTAGCAGCGGCGGCGGCGGCGGCGGCAGCAGTTTCATCACAAAAAAGACCACCAGCCAAGTCTCTAGCCGCCGTTATTAAAAACAGCAGTTGTCTTTATTTCACTCTTCTTCTATTTTGTTCTTCTCCCCTCTCCCTGACAACCACTTTTACAAGCTTCCATAAACCCCATCATTTCTCTCCTTGGAGACACAGCAGCCTCACAAACATTTGCATTTGACGATTTTCAGATGGTAGATCCATGTAATGGCACAGCTCTCTTTGGCATTTAGTTACTGTGTTGCTGCTCCCTCTTTGGCACCACCTACCTACAGAGAGTCAAAGATTACACCAAAATAGAAGTAGAGGCAAAGAAAGAACAACAAAGATCTGAGTCAGCCCTCTCTGGCTGTCTTTTGGTTGCTGGATCTGCTGTCATGCAGACAAGACAGTACTTGTAGTGTCATGACAGATAATCCTTACAAGGCAACAATCATTGCACATAAAATGCCAACAGCAGTTCTTAGATTTGCACAGAAGGAGGTCCAAATGTGGTTGGCCATTTTAAAGCAAACTTGGGATAACTCCTCCTATTTGCAATGTCTCATCTGTTGTCTCACATAGGTCATTTTGTTGTGCATTTTGACATTTTGACATCATCAAAAGCAGCCACATATAACACTTTCATATTTGAAATTTGGAATCCTCTTTTCTTCTCCTGTTCAGAGGGAAAATGAGCTCTCCACTACAGTAAATAAATGGTGTTTTGATCCTCCTTTACCTCCATTTCCACTCTGAATAAAAAAAGAAACCAGATTTATTGTGAATTTGTACCACTGAAACATCTGGAATAAACCTGATTTCATATTCATTTGGCTAGTTCTGCTTCCTTTTATTGATTTTTGGTGTAGTCTTACTTTTAACAATGGATGAAAATGTGGGTTAATAATTGACGGTTGGATAAGCCCCACCACTCATACATAGGCTACTGTTGCTATAACTGTCAAGATTTCCATTCAGCCCAGCACATGGCACATGGACGGTGGCAGAGTTGCTAATGAAATTCAAAGTAATTTTTGAAATTTCACGATTTCACACAGAAGTTGGCAGGCTTTTAACTTCTGAGCTGACTACTGTGAATTTTGTTGGCTGAATGAAACTGTTGCCAGGGGATTTTATCAGCTGTAGCTAGTTAGCATCAGCTAATGCTTACGCTTAAACTCAGTGAGCTGGCTGAAGGGTTAGGAGACTTTTTAGAGAAAAGAGACTTTTTAATGTTTAAGGTGGATTCTTTTTTTAAACCAGAACCAGTCAAAGGGTCTGATGTAGCTGTTGATGGTGCTGATATACACTGTAGTGGTAAATGTCTGAGGCTAAAACATCAAGCAAAAAAATCTGCATCTTCACTCGATGATCCATGCAGAGGACATAAAAAAAAAAGAAACTGCATTTTTCTTGTATTGCAGATTGGACCAAGTTATCCACAGTATTATAGTGGTAGGCTATTATGAATAAAAATGTAATTGAAATGTTTTTTGTTCTATAACAAATTATAAGTTGATAATGTTATTTAGAGTAACAGTCTGATAACAGTAAGCTTGTTAGCAGGGCATGATAACAATTATAGCTCACGTCAGAGCACATATACTCACATTTAAATCCATTCCTTACACTTTTGCTCATGCTTTGGGAATTTTAAAGGCTAAAAACACTACACCTTAAGTATTCCGAAAGTACAAAGTACTCTTAAGAGCCCACTATTTTAGCATGTGTAAAATTACAATTGGGTCAGTATTTGGAGGGTTCAATGTCTGATCAATTGTAGTCTCCACAAATACAAATTTGAGAATGAGTGCCACAAAGTGCTCCTTCATTTGTTAAAGACTACCAGAAACACTGGTAACGTCCCTCTTCACTCATTTAAGGGTTTCTACTAGAACACTTTTAAATGCGTAGTAATGAAAAAAATCTCTTTTTTCTCAAACTGTCTGTCTAAATGTATTCACCTTCTGTCTGAAACGCTCCATTTTAGAAACACCGTTTTCAGCAACTCCACAAAATAGTTGCAATAGGTGACAAAAATACTCACTCCAAATATTTTTTTACTTTTGTGGAAAAACATTTAGACATACATTTATTCAAAGCATAGTATATTTGATGTGTTAAAATATGTTTGGATGAAATCTATAAAAATTTCTTGAAATTTGTATTAGTATCAAAAATACAAACAAAACTAGATAGATAGATAGATAGATGGATAGATGGATAGATAGATAGATAGATAGATAGATAGATAGATAGATAGATAGATAGATAGATAGATAGATAGATAGATAGATGGATAGATGGATAGATAGATAGATAGATAGATAGATAGATAGATAGATAGATAGATAGATAGATAGATAGATAGATAGATGGCTAGATAGATAGATAGATAGGTGTTTGAGACAAGTAAAGTAGTAGGTAAACTTGGCTGCTGCAGCTGGCTATGGCAACGCAGCAAACCTTGGCAAGTGCCTTGGATATAACGAACATGCCACACCTATGACTAATAAGTGAAAACAGGACTGCAAAGGTAAGGGCAAATGTATCTATATAGCCTGCCAACAATGAAAGCATGGAGAGATGAATGCAACATGTCCATGCAGAAACATGAAACAAGTGAGCTCACAGGAGGCTGTTGGGGATGTGGCGGGGTGTGACACAGGGGATTATTTTGTCTGCAGGATGTAGACTCAATGAAGAATGAAGAGTTTATGATATCATAAGATGGAAATGTATTAATCCCAAAACAAATGTTGGTGCCCAAGACGCTCACATTAGTCAAATGAAATGAAGTGTAAATGTATATAGAATGAAATAAATGAAATTCAGGAACAAATAACAAATGCTTGTGGAATGCATGTTGGCTCTGTGAACGTCTCCATGCTAACATGCTCATAATGTAAATATAGTACTGTATGGTAAGACAGTGGGGGAATATACAAAGTACTTTTACTTAAGTGCTTTACTTAAGTGAGTTTTCTCTCCACTACATCTTAAAGGGAAAAATTGTACAAACCCCTATTCCGATGAAGCTGGGACGTTGTGTAAAACGTAAATAAAAACACAATACAATGATTTGCAAATCCTTTTCAACCACTTTCTGAACAACTGCCTAAGCATATAGTCCAACAGTTTAAGAACAACGTTTCTCAACGTATAATTGCAATTAATTTAGGGATTTCCTCATCTACAGTCCATAGTATCATCAAAGAGTGATAGACTGGCCTGCCTGCAGTCCAGACCTGTCTCCCATTGAAAACGGGTTGCACATTATGAGCGCAAAATACGGCAACGGAGACCCCAGACTGTTGAGCAACTGAAGTCTTGCATCAAGCAAGAATGGGAAAGAATTCCACCTACAGAGCTTTAACAATTAGTCCTCAATTCCCAAACGCTTATTGAGTGTTGTTAAAAGGAAAGGTGATGTAACACAGTGCCCCCTGTCTTTTTTGGAACATTTTGCAGGCATCAAATTCAAAATGAGTGAATATTTGCTAAAGTTTGTTTGCATCAGTTTGAACATTAAATATTGTGTCTTTGTAGTGTATTCAATTGAATATATGTTGAAGGATTTGCAAATCATTGTATTCTGTTTTTATTTACGTTTTACACAACGTCCCAACTTCATTGGAATTGGTGTTTTTACTTTTTACTCCCATATTTCATACCGTCCCTGTCCAGTTCAAACCATGTATCGTCAGATGTGTTGATTTCGAATGTTTGTGATGAACTGAAGGATGAAGTGTTTATACGTGTTAACCCTTGTGTTGTCTTTCCGTCGACCATGCAACTTTTTGTTTTTCTGGGTCATAAAATTAAAACTTTTTCGACACTTGGTGCTTTTCCTGACGTTTTTGTCACTTTTTCCAGTATTTGTTGCTATTTTGCGCTTTTTTAAACAAGTTGTTTGTTTTTTAAAGAGGTTTTTGAAGCATTTTTTGACATTTTTCTCAATATTTTCAACGTTCCTTTACCATGTTTTTTTTCTTTTTTGAAATGCAATAAAATTGAATAAAACACCCAAATCCAATGAAAATAGTGAACTGATTATTTATTTTACTTGTGAAGAGCATTGTTTGGAACCACCTACGTTATTATTTTGACAGTTTGGTTGAAAGAAACCCAAATTTCTGATATAGAAACTTTCAAAACGGGTCAAATTTGACCGGGGACAACACAAGGGTTAAGACATTTCTCATACTTCTTGAACTAAATAAACTATTGAAAAACCCTCTTAGATTAGCTGGAATATTCATTGTTACCAAGCTGAAAACAATATGTAAGACCTGGATGTGAAGGCCAGGCACCGGCCGCCATGAGGCCATCTCTTAGTTGGTGCAAACTTTACTGAAAAGCCACCATAAATAAATACATCTAATATCTGACAAGCTCATTTCAGAAAAATGTTCCTACAGTACGTGTATTCTTTTATCCTGTCTTCATTGTACCATTGTTTAAAATACTCATAGACATCCTGTTGGTTTTCCAGTCTTCCTATGACGAACACGTTCAACCCATCGTCATCCTCCTGAAGGAATCTTTACTATGATATAATGCTGCCCTCTAGTGATGGATTATTCTATTACACTTTATGCCTGTTTCATATTTTTACTACTATCCATCTTTTATTTATTGAATTCTATCAGTCATTCTAACATCATTAAATTACAACATGTCATTTCATAAAGAGGTTTATTTGCAAAAAATTCCAGTGTGTTCCAACAGTAAAAATGGTGATCAAAAATAAAAATCCCACATCTTTTCAAATGAGTCCTTAGGTAAAATTGCACTATATGCCCTTTGCATATTATGAATATGTGACACAAAACATACAAAATGAGACAGTTAAAGTCCTTGTGAAATAAGATGAAATGTAACTAAGAATATTGTTTTATTCTAAGCCAGGGTTATCTTTTTATGTACTATGTTCCATGTATACTATACAAGTTATTCAATACACACAACACACACACAAGTGTGACTCTATGTCCTTGTATATCTCAGCTACACTTATTGCATTTATGGTAATTTGTTATTTTCTAACTGATATTACAACACATTCTTTTTACCATTTACATTGCAGTAGTCAATAAAATAATATGGTGTTGATTGTCAAAGCAACCTCTTATCATCACTGGATGGATCGGACATCTAACATTTCACAGAAAGAACGGTGGGACGTTCTTATAATGAAGATCATGAGATGCAGTCGATAGGTTCAGAACAAAAGGTAGCAAATGAGAGCCAAGACCAGAGGACAAAAGAGTACAAAAATATTCTACTTAAGTAAAAGTACTATTACTTTGCTGAACTTTTACTTAAGTACAAGCACAGTTACCGGTGTAAAAATCTACTCAAGTAAAAGTAAAAAGTAGCTCATTTAAAATTTACAGAGAGTAAAAGTTACTTTGTTACTTTCTACCAGCGGGGGAAAATATACATTTTTTAAACTTATTTAAAGGTGCCCTGCCACACAAAACCATTTGTACTTGTATTTTTGGAAATATATTAGGTCCATATGTGTTTGTGTTATGTTGTGAATGTGAAAATGAACTGCTACCTCCTCTGTCAGCTCTAGCTACTGAAAAGAAATAAGTGGAGAAATCAGGCCAATTACAAAAGCTGGTCAGTCTGACATGGTGTTGCCTGAGCTCATTACTATTCGTGAGCTCGCCCAGTTGAGCTATGTAAAGGATGCTGATAGCCAGGCTCTCATTGGCTAGCTGTTAGCCAATCAGAATCAAGCAGCTTAGCTCATTGAATATTAATGAGAACTGGCACAAATCGAGCTGAGTCTTCCTGCAGGCTTTCTATACCACTCTAGAATGGCTTGAAACAAGGTAACCAAGGCATTTTTTCCACAAAAAATGTTACAGTCCATGGTAGATCTTCAGACATTACCACAAAGTCATGAAATACGTGTGGCAGGGAACCACTAATATCTAATTTATACTTATTTATTTGATTAAATCGCCGTCTCTTGCGATTTGATGAGGGCACAAAGCAACGGCGCTAAACAACATTAGAGACCTTTTTTCACCTTTTTTTTTTTTTACCCAGTACCGGATGTGATTTAAAATGTAGCAAAGTACAACACTTCAAACAAAACATACTTAAGTTAAAGTAAAATTTTAAAAACTACTCAATTACAGTAACATGAGTAAATATAATTCATTACTTTCCACCTTTGGTCAAGACCTTGAGTTAAGATTATTTTGTCAATATATTTTATACTTTTTGAAATGAGAAGACAGCATTTTATAATTCAGTGGTTCAGTGTTTTTGATCAAGTTTGAGGTAATGCCATTTCTATTCAAATTAGTGTCTAAATATTACAGAACAATAAACCTTGTCCTGTACAGGCCGCCATACAAAGTAAAGCTGCCGTTTTGTAAAATGCATTTTAATTGCAATATGTATCAGATGCACCAAAAATACTTTTGATGTTGTTTTGTATATGTTTGTCTCAGCTTAACAGTGTTGACCTTTACAGTTGGTGTCCGTATTATAACCAAACATTGGGAGATGCCAGCACATCACAGCGTCTACATGGCTGTCTTGCTGGGGTTGTCGGGGTCGAAGGTCATGATCTCCATGTGGATAAGACCTGATGAGATAAAAAAAGAAAAGAAAAGTAGTATTATAACAAATCCTGTAAAAGCCCCAAAGTGTACATTCATTTGAAGAGAATATGGCACAGAGCCAACTTTGGCACTTTCGCACCAAGTATTGATCATTTCCAATATACTGGGCATTGTGTGTAGAGCCAGGCAATATGGAGAAAAATCAAATCTGACAATATTAATGACTAAATACATGAATACATGAATGGTGCTTTCCCAAAAACTGATGATTTATTTTTGAAATAATCCTCAGTAATGTGGATATAATATAATAATAATAATATATAATATAATAATATAATATAAGTGGGTAGAACAGCTAGAACAGTCTGCTATGTTCAGAAAGTGACATCACTTTACTGTAATGCAGTAAGCAACTTATGTCATACAACGATATTACAATATCCAAAGAATTTTTTTTTTTAACAATTTCTTTATTGACATTTTCTATAAAATAAGCAATAACAGTGAACAATGCTGTAACAGAAGACCACATCATTTGAACCCCCCTCCCACCCCCCAATTCCCACCCCGGCCCGTCAGTTCCCCCCAAACCATCTTAGCAAAGAGGAGTAAGCCTGCATCCCACGACAAAGGATATAAAGACTAGAGCCCGACCAATAAAGGATTTTTAAGGTCGATATCGATACAAATATTTGGTGATTTAAAAATCTGATATTCCGATATATCGACCGATATATATTTAAAAAACAAAACAAACGCATAACAAAACATTTCCCTAACATTTTCCTAAACACAGATTTCCCTAACATTAGTCCTCACTAAATGAATATGATAATGCAGTTTAAAAATAAACTTGTTTGTTTTATTGTCACAACAGAACAGAGGAACATCAAAATATATTAAAGTTCTGATAAATAAAATGTATAAAAATACAAACTTAAGATATTAAACTTAAAGGGTTAAACACGAGTGTTGCCAACAGGGACGTTGTAGAGCGTCCTCTGGTGGACAAACTATGCAACGCCAACACTCATAACATGGTTGAAGGGGGTTTCGCCCATTTTTATTTTATTTTTTAAATATTCATTTATTGGCCATTATAAATACCGATACCGATAGTTTGGAAAATGCCTAATATCGGCCCACCGATATATCGGTCGGGCTCTAATTAAGACAGAGGAGTAATTGCAGTTGATATTCAAAAATTAAGACGATATCTAGCCTCATATATCCATTTCAATATAATATTGATATACATTGCCCAGCCCTAATTGTGTGCATTGTAAAAACTTACTCTTCCACTCCCCAACATCGAGATCCAGGTTCTCGAAGGAGTCGTCATACGGCTCAGAGTCTGGCTCGCTCTCTGCGTCGTGATATTCAGCCAGGAAGGGGTGCGACAGTGCCTGCTTAGCTGTCAGCCTCGTCTCCGGGTCCAGCAGTAACATCCCCTCCAGTAGGTCTACAGCTGGAAGCGTCATAATAGAAAAAACATGTTTCAATTCTTCACAATATATATATATATATATATATATATATATATATATATATATATATATATATATATATATATATTTCTTTTTTCATTTTCACAACAGTCACTTGGCCAGTTAAATCTACCAACTCAGCAGAACCATTAAAGGTCCCATAGCATGAAAATGCCACTTTATGAGGTTTTTTAACATTAGTATGTGTTCCCCCAGCCTGCCTATGGTCCCCCAAGGGCTATAAATGGCGATAGGTGTAAATTGAGCCCTGGGTATCCTGCTCTGCCTTTGAGAAAATGAAAGCGCAGATGGGCCAATCTGGAATCTTCCCTTTATGTCGTTATAAGGGGAATGGTTACCTCCCCTTTCTCTGCTTTGCCCGCCCAGAGAATTTGGCCCGCCCATGAGAAAGAGAGAGACATCAAGACATGCAAACGAGCGAAGCATGGCAGTTGGTCAAGGCCGCAACCCCACCCTCCACCTTGACCAGACACAGAAATGGCACTCCTAAGGAAAGCTCATTGTGGGACTGTCTCTAGTGGCTGTAATTTGGCACCAAGGCTGAATTTCGGGAAAGAGACTTCAGATACAGTATTAGGGGACCACTAAGGCCTATATAAAAACATCCAAAAAGCAGCATGTCATAGGACCTTTAAATCTCCTATTTATTATATATCAACAGCAAAGTGAAAAAGTATGTACATGACTTTAGAGGCATGATGGTAGAGAACATTTTGTAAAGTCTGCAAAGAGGTATTAGGTAAACTCAAAATAAGTTGTAATATATTTTGATGATAACAAATTCAGTTTCAGTTTGAAGTGAAGAAGCACAAGCAGTTGAGCGCACCATTTCTATCCATGGAGGCAAACACATCCTTGAAGTTTTTCTTCATTTGCGGGGGAAGACCCTTCACATAAGATTGTGCCTGGAAAACATTTAAGGGTGGTTACAGTTCATTCTAAAGCATGAGCTTAAGTAAGGATAGGCAAAAGATATATGTATTTGGAAATACATACCGCCTTTATAAGTTGGCCAAATAAGAAATATGAAAGCTGCAAAGTGCTGATGTTAACTAGCATAAGAAACTTACATCTCGACTCTGCATCTTCTGGACTAGGGAGGAGTCTGGTGTTCCTGTCAGATGGAGGATCCTCTTCAGCTGATCAATACCTAAATAGACTGGTTAAGGAAGCCTCATAATGCACAACATACACCACATGGATCTGGCCTCACAGCAGTCACAAGCATTGACGACATTGCAAATTCTGCAAGATTTTCATTCTACATACATGACAGAGCGGTACTGCATTTCAGAATATAGGAGCCCTTTTTTCTCCTTTAACTTTTTGTAATTGAGTTTTGGTTGCATTTCTGTAACAGATGTAGGAAGTGTGAAATACGGATGGATATATTCAATTCAATTAAGTATCTACATTTGTTAAATGGGCACTCCGGCGATTTAGTAATGCACTTCCACAAAGTTGGGGAACTCGTTAAAGACATGTTAAATAAGCAGAATGGTTAGAATTGAAGAAGCATAGAATGAGATATCTCCGTTGATCCATTTAACATAAATCAACCAACCTCCTTTTCTGGTGAATCCCACATTTTTCTAAACTTCATAACTCCACTTTTCAATGAAGGTACCTTACCAAGCCTGAGCTGAGATAACCCTGATGATAAAATCAGTCATTTCTTTCAGATTTTTCAGAAACACTAACTCGAGGGCCACATAATAAACTGACCTGCTGGAATACTTCTAAATCTTACAATGTTACACCTGTTTTCAAAATGTTCCATATTTTAAACATTAAAAACACCGGGGGCAGTATGAGTTTCTAGCTATTATAATTGAGCATACATGGCTTTATTACAACACAGTGAGCCAAATGTGTGAGGATACTGTCATCTCCTGGGAAAAGCACCTGGCCAGTAATCATCTCAGCCAGGATACAGGCAGCTGACCACACATCCACTGTGAGGGCGAGAATTTTAATAACAAATTTAATACTTTTGCCGTAGCATACGGCAATATTCTGTTATTATTTCTGACAAACTGTCTCTTTGTATTAAAGGGAAGGTAATATTCTTACCTGTTTGACTGTAGTGCATCCAGTTGAATATGACCTCTGGTGCTCTGTACCAGCGCGTCACAACATAACCAGTCATTTCACCTTCTGTCTGTCTTGCCAGGCCGAAATCCAGGATCTGAGAATAGCAGTGGTGGAATGTAACTAAGTACATTTACATTTAAGTACTTGTACTTTACGCAAGTCTTTTTTTCTTATGCCACTTTCTACTTCTACTCTGCTACATTTCAGAGATAAATATTGTACTTTTTACTCCACTACATTCATCTGACAGCTTTAGTTACTTGTAACATTACAAATTAATATTTTTGCACACAAAAATCATGTACTTTATAAAATACAATGTATTATTATAAATTAAACTACCCAACAATATATAGGCCTATATAATATATTGCCTCTGACGACTCGCGTCGGGGAGGCTTGGACCCTGTCATAACTGCTTGCAGTTCTAGTTTTCTTTTACAATGCAAAAAATATATATATTTGTTTTTGTTTTAATAATAGGCTATTGTTTTTAACTGTTTAAGTGTCTTATTGTCGGTTAACAGTTGAACATTAATTATTAACATCCGTATTTGGTAATCATTAACACATACTTACCATAAAATAAAATGTTATGATGTGTGAAACAATAAACTGTTAAAGAATTATAGCATTACTAATAATTAGTTAATTTATAAATAAATAAATAAATAAATAAATAAATATAATTTCAACAATTAAATAATGATTTTTCAAGTGTTGTTGCATTTGCTGTGTTTTAGTTCACTTGTGTTGACTCTTTTGCAAGTCATTTATAAAAGAGTTACATTTCTGAA
Source organism: Zingel zingel (assembly GCA_023566125.1). Lineage (NCBI taxonomy): Eukaryota > Metazoa > Chordata > Actinopteri > Perciformes > Percidae > Zingel > Zingel zingel. The sequence continues at coordinate 7,647,714 of CM042318.1, forward strand.
TGTTTTCACATTTAACAGCCGAAACTCATCATCATCATGACCAGATTTTTTGTGAGACTCTTAAACTTACCTTTAATTCACAGTTCTCACTCACAGCAAGGTTACCGGGCTTCAGATCCTAAAATGCAACCAAAAGAGGTTTCTCAATAACACAAAGCCTATTATAACTTTGCAATAGTTTGTCATTTTGGAAAGTATGCTCATTTGCTTTCTTGCTGAGAGTTAGATTAAAGAGTGCCACTCTAATGTCATCTATATGGAGATACAGTCATATATATATATATATATATATATATATATATATATATATATATATATATATATATATATATATATATATATATATATATATATCAGCTTAAGTGACTGACTGGCCTGCACTCTGTGAGCCCCACGGGGAGGACATTGATGGGCTCACAGAGTGCATCACAGACTACATAAACTTCTGTGTGGACTGCAATGTCCCTGCTCGGACTGTAACTTGCTACGCCAATAATAAACCCTGGATCACCAAGGACATGAAGGCTATCCTGAACGAAAAGAAGAGGGCGTTCAGAGATGGCAACCGTGATGAGGTGAGGAGAGTGCAGGGGGTACTCAAACTCAAAATCAGGGAGGCTAAAGACAGTTACAGGAGAAAGCTGGAGAGTAAACTCCAGCATAACAACATGAGGGATGTGTGGAGCGGCATGAGAACCATCACTGGGTTCCAGAGGACTGGTGGCATGGGGTTGGAGGGACGTGTGGACCGGGCCAATGATTTGAACCTATTTTTCAATAGGTTTGATACTGCGGACCATCCCCCACAAGTCTCTGCTGCTGGCTACCCAACAAAATCTGCCACTTTACCTCCTCCTACTCCTCCTCCTTACAGACCCTTTGTCTGCACCTCACCATCTCAACTCACACCTTCTTACTCCACCCCTCCCCCCTGCTCTACTCCATGTCCCCTACAACCTGAGGACCACACCCCTCCCCCTACGGTCACCTCTACAGTGTCCTTCACGCCTGACCTGGTGAGAAGACAGCTGACTAGACTCCACTCCGGCAAAGCTGCTGGCCCAGACGGTGTATTTCCTAGGGTGCTTAAAGCCTGTGCCCCCCAGCTGTGTGGAGTACTAAGTCTAGTCTTCAGTCTGAGCCTGCACCTCCAGAGGGTCCCCGTGCTGTGGAAGACGTCCTGCCTCGTTCCTGTGCCAAAGAAGCCGCGTCCCAGCGGCCCTCAGGACTACAGACCGGTGGCTCTGACGTCCCACATCATGAAGACCTTCGAGAGGCTCGTCTTGGAGCAGCTAAGGCCTATGGTCAGGCCCTTCACTGATCCACTACAGTTTGCCTACCAGCCCAGCCTGGGAGTTGAGGACAGCATCATCTACCTGCTGAACAGAGTCTACACTCATCTGGACAAGCCTGCGTGCACTGTGAGAGTCATGTTCTTTGACTTCTCCAGTGCTTTCAACACCATACGTCCGGCTCTACTGGGTGAGAAGATGACTGCGATGCAGGTGGAGGCCCCCATCGTGTCCTGGATTGTTGATTACCTGACGGGCAGACCACAGTACGTACGTCTAAAGAACTGTGTGTCTGACAGGGTGGTCAGCAACACTGGGGCTCCACAGGGGACTGTCCTCTCTCCCTTCCTCTTCACCCTCTTCACCTCGGACTTCAACTATTGCACTGAGTCCTGCCACCTTCAGAAGTTTTCTGATGACTCAGCAATAGTTGGCTGCATAGAAAAGGGTGATGAGAGTGAATACAGGACTGTTGTGGGCAACTTTGTCACTTGGAGTGAGCGGAACCATCTGCAGCTCAATGTGACAAAAACGAAGGAGCTCGTAGTGGATCTGAGGAGGACGAAATCACCAGTGACCCCTGTTTCCATCCAGGGGGTCTCTGTGGATACTGTTGAGGAGTACAAGTACCTGGGGGTGTACTTAAACAACAAGCTGGACTGGACTAGACACGCCGAGGCTGTCTACAAAAAGGGCCAAAGTCGACTCTTTTTCCTGAGGAGGCTGAGGTCCTTTAACATCTGCCGGACGATGCTGAGGATGTTCTATCAGTCTGTTGTGGCCAGTGCTATCTTCTTCGCTGTCACATGCTGGGGCAGTGGGATGAGGGTCGCAGACACCAACAGACTGAACAAACTGATCAGGAGGGCTGGTGATGTCGTGGGGGAGGAGCTGGACACATTGACGACCGTGGCTGAGAGGAGGATGCTGTCCAGGCTTCAGTCCATCTTGGATAAAGTCTCACACCCTCTCTACAACACACTGGCCCAGCAGAGGAGCACCTTCAGCAGAAGACTCCTCTCACCCAGATGCACCACAGAGCGCCACAGGAAATCTTTCCTGCCTGTGGTCATTAGACTTTACAACGCCTCCCTCAGAGAGTCACACACCCCCTCTCTGTAAATCATCTCATCTCAAATATAGACAATCAGCTCTATTTTCTATGGCACTATAATCATATCTCTCTTTTTATCTCAACATAGACAATCATCTCTCTTTTATTGCACTATTTGCACATTAACACTGTACATTTCATATTTCATATTTTATTTATTATTACTGTATTTTGTTTTTATTATATATGTAAATAGTCAGGATAATATATGTTGTTTGTATATGTTGTTTGTATACCTGGAGTGGTAACAAAAATAATTTCCCCCTGGGATTATTAAAGTATTTCTGATTCTGATTCTGATTCTGATTTAACTCTCAGCAAGAAAGAAAATAAATGCAATGTTTAATGTCAAAATGTTGACTATTCCTTTAAGTGTACATATTGATTATGAGTGAGACACAAATTCTTCAGTAAGTGATGTACATATATTAAAAAAAGGTTCAAACACCAACCCGATGAATGATCCCTGCAGAATGAATATACTGTAAAGAAGGAGAAAATATATTTAAGCACACAGTAAGTCAACCCCATGGCTTAATGGCTCTCATGGCTCTTCTTTAGCTCTATGTCTATGCTAAATATCTGTCTCTAGCTGCTAAAGATTAGAGAAGCTTTAAGTAATATTATCTAATGTTATTTTTACATTACACTTACCTTGAGTCCCCTTAGAAGCTGGTAGAACAGGTATGTGATGATGCGATCAGTTAATCTCCGCCTCTTCATGATGTGGCCCAGATCCTGGGCTACTAATGGCATTACCATATAACTAGAGAGAGAAAGAGAAGAGCGAGAGATAAGGAGAGTATAGAAAGAAATAATCAACACGTAAAGTAGGCTACATAAAGTGGGTCTAAAAACTGTCGACGACAAGAGCTCATTGCTATGGTGAGGAAATACAACCGCACAAACCGACCAAAACAAAACAGGAGTCAACTTGCTCTCACACCTCCTTGCTTGGAATTTTCAAACATGCACACACATGAACACAGAATGTGGTTCCTGAATCCCTAACTCACAAGGTTTGGAATTTTTCCAGTGTGAAGTCAGGTGTGAAGACGTTGAGGAGGCAGATCACCTTTAAGAAAAAAAAAAAAAAACACAGTGAAGACATTAACATACACTGGTAGATTCAGAAATAAAGAGCAGCAAAAATGCCCCCAGGGATGCCTCTATGGTAGATAAAACATGATAAAGTGCCCTCTAGGGTTCCCTTTCAGTAGAGAAAACATGATCAAGTGCCCTCTCCGGTTCTCCGCTCCAGTGCACCAAGGGTGTAACTTTGGTTTGAGAAGTAGGGGTTGGACACAAAGAGGGTCTGGGGGTCCTCCACCAAAGAAATGTTTTCTATTTGAATCCCATTTCCTGCATTTCTACATAAGTTTAGGGACTATGGTGATAAAAAATCCAGGAAATAATTAAGTTGATCATAATGATAAATTCTTCCAGAAAGAATAGTACTACACTATGTATAAGAAAAAGATGTGTTACTTCCTTTATTGTTTAAAATAGGGGCCGATCACAGAGACTTATAAATACAATAATATCAAACCAATTTGAAAGTGGGGGGCACAAAGTTATAAATAGTTACTCTTATAATTTTACCACACTGCACATAGCTGTACATACTGTACATATCTGTCTATATGGTTCATTCAGTATATCATATTTATTGTTTTTCTTATTATATATTCTGTTGATACACTGCATATATCTATATTTATATTATTATTACTACTATTATAATGTTACTGCTACTACATTGCACATATGCCTATGCACCACCTGTCTATACTTGTATATCACATTGCACTTTTCTGCTTTTTTTTTGCACTTCTGGTTGGACGCAAACTGCATTTCGCTGTCTTTGTACTTGTACTTTGCACAATGACAATAAAGTTGAATCTAATCTAAAATTGGATTTTAAAAAGTGGGGGTGAAATGTCCCCCCCTGTCCCTAGTGGAAATTACACCCTAGCAGTGCATTATTGGTTTTCCCCTTAAAAATGGAGAAATCTTTGATGCAGTGCCAAATAGGCTGCCCTACATGCTAGTAAACTTGCTGCGTGCCCCTCAGACAGCCTGAGTCTGCCAATGTTAACATACAATATGTTTGTTTGTAAAACAAACCTATGAAACGCTTGCATACGTTTCTCGAGCTTGACGTTTGTCAAAAGAGGTCACATGCGGTGCAGAGTTAACACTTCACAACCCAGGAGTCATGTCATGTTTACAGTACGGCCGTTTCTGTGGCTCCTGCAACTCTGTGGTATCACAGTCATTGCTGTTATGTTTCTGTACTGCATTTCCCAGAGATCACTTCTAAAGCATCCGTCCATCCAGTAGTGATATTAGTAATAGTACTTATAGTAATATTACTTGGATTTGCTGTTTAAGTCGTTTGAGCTTGTGCTAAACAGCTAGTTCCTCCATTTATCCTAAACACAAAAACTGAAACTGTCAACACAAGATACAAAAATAGGTTAATAGTCTTTTGTAAACGCGTCCATTTGACAAACACGTTAAAACACACTGAATATGGTGCCTTCCAAAGATTTGCTGAGTAAAAGGAGGTTATGTAAGTGTTCGCATTTCCTCAAAGGTTTACGGCGAAAATACGGAATGATGAGGGTTCCAACAACACACATCACTTCCAGCTTTGATGGGATTATGGGCCCTTGTTGAATGGTCAACAAAGTTTTGCTTATCCTCAAAATCATCTCGTCTTATTTTTGAGATTAACCTTTCTGTTTAAATAAGGAAAACAACTACACTGACATGACACGGTGAGACTGTGCCCTCACTCCAGATTCACATCCATGCCCACTTTTTGTCAAGTTCCTACATTTTCATGCTGTATGTGGCGGAGCAGTCTGAGTTCCCTGTAGGCCCGTTTGGTGTGGATGAGGGACTGGAAAGGACGATGCAGCTTCTTGATGGCCACCTTCTCCTTGGTCATCTGGTCAACGGCAGAACTAAGTGGGAATAAAACACAGTGTAAAAGGCATGTCCCACAGTGGGAGGTAGGGCTGCGCAATTAATCATATTTTTATCGAAATTGCAATATGGACTACTGCAATATCCAAATCACAGGGGAGGGGGGTTGGGTTTAGGAAAAGAAGAACGGGACGGATGGGTTTAGGAAAAGAAGAACGGGACGGATGGGTTTAGGAAAAGAAGAACGGGACGGTTGGGTTTAGGAAAAGAAGAACGGGACGGTTGGGTTTAGGAAAAGAAGAACGGGACGGTTGGGTTTACAAAACGTGACACACGGGACACGATCCCCGGTCTCCGGGGTGAAAGTCCTGTGCTGTCTGACCCATCCACCACCCCAACCAACCTCCCTATGCGGATTTTCGGCCTTTCATACTACTCGCTACCGTTGTCGCTCTTAATGCTACGTAATATTCAAGTGCCGTGTAGCTGCTGCTCTCCCCCGTGCGTTCGACACCCACGCTGAAGGGTGCTTTTTGGGTCGTAGCTGACGCTGACAGCCACTGCCCAAGCGTCCGTATTTTACGAGTTCGGAGTGAGAATGGGTTGTAATTTCAGCTCCTCTGTTTAGAAATTAGTTTTACTTTATATTTGCTTCCTATCAAGACTTGATAGTATAGCCTACATTGCGAGTCTGTGTAGGGATTTTTTGAAATTTCTGTTGATGCTGTTCTGTAGGTGATCTGGTACTTGTAATTGGGCATGTTTGATTCAATTGCCTATTATCTGAAATAAAACTTTCAAATGAATAAACTAGGGCAGATGGCTGACATCCTCTCTTTTATAGACCGAACAAATATGATCATATCAGTAATGAGATCTTGTCTGTCAGTGGCTTATCATTAAATAGAAGTGTCTCTGAGATATTTTGGATTCCTGTAGGCTGGGGTTTCTCATGTGGGTGGAGGAGATTCTTGTCATATCGCAAGACTTGTATTGACTTGCTGACTTGCCTCAGGTGGACAATAGTGCTTCTGTTAGCAGATGTCAGAGTAATCTCGGCCTCTTGCACTGCAAGCAGCATAGTCTGGGAGTGGAATGCAGATTTAAGGCTATAAACCAGGCTACATGTAGAAACCACTTGTGATGGCAAACATTCAAATACTGATAGTGAACAACAAAGGGAGAGACCTTTGACCACTTACAAAACAGCATCACTTTATTAGGCTATAACAATGGCAGAAACACTGCTCAACAAAAAACGTTATGTCCAATAAATCGCCTATTTTAAACAATTGTTAATTTCTTATATTGAACTGTAAACTTTATTCTCGTATTGTATGTTTTTAATTTTTTTTATCGTTTTTAACTGCTCTTTAATGTTTTATGGAAAGCACTTTGAATTGCCCAGTTGCTGAAATGTGATATATAGCCTACAAATAAAGCTGCCTTCCCTTGCCTTACTTTATGACTTCAGCCCATACAGCAGGATTAACATGTATTATATGACCATTGGACTAAAAGATCCCAATACCTTGCACTTTTCTGTACAAAATACGAAAAGACACAAATACACAAACTCTGCAGCAGTTTCCGCGTCAGTAGGCCGATACCCGAAGGTGTGCGCCCGCTCCCCCGGGTAAACTCACCAAACTGTCCCGTAGGCCCCGGAGCCAATCGACTTCAGCGCCGTGTATCTCTCCGGGACGTCCCACGTCGTTTTCTGGACCTCCAGTCTGTGGTAGCCCGGTCTGACGGGCGAAGTCTTCACTGGAGACTCCATGGCGCTGTTTCGTTTTGAATTTCCAGTCAGGATTTAAGTCATGTAACGTTTGTAGCCAGCTCTGGAGTTCCAACCTGACAGGTAAGACCTTGCAGTGAAGGTATGAGCAGCGCAGGGAAACGCCCCCGTTCCTCCACAGCCTGCCCCCTCCTAATCACAATGAGCTGTCACTCCTACCAGTGATGGCATGTAACTAAGTACATTTACTCAAGTACTATACTTAAGTACACATATGAGGTACTTCTAGACTACTTTACTTGAGTCTTTTCTTTTCATGGCACTTTTTACTAAATATTGTACTTTTTTATCCACTATAATCTGAAGAAGCTTTAGTGAGGCTACTAGTTGCTTTACAAATTAAGATTGTTGCACATTAAACACATGCAGTTTCTAAAAATAAATAAATTAAGCTACCCAACAATCCACAGGCCTACAACTAGGGCTATAACTGAAATAACTAGCCAATTAATGAAT